>JBBBDQ010000317.1:765000-837500 GCA_037127315.1 Ascarosepion bandense
AAATGTATTGCTGGTAACAGTTTTCTTTCTTTCTTTTTTTTAGCTTTATCAAAGTGTGTTATATATTCTTTGAGTAGGTGTAGAATTTTGGAAGTGTATTTTTAAAATGTCAGTGAGTGTAGAATGCAGCTAGCAAAGTTAGAATTTTGTTTTGACAATCAGGGTCAAAGAAGTCAGAAAAGCATGAAAAATAAAATGTACCTGGGGTGCAGGTGTCAATGAGGTTCAGCTATTTAAGAAGAGCCAGACAGCAGTTGGCAGTTTAGCACTTTCCAAACAGCAGTTGAGTTTAGAACACAGGGCAAGAAGCTGCTGCCCACAATGCGTGTATGCTAACCATCCAATCTGGCCTACTCACTTCACTCCAGGCAAAGTCACCAAAGAACAAATCTATATATTGTACAAAATTTTTCATGAATTTATATGTGAAAAACTCATTTTTTTTTATTTTTAATTTTCTCTCAATATAAGGATTGAGGTAATATTCTGAACTTTAAACTAACAATTTCTAAAAACTACTATTTTAGTCATTTTTAGCTTTACCAAAAATAAATAGTAGGTTTTAGAAATTGCTACTTTATATTCAGATTATTACTTTAATCCTTATATTGGGAGAAAATTATAAAAAAAAAAAAGTGAGGCTTTCACTCATAAATTCATTTAAAATTCTGTACAAAATGTTTTTTTTTCTTAAAGCCAATATATATATATATATATATAAACATTTTTAGGCATTTAAAACAACATGCCTGGCCACATATACAATTCTTGAAAACACAAATACTTTAAACATGAAAACAATAAACAAAAACTAAAAATTCTCGAAGCTCTATACGTAAAACAGTTGAAACCTAACCTGAACAAGATAAACTATGAAATCTCCGCAAATATCCTTAAATGCCTATAATTAATAACAGAAGCTATTGGTTTATTTCAATGGCTTCCCATACTTAATATTTCTTGTTTTCACTCTTGCTTGGTCATGCGTGACGTCATGAGCTGTGTTGTGACATTTGCTTCCAGCATCTTAAATGCACGAGTTTGTTGTTGCTTGGAAATCTTCCATGTAAACAAAAACAGTTTGTCATTATGGTTTGTCCGTGTTTATAAGATATAATGTAATTTGACATCTTTGAAAATGGCATATGTAAGCCGAAAGCTCAGATTGGATTATTAAAAATTATGTATCATTATTGTAATTTTCTTTCTGCATTTAATGATAATGCTATTAAGCTTATCGGAGAATATGAAAAAAATTTACATGAAATAAATAGACAAAACTTGTCTATATTGTTTAATGAAACATGCATTAATATATAAACATACATAAATGTGTTGCTGTTTGTCAATTTTATCAACAAAAAGTTCTTCATTTTGATTGTAGTTTATGTTTCGTCTTTTATTGGCAAGAGAATATCATCAAAATTTTGGTTCAGACTTAATCGGCCTGTTCAAAGTGGGTATAAAACAGATTATCAAGTTTTGGTTGCAGTTTGTATATAATCGAAACGGGTATGTAACAAGTTCGAAAGTAGACAGCTGAATTTTAGAGGGGAAGGGAGATCTTGAAGTTGATCCCAGGTCAGCACATCCTGCAACTGCCACCACCGAAATCACCACAGGAAAATGGATGACAGATTATTGACTATAAGTCAAAATGGTCATTGCTATTAGCCCATCCTGTGTTACGGTTGGGAATAACCTGTACAATTGTTATATACTGCCACTGGATCTGGTCATACAACAAAGAACATACATATATATAATAGACACAACATTTCGACCAAGTACCCTCTGGTCATCATCAGGTGTTTATAGATTGGCTGATGTGAAAGAACAATAATTGATATCACAGGATATTTGAACATACCATGTTCATTTAACCTTGAAGGAATGTACTGGCCTACCAGATGTTTTTGGATGCCAAAGGTATTGTGTTTATTGATTATCTTTAAAAGAAGCACACTATCACTGGAAAGTATTATTCCAGCTTACTGTAGTTAAAAATATCTATCTAGATAGGCTCACCTATCATCTGGTTCACATTCCTCTCAATTTTTTGAACAGGAATAAAGGTTTATGCCTTGAAACCTTTCAATAATCAATGAGATAATCCACATCAGCCAATCTATGGACACCTGATGATGACCAGAGGATACTTGGTCGAAACGTGTGACTATTATAACACCTATATCAACCAAGATGAGAACAAAAGTTTGAAATAATTCCAAGATTATATATATATATATATATATATATATATATATATATATATATATCTTTTTTTTTATTATTTGTTGTGATGCTTGTGTGGAGCAGGATGTCAGTCAGAGAGGGATCATGCATGCAAAAGGGTCATCGGGGCTTGTTAGTCTGTCTCTCTCCTTTCAGCCAAAAATTCTAGACTTTATCTGGTGTTAAAACTACCATGGATTTTTTATTTTTTGAGTTGTCACTTTGTTGATGTCATCGATGGCTGAGTATATTTGTCAACCACTCTAGCTCATTGTTGACTTTTATCTATGATAGGATCTCTCTATCAACTACCACCTTTCCCGTCATCACCTTTCAAGCTAGTTGTTGCTTGTGTTTTTTTTTTTTTGTTGCACTTTGTTGACTTTATTTATGGTTGGATGTACCAGTTAATTATCTCTGCCTTTTAATGTAATATATTACACAATAAAGTTTGCATAAATGTTTCTGCGTGGTGGCTTCCACATCTCCTAACACCTGGTCAAAAGCACACTGGGCTGATCACCTCACAGGAAAATCTGGCATTGTTTTGAGGCAGTTCCAGCTGGTTTCTTTGAGCATTTCCTAACACAGAAAGAGGGTTGGGGTCATCATTTTGAATCAGAGACCATCAATGCACTAGAATGTCCCAACCTCATCGACTCCAAAGAAGGCCATGTTCATTTAACCTTGAAGGAATGTACTGGCCTACCAGATGTTTTTGGATGCCAAAGGTATTGTGTTTACTGATTATCTTTAAAAGAAGCACACTATCACTGGAAAGTACTATTTTAGCTTACTGTAGTTAAAAATATCTATCTAGATAGGCTCACCTATCATCTGGTTCACATTCCTCTCAATTTTTTGAACAGGAATAAAGGTTTATGCCTTGAAACCTTTCTTATGGCTGGGTTTCTGGTTCCTTCTAAAGTCTTTGCATTTTCCTTCACTCTCAGTAACTCCTTGCATGTTAGTGGCTTTATCACCTTGTTTCGGGTGAAATGATTAAAAACAATAATAAAAATATTTTGTTGTTTATTTTCTAACTGTATTGGAACTAAAAAACTTTATAAGAAAAATTTTTTTTACTAATTTTTTTATTTATTTATTTTTTTTACAAATTTTTTGATAGCTAGCAATTTTTTTATCAAATTTCTGCTAACTTTAATGTTATCGTATCAGTGACGTCTTTGAAATAGTTTTCAAAGTGATCTTGAGAGATTAAATTTAATGGAATCACTAGCAATGCTTTAATTGATACAGGAAACTTCACTACAAAATTAAATGTTTGTCTTTTTCTATACAGAAAGATTTTTTTGGCTAATTAGGTTGTTGGTTGTTTTTTGTATAGTGGTATATCAACCTCTATGGGTTCTTTAATGCCAAAATATATTTTGTATGTGATTTTGTTTGTGCAAATTAATTGAAACAAAATGAATAATGTCTTCCTTGGATATTTCACACTTTTCCTGATCACGTATACATCACCTCTTGACATTGTTTTTTTTTTTCTTTTGATTGCATTTTCTTTTAAGTTTTAGACTGATGGATAGTGTTTGTTTCTTTGCCTTCATGACACGACTGACCGGTGAAAGGCTGACACCAATAATATCTGTTGTCTCTCTTTAAGGCTTGCTAGTGTGTTCGTGCAGTGTTAAAATTTTTCTTGGTGTGACAATTGACGAATATTGATGTTTTCTCTTGGTTATTGTTAGTGGTTTTCGTTAGGTGGTAAGGAAATTCGCCCTGATAGTTCATATATTTTTGCATATGTTGGCTAAGATTTTGGCTGTAGTAGTCTTTACAGAAATCCTCTATGGATCCAAGTGTTCAGATCTACATATTACGGTCATAATGACATTAAAAGGTCTTCCATTAGAGCTTGTAGTCTGAAGAATATAACAGGAAAAAGTTTAAGGGGATCTCTTTCTATAAGTAAATTGATATCTAGTATACATCTTTCTGCAAATTAATTGAAAGAAAATGAATAATGTCTTCCTAGAATCTTTCATACTTTCCCTGATCCCGTGTACATTATCTGCTAATGCATCGCAAGCTATATATATATATATATATATATATATATATATATTTAGTGTATTGAGGCAGCAAATAATTTTCTAAACATATACTGTTAAATATAAGAGACAATGAATGTATATTATGTTTAATCATGAGCCGTTCTAAACATCGTATTTTGGCTTTTATTTCAGTTGAAAATAAAGACAAACATTCTCCAACATTTGGACAATTTTTTATTAATTTGGTTCTAAGCTTTCGGCTCACATGAGCCATCTTCAGAGAGGTTATTAAGACGGTAATACAGTAACATCCGCCATCACTGATGATTTTATTTTGTGTTGACATAAAACTCCGCTAGGCAACGTTACCAAAATAACAAACGCTGTTCACAAATTTGCAATGCGGTTCTATGACGTCACATTTGCGAACTATGTTTGTTATTTTTGGAGTTTTATGTCAACACAAAATAAAATCGTCAGTGATGGTGGATGTTACTGTATTACCGTCTTATTAACCTCTCTGAAGATGGCTCATGTGAAAGCTTAGAACCAAATTAATAAAAAATTATCCAAATGTTGGAGAATTTTTGTCTTTATTTTCAACTGAAATTAAAGCCAAAATACAACGTTTAGAATGGTTCATGATTAAATATATATATGATTATATATATATATATATATGAATAAATGAAAATAAAATAAATAAACAAAAATTAAAAATTAACAAATCAATAAATAAATAAATTGAAATACATTAGATTCTGCCCTCTTTATTCAGCTTCTTTTATTTCACTCTCTTTTATAAAAAAAATATTTTTATTATATCCTTGCATCTTAGGGGATTTATTGCCTTGCTTTGGTGACATGATTAAAACAAGAAAAGAAGCATAACATGTTGAAGTATTGCAATGCATTTCTCCAGATGGTTTTATCTATTGTAGACATATTATACTATTAGAAAATAATTTCTAGTTGGTAACATTGCATCCATGAGTATACATACACGTGCAAATTAATTGAAACAAAAGGAGTAATTTCTTCCTAGGATCTTTCACACTCCCTGATCACGTATACATCGTCTCTTAGAGTTGATTTTCTTCTTCGACTGCATTTTCCTTTATTTTTTGGATTGATGGATCCAGTTTGTTTCTTTACCTTGATGACACAACTGACAGTTGAAAGGCTGACACTAACAATATCTGTGGTTTCTTTGTAAGGCTTGCCAGTGTCCTTGTGCAGCGTTACAATTCTCGTACTCTTCTTTGAAGTAACTCTGATGTAATCACGGATGATGCAATATTTTTCAAGGTAAAACAAATTTCATCATACACTCCAAAATTGATATTGCTGCACACCACTGCAAATGACCCAATCTGAGAAAAAAATAGAAATCGATTACACCCTGTCACTTCAGTGGGTCTAAAACTGCCTGTATGGTGAAAGAAAGGAAACTAAAGCAGTTGTTTGAATTAATTTGTATTAGAGTGTATTAATGATTTTAGTGATACAAGTTTTACTAATTAACCCATAGATGAGAGGGATCCATACCTTTCTTTGTAAAGTCACTTTTCTAGAAAAATCATAAATACAGAAATAACACCTTCGAACAATACTGTTAGACACTTCTCAATGCTAATCACCCAATGCTTATTATATATATATATTATTTTTACATGTCATGTGATCCCAGCAGCATGATGCCTCAAATTACTTCAAGATGAGGTCGACTGTGTTTGCTCTTTGGCAGTCAGTGTTCAAAACCAATTGTTGGCAGCGACACTATATTCCTATATGACCCTTTTCCAAGGGTATTTGTGCATAAGTAAATATAACAAACCCAACTGGAATTGGAACTTAGCTCTCTGATTAACAATTGCAAGTCATTATCCTTTACATCACCCTCACATTCAAGCTAGTATCACTAAGACCATTTCGCACCATTGGGCAAATAAATTGAAATAACTGCTTTAGTTTTCATTCCTTTTGCTATACGGTAGGTTTTAGACCCACTGGAGTGACAGGGTGTAATTGATTTCTGTTTTTTTCCTCAGATTAGGTCATTTGCAGTGATGTGCAATAATATGAACCTATTTTGAGGTGTATGAAAAAATTTGTTTGGTCTTTAAAAATATTGTATTATCCGTGATTGCATCAGATTTTTATCACACTCAGAAACTATTGTCTCGACTGTTAAATTAGTTGTCCTTTGGCCATTGTCTGTGAAAGATGTTACTCCAGGGAAGCTTATGAAAATTGTAATGCTGCATGAACACACTGGCAAGCCTTACAGAAAGGTTACAGATATTGTTGGTATCAGCCTTTTAACTGCCAGTCCATTTAGTGAATCTCGCTAGGTAGGTTGTGCATGGTTTTCCTCTACTCCTGTTGCTTTCACTATATCTTGTGAGTATCCAATTTTCTAAGCGCTATTTCCTCATTAGGTGCCCCAGAAATTTAATTAATCATTTTTTGATGTTAAGTATAAGATTGGGTCATTTGCAATGGTGTGAAGTAATATGAATTTTTGATGTTTCTTTGAAACTTTGTCATTGCAAATATATTCAGTCCATGACATTCTCATCATTCTTCTGTAGAACTACATTTCTGTTGCATGAAGTTTCTACATCTAAGAGGAGATTGTTCAGCATTCAATGCTATATAGGAGGACTGATATCATGTATCGAAAATGAGGACAAAACTGGAAGCGGCCGAAATGTGGTTCTACAGAAGAATGCTACGGATATCGTGGACTGAGCATACAAGCAACGACGAGGTGTTAGAAATAATGGCAACAAAAAGGAAATTGATGCTGAGCATCAGGAAGAGACAACTGAAGTTCCTGGGACATGCAATGAGGAAGGAGAGCCTGGAGAACCTGATAATGACTGGTCAGATAGAAGGAAGGAGAGACAGAGGAAGGCAGCAGATAACATATTTGCAGGGTCTGATCAGGTGGATGACGGAACGGGGGTTGCCAGGAGCAACAGGAGCAAACATACTAAGAGCCACAAGGGATAGGGAGACGTGGAGATCCATGATCGCCTATGTCGTGAAGGGACAGGGCACATAGAAGAAGATATCATGTAACAGTTCAGTACTCTTTGTTGCTAATAAAGTGTTCCTTGTTTCTTAATACTTTATCTTCTGGAAGGCATGTTTCACTACGACTTTATATTTCAGTGTCACACTTTCCATCTGCTTTTAAGAAGCTTCCTAGATATTTGAATTTTTTTTTTCTTTTTAAATCAAATAGCCCTTAAGCAAGGCATTTTACTGCCACCATTGTGCAGGGGGTTACATAGGAGGAAAGTTATGAGAAAGTGTGACAGGTTATAGTAGATGTCAGGAAGTGGGTAAGAGACAGATGAGAATACTGATGAGTGGCATGGACGGAGGAAGGAGCATGAGAGAGAGACGATGCAGGTTAGTGAGATAGGAGATGACTATTGACTTTACATTTAAATTCTTGGAGATTATATCTGTCGGGGTAGCAAGTAAACGGAAAGGAATTCCACAGTGAGAGAAAAGAAGATGCTGGTGTAGAATTTGCATTTACTTTTTATTCGTTTCACAGTAAAAAGGTGGGACCTAGTTGCTAATCTTGTGGCTCGAGTAAATTCATATATAGGGGCCACCAGAGATCTAAGTTCATCGGAGCAGAAGTCGTGAAAGTATTTGTATAAGAAACAAAGGGAAGCCCCATTGCACCGGTGAGGAAGTGACTGTATCTGAGCTGCCAAGTCGGGATCGAACATTTTACACATTCTCTGTTGGATTTTGTCAAGGCCATCTAGGTGGATAGCAGAAGCACCCGACCAGATATGGCAGCAGTATTCAATGCACGTGCGGATGGTAGATTTATATATATGCAGGATTGTTTCAGACGGGAAAAACCTCCTGGCCCTACACAGGGAACTGAACTTCTTAGCGGATTTAGCTATGGATTTGATAAAATCATTCCACTTGAGGTCTGTTGTGAGAGTTAACTCTAGGAAGTGCAGTGTTTTGCTTTCGGGGAGACTAACCTGATCTATGTTAATGAGGGGTAGGAGCAATTGTCTGTGATGCTGTTTGATTTTGGCATCTTCAGTTTGTAATCTGCATGTTGGACTGTTCCTTGTACTTTAAAACCATGCATTCCATCTTCTTGCAATCAATGTTTAGTCCTTTCTTGCTTGTATTTTAGTTTGTGTGTCTACTATCAACACTGTGTTGTATTTATATCTTATAGTGCTAAGAATGTGGTCACCAATAATGAATCCTTGTAGGACATATAAATCTCTCAGAATTGCTTCACAGTTTGAGTTGAATAAGTCTGGTGAAAAGTTACATCCTTGTCTTACACCACTTACTAATTTTATGTTTACAGAATTCATTTTCTGTATATAGATTCTGCTTTCAAGACCTCCTACAGAAGGTAGAAGAAGAAAGTAACAAGAAAGGACTAGAAATAAACTGCACAAAAACCGAATACATGGTCATCAGTAAAAAGGGCAGCCCAAAATGCCAAATACAGGTCGGGGATACCAGAATCAAGCAGGTACAAAAATTTAAATACCTGGGAAGCATTATAACAGAAGACGGAAAGTGTGTCACAGAGATCCGAAGGTGAATTGGCATGGCGAAGGAAGCATTCCAGAAGTTGAGTAAGGTATTAAGAAACAGGACAATTTCGCTAGAAACAAGGAAGAGAGTACTGGATTGCTACGTGCTGTCCGTTCTTCAATATGGCAGTGAATGCTGGATAATACCATCAAAGATGAAGGAAAAACTTGGAGCAACTGAAATGTGTTTCTACAGAAGGATGCTGCGAATATCAAGGATCAAGCATGTGAGCAATGATGAGGTCTTGGAAATGATGGAAACAAAAAGAAAATTAATACTGAGCATCAGGAAGAGAGAGTTAATGTTCCTGGGACACGCAATGAGGAAGAAGGGCCTGAAGAATCTGATACTAACAGGTAAGTTCGAGGGAAAAAGAGACAGGGGAAAGCAGTGGATAACATATTTGAAGGACCTAATCAGGTGAATGATGGAATGAGGGTTGCATGATGTAACAAGAGAAAGTGTGCTGAGAGCCATCAGGGATAGGGAGACGTGGAAAGCCATGATCGCCTACGTCCTGAAGGGACAGGGCACATAGAAGAAGTAGAAGTAATAGTTCTTTGTGATGTAATTTATCAAACACTTTTGGAAAACATTGGTACCCATCCTTTTGCATTTTCAATCCCCTTTCTGATATAATTCTGAGCATAAATATTGCATTCCTTGTTCTGGTGTCTTTAGTTAACATGTGCTGTTTTTGTCTTATTTCTGGCCTGATTTTGCTACAAGCTCTGTTCTACAGAATTTGGATGATAGATGTAATGGCTCATTATGGAAAGTGCAACACAGAGATCCGAAGGTGAACTGGCATGGCGAATGACACGTTCCAGAAGCTGGGTAAAGTATTAAGACATGGGAAAATTTTACTAGAAACAAAGTAGAGAGTGCTAGATTGCTATGTGATGTCAGTTCTTCAATATGGCAGTGAATGTTGGACAATATCAACAAAGATGAAGAGAAAACTTGAAGCAGCTGAAATGTGGTTCTACAGAAGAATACAACGGATATCATCGACTGAGCATGTGAGCAATGATGAGGTGTTGGAAAGAATGGCAATGAAAAGAAAATTAATAGTGAGCATCAGGAAGAGACAACTGAAGTTCCTGGGACATGCAATGAGGAAGGAGGGCTTGGAGAATCTGATACTAACAGGCCATATAGAGGGAAAAAGAGACAGGAAAAGCAGTGGATAACATATTTGAAGGGCTTGAGCAGGTGGATGACAGAACAAGGGTTGCGAGATGTTACAGGAGAAAGCGTGCTAGGGAGATATGGAAAGCCATGATCGTCTATGTCCTGAAAGGACAGGGCACATAGAAGAAGAAGGCGGCTGACTCTGATGGAGTTCACATTCATTTGCACCTAACTTCTTAGTCAGGAGTATGAAAATGGATCTACTTAGGTCTTTTGGAATATCACTTGGACCTGCTGGTGGTGGAAACTTCCGTTCTCTCTCTACTTTTACAAAGTATGTCAATGGCAAGAAGAGTGTAACGACCCACCCACCAAAAAAACCCAAAACAACATGGAGAATAGCATATAAACAGTAACTATTGAAGACTGTGTGTTTTGAAGTTCAAAATGGAGAAGCACAAGCTTTGATTTACTGATTACTTGTAATGGGGTGTCTTACTGGAACTGTAATTAAATTAACGTCATCTCAACAGATGGGACAATAATGAAGCTTTAGAAAATAAAAATAAAAATTAACAAAAATATATGGTACACATTGCTGGTAATCAGCTATAACAGACTGGCACATTTTTTTTCCTCTCTTTCTGATCACTTTCAAAGATAAAACCTTAAGTGTTATCACCAATGAACAAATTATTAATGTCTGCACCATTCTTGAGTGTATGCATGCAGAAATGAGGATCAGTTATTTCTTATTATGATATTACTCTATAGGAAAATACTGTTTTTGGGCAACAATTTCTCTCTTATGCAGGCTTTGTTAAAAATGACAAAGTGTCATTGTTAGTTTTTTTATGTAATTTTTCACGTGATTGTATCATTTTTTCTTTAGAGCACACAAAGTATATAAAAATTGTCCAAATGTTTTGTTTATTCGAGCACTTTCAGCTATACTTTTAACCATTTTCGAAGATGAATGTTATTTTATGCGTAACAGAATGTATGTGGTGTTATGTATAATCTAGAGTAGTGTTATGTACCGAACTCGGTAAGCATGTTAGTAGCAAAAAAAAGTAGTTGATGTTATTTAATGTTGGATTTTTATTAATAAGGCCTCCATTAATTTTAGCCTTTTATTGCATATATATATATATATATATATATAGCTTTTATTACATTTGACACACTCGTATAAACAGACATGTTTCCTACATTTAAAAATGATCATCTATTGCTTCATTACATGTGACACATATCTGACCAATGAAATCATACTGCTATCAATTTTTAAATCATTGTCTTATTAACAAATCTCTGAAGAAGCTTAATAAAGTGAAAATGGTAGATTAAAGACACTTTTTCTACCTGTTCTATTTATATATATATATATATATATATATTGTAATGAAAAAGTTAAGTGTTTTTTCACCTCAACAGCCTTGGATCATGACTAAAATAATCACCTTAGTAACAGTAGTAGTAACAGGTCATTCGATTAGGGTTCTACCACTTCAGAAAGGAGAGTAGTATGAATTAGGTCATTGGGTCAGGTTCTACCCTTCCCAAAAAGAGATTAAATAGCCTGGTAACTATGGTTACAGTGAAAAGAAGGAAAAGACCACAGAAAGAGAGGGCCAATGAATATAGGCCCCTGTTTTTATATAAAAGGGAAGAAATAGTAAATCCAGAGATTGTTGGGCTACTGGTCAGCATAGACCTCTCTCCAGCTATTTGTTCAAGACATCAAAAGAACTTTCCATCAAGTTACCAGCTGAAATTCTCCATACGAAGATCTTCCTCAGCATCCAGTGAATATACCATGTGCTGCCATGAAAGGTAAAGATTGTTTTGTTAATCACTCTGACCAAACCCTAGTTGTGCATAGTTATAATCTTTAGCCAAGTTGAATGACTTTTTTCCATTCCGCCTAAACTTCCTCCAAATATCTTCTTCGTTAGACTCCCCTCTTATTTTCCAGTGAATATTGTATGAAACTAGTATGAAGTTGAACCCATTCTAGTGTCTGGTATATTATAGTTCTGTCACCTTATTCCTGGATGTTTGCTGAATATTTTTGTGTGTTATAATAAATTTCCTTCCTGTATAAAATTATCTTGCATTATAGTTTAATTCACTCCCTTCAGCATTATTCCAACTAAAATTGTATTTTTATGTGTTGCTGACCCAAATGGGTTTGTAACAAAATATATATATATATACTTGGGTAGCAACCTTTCTTTCAAGTATTTTTCATTGAATATGGTTGACAAGAAAGGTTTTTAATTTTTTATTCATTTTTTTATGGTATCCTCAATTTTGTCCATTTTTCAGGAGATAAGGAATCTAGAAAATTTTCATAATTATCATTCCAAGTGCTTTCAGCCACTTCTTTGGCCATTTCCAAGGGTGTGATGTCTTCGCTGTTGTTATCTTATTGTTGCAGCCTAGTTTCTGCTCATTATAATTTTTAACAAACGGACGACCTTGATGCAAAAATCAGCAACCAAAATATGTTGCTGATCTCTTATAATCAGTATTATTCTGACCAAAATCACCCTCTGCAGCCCAGGGAGTAGGAGCTTATGTAGTACCTCTTCTCAGATATACTTGCTTTCTGTTCTCCAGCCAACGCTAGCTAGGTGTCTGCTTTGTTTGCAATCTTACTACCCCACAGTTGAATTCTCAAGCACATTATATCTTACTTAGCAGCTGGTCCCACTTAACGTGTGACTCTTCTTTGGAGGTGGAACGGTCTAGTCTGCTTGAGATCCCATTATCCACAGTCAATCCAGCAAATCCGATTGCATGGCTTATGCATGTGCTAGCTTGCAGTGACCTCGTTTAACCATGGTCGTATCCTGCAGAGGAAGCAAACCACAAACCAGCCACAGCCGTAGTGCACACGTGCTTGCTCACTCAACATTCTAGCCTATGATGTTCCTGCCGACTGGCGACAACTTCCAGCTTGCACTGTTTCTGTCGACTGATGACATCCAGTCTGTGTCAATCCTGCCAGATAACTGACGACTTCCCAGCCTGTGCCTTTCATATCAGGCACTGACGATGTTCCTGCTGTCCAGTGACAACTTCTCACTTACAATTACTTTCCCGCCTGAGTCATACATGTGACGTTTTCTGACCGCCAACAATGTTTCAGCCTGTGCCTTTTATACCAGATGCTGATGACATCACTGATGACGTTCTAACCAGTGCCGTTCACACCAGATGCTGACAACATTCATCCCTGTGCTGTTCATGCTAGATGCTGACAACATTTCCCATCGACCAACAATGTCCCAGCCTGTGTCAATGCTGCCAGACGCTGATGACTTCCCAGCCTGTGCCTTTCGTACCAGATGCTGATGATGTTCCCAACAATGATGTTTCAGCTCGAGCAGATCCTGCCAACTACTGCCGACATTCCAGCCTTATTTCAATTTTTTCCCACTGTTCCTTCGTTGATTTTACCACAATAAAATTGACATTGAAACTCAACATCTCAGCCTCTCTCTCCTCATTACCTTTGCTGTTTTCACAAATATAAAAAGTTTGCAGGGTCGATATCAGTCAGTTAAGTGCCATACATGATACAAGCTTGGGCGATCATGTCTCTTTTGAGACATGACTGACTGGGCAGAAGATTTTCTATCCTGCTATTGAAGGTATAGCGGAATGAAGAAAAGACGGATTGTATTAATTAGTAATAATTGGGGGATCAGTTTATTACTTCATAACAATATAAAATCGATCCCCCACTTTATGCTCAGTAGAAGCTTTATGTATGTTTTCAACTATTATCTTCATTCGTTCAGTTAAGTGCCATACGTGATACACACTTTGGTCGATCATGACTTGAAAGAGACATGACTGACTGGGCAGAAGATTTTCTATCCTGCTATTTAAAGTATAGCAGAAGGAAAAAAAGACTGATAGATTCAGTAGATTGGTTGCCAGCCAAGGCTATAGAACCCAATCTGTCCTGTTATTTAACCCATAACTGGAAGGAATAGATGGATTAATACCTTTCCCAAGGGTATTTGTGCGTAAGTGAATGCAATGAATTTGGCTGGAATTTGAACTCGGCTCCCCGATTTTTCGTTCTGAGGCGATATCCAATGCACCACAACACGCATCCAGGGTCGATATACTCATCTTAAATCATCTCTGCAACATTATCCTCATGTTTTAACTGTCGGGTAGTAATTTATCTTGTGTTGTTTTGAAAAAAAAAGTGTTCATTCCAAGTTCTCACATGCCATGCACGACTAGAAATCAAGGGAGCATCTTTCTTTTTTAAAAAAGAAAAACTTTACTCCATTTCCGCTATCAAATAATATATGATTAGATAGAATTGTTTGATATATAGTGCATTTCTAATTGCGAGATATTTTTGAAATTGTGATATAGAAGATTAAAAACAACATGTGCCGCAAAGAATTCTTAATATGGATGTTCTGGCGGGTCACATTGTGGACACTTCCGGGTCAGCCATTGCTGAGCACCTCATAAGTAGCAGAAATTGTGTGAATGGTTTCAGTGTTGACCAGTTCACTGCGTTGTCTGGTTCGCACTCTACATTTCATCTACAGGCACTGGAGTCAATATACATAAAAACCAGGACCCCATCTCTTTGTAGACAATAAGAATATATATATATATATATATAATGCATGACTCTTCAGAAATGAATTGAGTTCTCTCGGTGACTGGCGTTTGTATACACTGCTTACATACAAGACGTTAAATTTCCCTTCTCTGACTCCATGCGCTGATGGCTTAGGGAGTAGAGACTCCTACTGACACCAAATCGGTCGAGTTTTCAATCCCGGCCAGAAGCAAGTGGATATGTCTAACCACACTGATGAGCTGTGATACAGCAAAACAGGCTTGTATGTGGATGACTAATATATATAAAGTAGTTGTTCCTATGTATGTATTTTTTATATGAGATAGATTGTTTTGGATATTAGATGCAATGGAGTTGGTTGGTAGGATGATTTATCTGTTATGTGGATGACTAATATATATAAAGTAGTTGTTCCTATGTATGTATTTTTTATATGAGATAGATTGTTTTGGATATTAGATGCAATGGAGTTGGTTGGTAGGATGATTTATCTGTTATTGTTTAGATTATTATTGTTAACAGTGTTTCTTTTGTTGTGGTTGTATATATTATGTGCTTTTTCTTTTTGCATTGTGAATAAAGTGATATGGGTAATGCAAGTTTCTAAATGTGCTTTCTATGTATTTTTCTTCTTTTGTTAAATATTGGGGGCTGCATATTCTTAGTGCTCTTAAAAAGAAACCTATAATAATACCAGATTTGATTTTGGAAGAGTGACTGGAGTAGAAATTTATCAGGTTGTTTTTTTGGTAGCTTTTCTGTAGACATCAAAATCGAGTTTGTTGTTATTTTTGTAACAAAAGAAACACTGTTAACAATAATAATCTAAACAATAACAAATACATCATACTACCAACCAACTCCATTGAATCTAATATCCAAAACAATCTATCTCAGATAAAAAATACACACATAGTAACAACTACTTTGAAAACTATTATGGACATTATCAGATCTTTTATATATATATATATATATATATATATATATATATATATATATATATATTATTAATTGTGTAAATCTAAAAATATTTGGTTTTTTAGTTTTAAATTTGGAATAAGTACATTATGAAAAACCTACAGAAGTTAAAAAGAGAAAATGAGAAGGGACTAAACATAAACTACAATAAAACTGAATGTTTGGTCATCAGCAAAAAGAGGACCATAAAATGCTATCTACAGATTGGGGATACTAAAATCAAGCAAAGACTGAAAGTTTAATACCTGGGAATTGTTTTGACAGAGGATGACAAGTGCAACTCTGAGATCCGAAGGCTTCATAGGATAAAATCCTATATCATCCATCAACTAACTAAAACACACAAAGTGAAATTGCACACCTGCAAAATCGGATTCAATCGACCAAAAACATTTTGGAAAAACCCAGACCAAGGCAAATTTCACAAGTCAGTGTGAAAAGAAAAATTCTGGATTCTGATTGGATAGGAAATAGAAAATTCATATAAGATGTTAGTCAAATTTTTTTCACACCTAAAGAAGAAAATGCCCGCTGGAGCCTGTCACATGACATATTCACTACTTAAAACATTTTATCCATCTCAGTATCTTTTCAACCTTTTGATATTTAAATTGTGGAGACTTTGGTCATGTTTGACACAAGGGCAAAATGTCAAGCATCACCGAGGCCCCTACAGGCTCATAGGATGCATTTCAAATGCTGAGCAGAGTACTAAGAGACAGGAAGATTTCATTGGAAACAAAAAAATGTGTGCTAGACTGTTATGCAATATCTGTCCTCCTATATGGTAGCAAATGCTGAGCAATCTTCTATAGATGAAGGAGAGATTCGAAGCAAAAGAAATCTAGTTCTAGAGAAGGATGTTGAAGATGACATGAACTGAACACATGAGCAAAAAGGTTTTTGGAAAGGATGGAAATGAAAAGGAAACTTATACTTAACATAAGGAAGGGACATCTGATGTTTCTGGGACACGTAATGAGGAATGAGGGCTTAGAGAATCTGATGCATGTGAGTCGGATAAAGGGAAAGAGAGACAGGGTAAAGCAATGCGAGACATACTTGATGGGTTTAAGCTAGGTGGCAGAGCAGGATTTGGGAGAGATACTAAGAGGGAAAATGTTTAGAGCGACAAGGGGTAGGGATAAGTGGAGGCCCATGATCATCTAAGTCCTGAAAGGACACAGCATGTAAAGAAGAATAGAAATGCCATATTTTGAAAGATTTATAAGTCTTCAGCACACTAGAAATCTTTTAACATTGAGATGTAACTCTTTCACGATTGTGTCTATAATGTTGTCAAAACCAAAATATTAAAGAACTCTGATCGTATTCTTAAATAGCTTCGTCAGATCTAGACTTTCATGTATAGCGTCCAACTGTTTGAGAAATGATATCGGCTGTATACAACTGTTTTCTCAGATCGATCATTAAATATGATTTCCAATGGATGGATCCTCTAAGTTAAAACAAAAAGACATAAAATTCTATAGACTGGGGTTACATAATCACAAAGAACTGTACAAAATTATAAAAATCAAATCAACTGAAGACTTCAACCAGCAGTAACAAATGAAATGCATAGCACATGTAAGTTTAAGAGAAAATAATGATGTAATCAAAATGTTGACCTTTTACCCTTTCTTTTATCTTTCATTAAAATGTTAGAATGGGCACGTAAGAAAGGGGTTAGAATGTTTGCTTTCTGGCCATAAAGCCTAGGTTTGAATTTCGACAATAAGTCGATTTGTCAGAAAGGTGACTTCTTAATGTTATTGGTCTAAAAGAGGCGATCCCAGTCTGCAACAACTTTGGAAAGTGCCTGAAAAAAACAATACCCAAGCCTTGTGAGTGAAATTGGGTAAACAAGACTGAAAGTTTGAGCGTCTTGGCATTGTTCAGCCTGTTTTTCATGCCAGGTAAAGCACTTTTTTCAGAAACTGTAACAAAGGTTTGCTCAGCATAGTTGCAGTATAAACCACAGGTGGACTCTGTGGGTATTAAAATAACATAAATGTGCCTGAGCAGGCCTCTGCAATGGGGATTAGCTAGCTGCTTAAGTAGACAGACATTTTTGGATATGAGTGGCCAGCCATACCATACAAAAAGTTAGGATAAAAAACCCTATCAGTACTAGAAAGAGTAATAACAGCTACTGGACTTGAGAAAACTGTCTTCTTGAAAAATTGCTTTAAGAGAAGGTTTTTATAACTTTCAACTGGCAGTAACACTGCTTGGTTGATGAATACCAAACATTTCCTTGTAACGAAACTGGTGAAATCACCTGTTCAGGAGGATAGCGTTATAAAGGGTTTAGATATTAACATTGTAAGGGAGTAATAACTGAGAAAATAATTATAGACTCCCTAACATTTGATTTGATTTAATCTGATCATGCCTACCAAATCATGAAATGAAGGTTATTGTGGACAGGCAAATTTTAAGAGCCTTGAGAGATGCCTGTATTCATATGAGAGGATCTGGCAGCTTGTATATCCTTTCATACAAATGTGAGCTTCCCTCAAGACACTATCTTAGGTCTTGTGCTTTTTTGGATCTTCATCAATGATCTTGGTCCTGGGTATGATGATAAACTGCATCCTGCATCAAGGCCTCTGATTGAGAGGTTGTGAGGAACATAGAGCCACCTCTTAATTGCTGTTATTCTCAGGTCCACTCTGACCCAGAGAGGTAGCACCTCTTAGGGTCCAAGCTATGGGCAAATAGTTTACCTCCAAACTGGGGTCAAAACACTATCAAAGTATAAAAATACACTTTTATAGAAATATATACATAAAAATCGACTTTTATAGAAAATATACATTTTTGAAGAAAAAAAATTATTACCATAACAAATTTTTTAAGGAAAGAATTATTCTCAGTAAAACATTTTTGAATACAAAACTATAAGACATTTTCCAAAATATAGAATAAAAACAAAATTTTCATTAAAATCTGACTAAATCAACCTTTTCACTATAACCGAACATTATAAAAAATACCTTAAAACCCCACATTTTTGGTATTAAATAACCCACAGAGGTTGATATGCCGTTAAACAAAACTTAAACTCATTGATGATTTTCCTGATTTAAGCAATTCCCAAGTATGCATTTATGCAGATGATACCACCATTTATACCCCCGTCTCAATAAAAAAATTTGTCAAGGCTAACAAAAGTAACCTTGCTGCTGTTCTTGAAAAGGGCCTCTAATTTGTGATTGAATGGGGTAGAAAATGGCTTGTAAATTTGAATACTTCTAAAATGAAGCTCTTTTTTAGCTACCATAGAGAAACTTTCCTTCCTTCTATCAGTATGGATGGTGCCAGTCTCTTAGAAAGCAGTACACAGTGCCTCCTTGGCCTCACTCTCTCAGCCGACCTCAAGTGGAAAAAACTATATCTAATTCTTAGCTGCATTTATTGTTAGGAAAGGTAGGTCATTCTATCAGACCAGAAGATTTTCTTGTCAGAATCTATCTTGCACATTTATAAATCTACCATTTGTCTGTGCATTGAATACTGTTTGCATATCTGATCTGTTATTCATGCTATTCATCTTGAGATTTTCAACAAAAGCAAAAGGAGGATTTGCAATGTAACAGCTTGCTTTTAGTCACTTTCTCACTGACAGTATGTGGCTGCCCATTGTCTTTTCTACAAATATTTTTATGGTTTCTGCTCTGATGAGCTTCTTTCCTTTGTGCTCCGACAACATGAATTTACATATGCTACTAGGTTGGCTTCAAGGTCCCACTCTAATACCATCAAAATAGACAAATGTAACCTCTACTTCTACTCCAACAGTTTCTTTTCTCACACATCCTGTCTGTGGAACTCACTTTCATGTACTTGCTTCCTTGATAGCTCACTGTTTTGCTGTTCATTATATTGCATTTGTTAGTTGGATAGCAATAACTTTTAACATGAGTGAGTATATGAACAATGTAGCCATAATAATATAAAAATGAAATGAAAATGTGAAAAAAAAAAACAAAAATGAGTGAGATATCCTGGCAATCTCTCGTGGCATAGAGTTTTACTATTATTTCTTTGTTTTCTGAAAAATTCTCTGTGTGCTGACTGACGATGGCTCGTGTACCGGCAACAGTACGCATACCACACTTTGAGTAGCACTGTTCTTTAGGATGTAACACTTCATCTACGTTGGTTGATCTGACACCAGGCGAAAGTCGGAGGTTCTTCTAATACATACATGTTGTGGTGATACCAAGCAAAGTAAGGGACTGGATGTTTGCACTCTCAGGACCAGAAAGCAAATGAATAAAACTGGTCTGTGTGCAGCCAGCTCCACGCAGAGGTTCTGGCAGAAAGCTAAAAATTCCTTACTTACAACACTCCCACATACATACGCACACATTCTCTTTTCAGCATTTATTGCCATGAACATTTTAGCGTCCGTTGGACCCATCCTAAAAACATCACTTTAATTGTAAAAGCCTTAATTGATATTTGTGTATATATAAAATGTTGTTTCTACACTCAATTTGCTTTTCTTGATTTATAACACTTTTTATAACTTATAGTGGGCTATCTACAATGAGGCCAAATTCAGTTAATCTGTTTCAACATACAACTACTCTTCACTAGAATGGATAACCCACTATAAACTGGTGACCTTGACGTACGGATAACCCACTATAATGTCTCTCATGTTAACACGACCAACTTCACACTATCACTATCAAACTAACTCCACCTTAACTCAACTGTCTGAAAATCTACTGACTCTTGCTTATATTGAGCCTCACATTCATGGGGGTGTGGTTGTGATGCACTCTGGACACACTTAGCATTTTCCTCCTTTTGCTCACCTGATCTACCTTGTCTCCTTCTCTCACTGTGTGAGTACCTCTTACCACTGCCCGAGGGGTATAATACGTTTCTCCAATATTCCCTTAAATCTCACCATGGCCTTTTGATATTATGATTAATGCATTTTTATTTTTTTATGGACATAACAGTTACAGTATAATTAATTTAATCATAAAATACAAGAAGTATCTGGTGTTTTCTTACCTTGAAAATAAATTTTACTAATATGGCTTGGAAAGGAAAAAGAAATTAAATTTTTGGTGATGCATGTGTTAACGACCTGTTCGTGTGAACTGCTTGTCCAATAGTCAGAATGTTACCCGTTTGTTTGTGTAGAGAAGAAAAGTGGGGTTGATTCTCATTTGTCTAGAATGAGTAAAGTACTTGATAATTATAATTGTTGTAATTATTTTTGACACTATAATTAAGTATTATTTATTTTTTTGGACATAACAATATCTGTAACAGATTCGTAAAAAAAACTTGCTGGTTGGTGATATGACAATAAAAAGACATGTACAAATGAGATTTTTTTTTTTATTGATTTGTTTTCTACAGACAGAAAATATATTTTAGATTGTAAGAATTTTGGCGGACCTGAAGCAGACTACCACCACGTTTAATTTAATTATTTTTCACTTTTTTCAGTGCAGTCCTATCAATTATTACTTAAACCTTCCGATTATCAAAAACAATTTTGAAAAATTACAATATTTAAACAAATTTGTAGGGGGGGTCAGTTTCTCATACAATGTTAAAGTAAATCGATCCTCCATTTTCAATCCACTTGCGTTGAGGTCGCTTTGTTTATGTTAATTTTGTTGTTTTTCATTTTTTTTTTTTACTTTTTTCAGTGCAGTTCTATCGATTGTTGCTTAAACCTTCCGGTTATCAAAAAAAATTTTGAAAAATTACAATATTTAAACAAATTTTATTTTGGCTGGGGTCAGTTTCTCATACAACATTAAAGTAAATCGATACTCCATTTTCAGTCCACTATAAGGTTGTATAAGAAACTGGTTCCTTCCATAAGATTGTTTAAATATTGAAATTTTTGCAAATTTTTTTGGCATTCGTAAAGTTTAAGGTGTATAAGATAATATTGCACAAATTTACACGTGGTGATAATGTCGTACTGGCGACTGGTTTCAAAATGGAGGTTCGATTTACTATAACATTGCATGAGAAACTGATCCCTCCAAAAAATGTTTAAATATTGAAATTTTTCAAAATTTCTTTTGTCAGTCGTAAAGCTAATTGGGTAATCGATAGGACTGCACTGAAAAAAGAAAAAAAAAATGAAAAACAATGAAATTAAACATGGTGTTAGCCTGCTTCAGGTCCGCCAGAATTTTTTATTTATTTTTAAAATATTTTTAGGATAATAATTTAGTGATACAACTCTTACTAATTAACCTATAGCTGGGAGGGGAAGAGGTGGATTCATACCATTCCTAATGGTATTTTCTCCTAAGTGAATATAATAAACCCAACTGGAATTGAATCTCAGTTCTCTAATTAACAATTCTGAGCCATTATCCATTGCACTACCTGGACGTCCAAGCTGACAGCATTTGGTATTCCCAAACAGTCACTCATCTAAGTACTGACCAGGCTCAATGTTGCTTAACTTCCGAAATCATATGGCAACTTGTGCTTGAATATGATATGGCTATAAGCCCACATGTATAAATGAATATACAAATGAATTTGATTCCTGAGTTTTTGCTTTTAATCTGAGACAGCAGAATTCTGTTTTTTCTTCCTCTTTATCTTTGGTATTTGTTAAAATGGCGTATTACAAATTATAGTGATACAATTAATATACACATTTTTGTTGCTTGTAAATAACTGTATAAATTACTTAATTAATTCTTGTTACTTGAAATACCAACTGTGCGTGATTAGTAGACACTCAATCTGTCATTGTCAATAATACCTAGATCAAAGGATCTTGTTTTATGAAGATGTAAAAAATAACTAATCTGTCTGAAGTTGTCTAACTTTTAAAGATCCCCAAAATATACATCTGTCATTGGCAATGAAATAACATTTACGTCTATCCTCCTTATCCTCATAATCTTCACTTCCTACTAACTCTTTTTACATTCATATTACACACCTCATTTAGTAACTCTCTACCTAGCATAAGCCTTGTATTAAGTGAAACTTTAGTATAGAATAAAACATCAGAGAGACAAAGTTCTTTATGAAGATGATGTAAAAATGTCTTAATACGTTTGAAGTTATCTGATGTTCTGAGATAAATACATTTCATTATTCCACACATTTGCTACGTATTTAATGTATTTATCCTTGTTCAAGAAATACCACGTATCGCCAAAGAAAAGTGATACTTAAGGATTAAAATGAATTTCTAAAAATGGAAATCTGTTTTTCAAGCTAATAGATTAAATTTAATATTTTCATTAAGTGTAATACTCTGTTGTATTTCAAAACTAATTTACAGATGTAAAAAAAAAAAAAACCCAAAAAACCAAGATTTTTCTAAAATAATTAGTTTTTGAATAAATCCTGAGATTTTTATTAAAATCTGACAATTGATTTTGGCAAGAATTTCCAACTCCTGTGTTCATCGCCATAAATTTTGAATGGTCTAAAAAGGATTAAAAAATCGTTTGATCTTTCCTCCTAAAGATTTTGATGATGAAACTTTGTTTTAATTAAGTTTGGATCATTTTTTCATCATGGTATGCTAATTTTTTTAGTGGATGGGTGGTGGTAACTAAAAATAATATCTCCAGATATTCTTCTTTATGTGCTGTGTTTTAAAACATAGGTGATCATGGGCCTCCACTAATCCTTATCCCTTGTCACACTAAACACGTTTCATCTTGGTATCTCTGCCAAACCCTGCTCTGTCATCCACTTGCTCAGTCCTAATAAAGTATGTCTCACATTGCTTTCCCCTGTCTCTCTTTCTCTTTATCCAACTTGTGAGTATCAGATTCTCCAAGCCTTCTTCCCTGATGATGTGTCCCAGAAATTTCAGCTGTCTCTTCTTGATGCTAAGTATCAGTCAGTCAGTTGAGTGCCATACGTGATACACGCTTGGGCGATCATGTCTCGAAAGAGACATGACTGACTGGGCAGAAGATTATCCCGCAGTAGGTTGCCATTGCTTTCTGCGGTAGACTGGTTGCTGACCAAGGCTATAGAACCCAATCTGGCCTGTTATTTAACCCATAACTGGAAGGAATAGGCAGATTAATACCTTTCCCAAGGGTATTTGCGCGTAAGTGAATGCAATGAATTCAGCTGGAATTCGAACTCGGTTCCCTGATTTCTCGTTCCGAGCCGATATCCAATGCACCACAACGCACATCCTAATGCTAAGTATAAATTTCCTTTTTGTTTGCATTCTCTCCAAAACCTTGTTGTGCCTTACATGTTCGGTCCATGGTACCATCAGTATCTTTCAGTAGAACCACATTTCTATTACTGCGAGTCTCTTCTTCATTTTTTGAGAAAATCGTCCAGATTTGCTGCTATATTGAAGGACAGATATTGCATAACAGTTCAATACTCTTTTCTTTGTTTACAACAAAGTCTCTCTGTCTCTCAAATAGTCTTGCTTAACTTTTGAACACTTAGACATAATTCCCATTGTTTAAAAAGAAAACAGAAAACAAAAACTGGGCATTGAATCTATCGGGGATCTGCTTAATTTTTCTTTGATTCGGCCTTGTGTCAGACTTAACTGAACACCTTTCAGCTTACAGGATCTATGCAGAATTATCATCATAAGGTCTTTCATCATCAGAAGGCTGGTTGTCAGTTGGAATGTGTGGATTAGTGTAGAAGAGTGGAATAATAGAATATAGATTTTGAATGTCAAAATAGACATTTATTGAAAGGAGGAATAACACGAGTTGTAGAAGGTAATGTGCAATTAGAAACATTATTAACCCTCTGTGTCATTCGTATCATATTTGATACAGTATTTCTCATGTAGCATTTGTACTTCCCTATAAGGAAACATTTGGTATTCATTGACTTCGAGCAGTCAGTACTGCTTTCATTTGAAATTTATAAAAACATTTTCTAAAAAATTTTCAGGAAAATATTTTTCAGCATTGCCATACTGTATTGTATGATACGAATGGCCCTAGAGGGTTAATCTCAGTCTGTTTATCTATCTATCTATCTATCTATCTATCTATCTATCTATCTATTAACCTTTCTAGGACCATTCGTATCATATTTGATACAGTATTTCCTCTAAGGAAAACATTTGGTATTTCCTGTATAAGGAAACATTTGGTATTCATTGACTGAACAGTCAGTACTGTCAATGTGAAATTTATAAAATATTTCTCTTAAAAATCTTCAGGAAAATATTTCTTTCAAGGCTCGTTTTTCATAACAATGTATCAAGTATGATACGAATGGCCCTAGAGGGTTAATCTCTGTCTGTTTATCTATCTATCTATCTATCTATCTATCTATCTATCTATCTATCTATCTATTAATCCTTCTAGGAATCATCGTATCATATTTGATACAGTATTTCCCTATAAGGAAAACACAGGTCTCTGCAGGAAACATTTGGTATTCATTGACTGAGCAGTCAGTACTGCTTTCATTTGAAATTTTTAGGAAATATTTCTCTTTTAAAAATTTTCAGGAAAATATTTCTCAAGGCTCACATACTACCGCAAGACACAATGGCCCCAGAGGGTTACCCCAGTCTGTTTATCTATCTATCTATCTATCTATCTATCTATCTATCTATCTATCTATCTATTAATCCCTTCCCTAGACCATCTGTGATTTTATTTGATAAGGTATTTCCCGGCAGAAATACACAGCTTCCTATAAGAAACATTTGGTATTCATTGACTGAGCAGTCAAAAATTACTATTTTGAAATTTAGTAAAATATTTTAAAAATTTTTCTTGGTGGCATTGCTTTCTTCTTATTTCTGCATATACTGGGACAGGTGATACGAATGGCTCCAGAGTAAGTTGTCTCAGTCTGTTTATCTATCTATCTATCTATCTATCTATCTATCTATCTATCTATCTATCTATCTATTAACCCTCTAGGACCATTCGTATCATATTTGAGTAGGCTTCTAAGGAAAACATTTGGTATTTCCCTATAAGGAAAGTTTATTTGGGTATTCATTGACTGAGTAGTCAGTACTGCTTTCATTTGAAATTTATAAAATATTTCTCTTAAAAAAATTTTCAGAAAATATTTCTTTCAAGGTCAAGTTATTACTGTATCAGTATGATACGTAATGGCCCTAGAGGTTAATCTGTAGTCTGTTTATCTATCTATCTATCTATCTATTAACCTCTAGGACCATTCGTATCATATTTGATACAGTATTTCCTCGCTATAAGGAAACATTTGGTATTTCCCTATAAGGAAACATTTATCTACTGCTGACTTAGCAGTCAGTACTGCTTTCATTTGAAATTTAGGTATTTCTAAAAAATTTTCAGAAAATATTTTCAAGGCTCGTTTTCATACTGTATTCATGGCGATATTAATGGCCCTAGAGGGTTAATCTCAGTCTGTTTATCTATCTATCTATCTATCTATTAACCCTCTAGGACCATTCGTATCATATTTGATAGTGTTTTCCTATAAGGAAACATTTGGTATTTCCCTATAAGGAAACATTTGGTGTATTCATTGACTGAGTGCAGTCAGTACTGCTTTCATTTGAAATTTATAAAATATTTTTAAAAAAATTTTCAGGAAAATATTTTTTCATAAATTGTTATTATTTTCAGAGTCATATGATACGAATGGCCCCAGGGTTAATCTGTCTGTTTATCATCTATCTATCTATCTATCTATCTATCTATCTATTAACCCTCTAGGACCATTCTGTATCTATTTGACAGTTGGTATTTCCCTAAGGGTACCATTGGTATTTCCCTAAAAGGAAACATTTGGTATTCATTGAATTACAGTCAGTACTGCTTTCATTTGAAATTTATAAAATATTTCTCTTAAAAATTTTTCAGGAAAATATTTTTCAAGGTTGTTACTGATTAAAAAGGATACGGTCGGCCCTAGAGGGTTAATCTCAGTCTGTTTATCTATCTATCTATCTATCTATCTATCTATCTATCTACCATTAACCCTTTAATCATTCGTATCATATTTATACAGTATTTCCCTATGAAACATTTGGTATTTCCCTATAAGGAAACATTTGGTATTCATTGACTGAGCAGTCAGTACTGCTTTCATTTGAAATTTATAAAATATTTTTAAAAAAAATTTTCAGGAAAATATTTCTTCAAGGCTCGTTTACACTAGACAAGTATGATACGAATGGCCCTAGAGGGTTAATCTCAGTCTATTATCTATCTATCTATCTATCTATCTATCTATCTATCTATCTATCTATCTATCTATTAACCCTCTAGGACCATTCGTATCATATTTGATAAGTATTTCCCTCTAAGGAAACATTTGGTATTTCCCTATAAGGAAATATATTCATTGACTGAGCAGTCATAATTTGTTTTTATTTGAAATTTATAAAATATTTCTCTTAAAAATTTTTGTAAAAATATTTCTTTCATAATAAAGTTATATTTAGATTATATGATACGAATGTATTCCTAGAGGGTTAATCTCAGTCTGTTTATCTATCTATCTATCTATCTATCTATCTATCTATCTATCTATCTATCTATCTATCTATTAACTCTTCTAGGACCATTCGTATCATATTTGATACAGTATTTCCTATGAAACATTTGGTATTTCCCTATAAAGTATAACATTTGGCATTCATTGATTGGAGTAGTCAGTACTGCTTTCATTTGAAATTTATAAAATATTTCTCTTAAAAAATTTTTTCAGGAAAATATTTTCTTTTCTAAGGCTCTCATTGTATCAAATATGATACGAATGGCCCTAGAGGGTTAATCTCAGTCTGTTTATCTATCTATCTATCTATCTATCTATCTATCTATCTATCTATCTATTAACCTCTAGGACCATTCGTACTTCATATTTGGATACAGTATTTCCTTTAAGGAAACATTGGTATTTCCCTATAAGGAAACATTTGGTATCTGGCTGACTGAGAAGCCATTGCTTTCATTTGAAATTTATAAAATATTTCTCTTAAAAATTTTTCTCTAGAAAATATTTCTTTCAAGGCTCATTTTCATACTGTATCAAATATGATACGAATGGCCCTAGAGGGTTAATCTCAGTCTGTTTATCTATCTTTATCTATCTATCTATCTATCTATCTATCTATCTATCTATCTATCTATCTATCTATCTATTAACCCTCTAGGACCATTCGTATCATATTTGATACAGTATTTCCCTATAAGGAAACATTGGTATTTCCCTATAAGGAAACATTTGGTATTCATTGACTGAGCAGTCAGTACTGCTTTCATTTGAAATTTATAAAATATTTCTCTTAAAAAATTTTTCAGGAAAATATTTCTTTCAAGGCTCGTTTTCATACTGTATCAAGTATGATACGAATGGCCCTAGAGGGTTAATCTCAGTCTGTTTATCTATCTATCTATCTATCTATCTATCTATCTATCTATCTATCTATCTATCTATTAACCCTCTAGGACCATTCGTATCATATTTGATACAGTATTTCCCTATAAGGAAACATTGGTATTTCCCTATAAGGAAACATTTGGTATTCATTGACTGAGCAGTCAGTACTGCTTTCATTTGAAATTTATAAAATATTTCTCTTAAAAAATTTTTCAGGAAAATATTTCTTTCAAGGCTCGTTTTCATACTGTATCAAGTATGATACGAATGACCCTAGAGGGTTAATCTCAGTCTGTTTATCTATCTATCTATCTATCTATCTATCTATCTATCTATCTATCTATCTATCTTAATCCCTATCTATTAACCCTCTAGGACCATTCGTATCATATTTGATACAGTATTTCCCTATAAGGAAACATTGGTATTTCCCTATAAGGAAACATTTGGTATTCATTGACTGAGCAGTCAGTACTGCTTTCATTTGAAATTTATAAAATATTTCTCTTAAAAAATTTTTCAGAAAAATATTTCTTTCAAGGCTCGTTTTCATACTGTATCAAATATGATACGAATGGCCCTAGAGGCTTAAGAAGTTAAGGGTAGAGTTTTACAAAATGTTCAAAGTAGTAATTGTTGAAAGAGAGAAAGAGGACCAGTCCATTGAAGTGGAAGTTAATTTTAGATTTGTCTTTCTAGCTGCTTCCATTTGACTCTCTGGCTGACTGATAGTTGATGAAGTCCTTTTATTGTAATCTAGATTTTTAGTACTGACTCAAAGTCCTTTTTGATCTTGTAAATCACTCCCATTCCACAAAAATCATTTTAGCACCAACTTGCAAAATCTGGTTAAGCACATGGTCAATCCTTTTACTATTTGGGAAAACCAGGATTTCACAGTCATTGTGAATTTTTGCAACTTGAACTTGTACAAGGAAAATATTTTGAGGACCCTAGAAGTTATTGCCTGGATTCATCATCAGAGGCCACAATTTAAACAACCTAAGGTATGCAGATGATACAGTGCTGATAGCAGACACAGAAAAGAAAATTGCAAGACCTCCTACAGAAGGTAGCTGAAGAAAGTAGCAAGAAAGGACTAGAAATAAACTGCAAGAAAACTGAATGCATGCTCATCAGTAAAAAGGGCAGCCCAATATACCAAATACAGGTCGGAGATACTAGAATCAAGCAGGTACAAAAATTTAAATACCTGGGAAGTGTTATAACATAAGGCGGAAAGTGCGACACAGATATCCAAAGGTGAATTGGCATGGCAAAGGAAGCATTCCAGAAGTTGAGTAAGGTATTAAGAAACAGGAAAATTTCACTAGAAACAAGGAAGAGAGTACTGGATTGTTACATGCTGTCCGTCCTTCAAGATGGCAGTGAATGCTGGACAGTATCATCAAAGATGAAGGAAAACCTTGAAGTCACTGAAATATGGTTCTACAGAAGGATGCTGCGAATATCATGGATTGAGCATGTGAGTGATGATGAGGTCTTGGAAATGATGGAAACAAAAAGAAAATTAATACTGAGCATCAGGAAGAGAGAGCTGAAGTTCCTGGGACATGCAATGAAGAAGGAGGGCTTGGAGAATCTGATACTAACAGGCCAGATAGAGGGGAAAAAGAGACAGGGGAAAGCAGTGGATAACATATTTGAAGGACCTAATCAGGTGGATGACGGAAAGAGGATTGCATGGTGTAACAGGAGAAGGCATGCTCAGAGCCACCAGGGATAGGGAAATGTAAAAAGCCATGATTGCCTATGTTCTGAAGGGACAGGACACATAGAAAACGAAGGTTGATTTTAATTAATTTCTTATCTTCTGAAATATGCACCTCCTGTAAAAGTAATGTTAAGAATTTGAGTTTGAGTTTCGTTTAACTGCATATCAACACCTCTGTAGGTTATTTAATGCCTAAAAAGTAGAGTTTTAAGATATTTTTTTAATGTTTGGTTAGAGTAAGAAGGTTGATTTAGTCAGATTTTGATGAAGAAATTTTTATTATTTTTTTTTTATTTTATTTTAGAAAACTGCAGTTTTGTATTCAAAAATGTATTGCTGGTAATAATGTTTTTCCTTCAAAAATGTATGATGGCCAATAATTTTTGTTTTCTTCAAAAATGTATGATGGCCAATAATTTTTGTTTTCTTCAAAAATGTGTAATGGTAATAATTTTTCTTCTTCAAAAATGTATACTTTTCTATAAAAGTATTTTTATGCATATATTTTTATAAAAGTGTATTTTTATACTTTCATAGTGTTTTGACCCAAGTTTTTTTTGGGAGTAACTGTTTACTCATAGCTGGGACCCTAACAGGTGCTACCACTCTGGGTCAGGATGGACCTGGGAACAATAGCAATTAAGAGGTGGTTCCATGCTCCTCACAACTTCCCAATCAGAGGCCTTGCTGCTGGATGCAGTTTACCGTCACACCCAGGACCTAATGCTGGGTAAAAGAGTAATAATATATTACATCAGATGTTATTTGTAGTGGATACTCCTATTTGAGTATTTATTTTTTAAACAGCATATTTATTTATTTTTGTCTACAGACCTGAATATTTGAGAAATAGTAATAATGGAAAAGTCCATTATTTATGAGGTATTGGCAGGGTGTAATGTTCGTGCTAAGTAAAGGAGTGACAATGAGAATTATAAGATAATATTCATAACGTGGGGAGGTGAATAATTTTGAGATGCATCGATTTTTAGAAAGATTCATAAGTATGAATACAATAGATTAAAGCTTCAAAAAAATTCTCGAATTATTCAAAACTAAATCCGGAATAAGCTATCTATGAGGAAATTCGGTAAGTACTTTGCAAATATTTCCATTTTGTTTTTTTATTTTCTTTTTTCTTTTTTTAAATTAAAAAAAAATTTTTTTTAGAAAATATAGATATAATCAGTTGGGAGAAAAAAATTCTGACAGTGTGTGTGTTTGGGGGGGGGTGTATGTTTAATTCCTTAACTCTTTTTTTTATCTCACCCTCTCTGATGTTCTCTGTGTATTTATATAAGTTATCTGATATACCTCTTTCTTATATATCAGTTATGTGCCATAAGTGATACCCAATTGGGTGATCATGTCTTGAAAAAGACCTGACTGACTGGGCAGAAGATTTTCCCTGCAGTAGGTTGCCACTACTTTCTGTGGTAGACTGGTTGCCATCCAAGGTTATAGAACCCAATCAGTGCTGCTATTTAACCCATAGCTGGAGGGAGAAGTGATAGATTAATAACATTCCCAAGGATATTTGTGCCTAAGCGAATGCACCGAATTCAACTAAAATTTGTACTTGGTTCTCTGATTTCTTGTTCCAAGTTGATATCCACTGCACCACAACACACATCTTCATATATATATATATATATATATATATATATATATATATATTATATGATGTGTGTTGTGGTGCAGCAATATATATATATATTACAAATTTACGAACTGCATCTACTATTTGGTGACTGTTATTGTTGTGTAGCAATGTTTTATGTCAACACAAGATAATATCATCTTTGATGGTGGATATCTTTATGTTAACGTCTCTGTAACCTCTTTGAAGATAGCTCATGTGAGCCGAAAGCTTAGAACCAGCATAATAAAAATATATCCAAATGTTGGACAATTTTTGTCTTTATTTTCACTTGATATTAAAGCCACAATACAATGTTTACAACACCTCATGATTAAACATAATAGACATTCATTGTCTGTTATATTTAACAATATAGGTTTAGAAAGTTATCTGCTGCCTTGATACAAATATATATATATATATATAAAACCTTATTTTTCATGGATACCTGTATTCAAGTAGATACTCCATTCTTTTTTAAATAGTGTTTATTTCACCTACTGACCTTGTAAAAACTTACTAAAGAAAATGTGTCCTGTGACAGGATTTGAACCTTTGTTCACCTTTGCCAGACGCACCCTCATCTGATCTAGTGTGTATTTTTAACACTTGGCTAGGGAGAGCTTTATAGTCAAGTAAAGTTCTGTTGGTCTTAAAGCACATTCAATTGTTCGGATTTTCTCGAAGGCTATTTCTGTTGGTAAAATTCGCCATAGTTTATGGATAAAGTGTAAGGATCAATTAATGTATTGATTATAATAGAGAATCAATCTCCGAATGTATATTATTTAGCAACAACAGTCCATGGTGGTCACAAAGTCAGGGATCAGTTCATGTTTGGATTATAATAGAGAATCAATCTCCCGAATGTATATTATATAGCAACAACAGTCCATGATGGTCACAAAGTAAGGGATCAGTTTATGTATTGATTATAATAAAGAATCAATCTCCCGAATGTATATTATATAGTAACAACAGTCCATGATGGTCACAAAGTCAGGGATCAGTTTATGTATTGATTATAATAGAGAATCAAACTTCCGAATGTATATTATATAGCAACAACAGTCCATGATGGTCACAAAGTAAGGGATTGAAGGTAATGTTGACAATGTTTCTGGATACAGAGTATCCACTTGACATCTGTTGACCATGTCTGTCATAGTATATGGATATAGAGTATTCTCTTGGTACGGTATCTGTCCAATGAAACAATGTCAAAGACCATCTCTTTCGAATTAGACACTCTACAGAATTGGATTTGAACTCCAATACTCGGAAAAATATGGCCACCTTTTATACATGTTGCATTGAATATTTTGAGTTTCCTTATTGGTTAAGCCTTCTTTTGGTGAATATAAAATGGGTTGACTCATGGGGGTCTGCACAGTATACAATGGACACAAAAGTCCAACAATTTCTGTTCAATTTCACATCAGAAAAGTAAACAAATAAATTTCTAAAGAATTTATGAATTTTATCCAACATGTTTTTATTACTTTAGTTCAAAAAATAAAAAAAAAGACTTCTTCCAGGATCTCTTAAATCTCCTTCTCTCACAACCCTTCAAATGCAAAATGAATCAACAAAATTCACTGACTCATATTTTCAGTTGATATCTAGTAATTATCCAGTTCATTTCACTTTCTTGATCTTTTCATAAGCTTCAAAGGGCCCTTCAGTGAATGCTTTCTTTAGTCTCGTCTCTATCTTGTCCCCATCCAACTGATCACCATCATCACTCATTTCAAAGTAGAGAGCAAGTACATCTTGCAGAAAAAGTGGAAGATCTGGCACTTTTTGAAGCTTTCACCTTCTTTATCCATGTGACTACATCACCTTCTCTACCTTCAAGACAAGAAAGAAGAATATGGCAGATGAGTCCAAGAAGTGGCTAGTCTTACTGACTAGGAATAAATCCCTTAATGCATCTGTGCAATTTTTCTATAAATTTAAGAAGGAGGATGGTTTTGCAAGAATTCCAATACAAATTGGAACCAACATTCTTGGACTATGTACTTGAGAAAACCTAAAGAAAATGTACCCTCCAGCAGGATTTGAACTGTAACAAAAATTTTGCTAGTTGTTTTGTTTTTATGGCGTATCAACCTCTGCAGGTCATTTATTGCCAACTAAATTTTATTTATTTATTGCTGGTAATACCTTTTTTCAACAATTTATTGTTGTTTTTTTATATAAGTTTTGTGTCTAGTAATACTTTTTTCTTTTCAAGTATCAAGATTCATTGGGACTTGTTTTTTTTTTAAGGGCAGGGTCCCCAAGTCCTACCCTTGTTATTTAACCCATAACTGGAGGGAAGGGACGGATTAATACCTTTCCCAAGGGTACCAGTGCTTAAGTGAATGCAGAGTATTCAATTGGAATTCGAACTCAGCTCACCCATTTCTCTTTCCGAGCCGATATCCACTACACCACAACGCACATCCATCACTAAACGCTTACAGCACCTGGTATTCCCAAGCGGTCACCCATCTAAGTACTGACCAGGCTCAACGTTGCTTAACTTTGGTGATCGAGCGAGAATTGGTGTATTCAACGTGATAGGCCGTAAGCCCTAATAAAAATTTAAAAAATAAAATCTACTAATTCTTTAGAATATTTTTTAGAAGATTCTGAAGAAGTTTGGATGTTTCTTTTCTTAGAGCTCCCCTGGAAGGAATGAAAGCATGTATCAATGTAGGTGGTAGGGTGTTAGACAAGGGTGTCAACTCTGTTTGTTTATAACTTACTATGATTTTCTTGATAGCCTTTTATGATGCATACTCACATGAGGGCTAAATGAAATATCAAACAATGGGTCAGATGTTAAGATTTTTGCTGCCAAAACAATGCTATTGTTACGCGGATGCATCTAAACTTATTTATAAATGGAACTTTGTCTATATGTGTGTGTGTGTCCGTTACCTATAGACTCCGAAATGGCTGAACTGATTTTCTTGAAAATTTACACAGTTGTACTATTAGCGTCTGCGAGTGTTCTTAGCTAGGTTTTGTGTCGAGGTACCCCCGATAAATATCGAAAATCAATAATCGAAAAAAAGGAGATGTCTATTGACTTCACATTTAAATTCTTGGAGATTGTAACAGTCGAGGAAGCAAGTAAACGGAAGAGAATTCCACGGGCGGGAAGTGCAAGAAAAGAAGTAGAATTTACATTTACATTTCATTGGTTTCCCAGTAAAAGAGTAGGACCTAGTTGGTAATCTTTTGGCTCAAGTAAATTCATACATAGGGGTCACCAGTGAGCTAAGTTGGTCAGAGCAGAAGCCATGAATGTATTTGTAGAAGAGACACAGGGAAGCCACATTACAGACTTAAAAGAAAGGTTGCTGCCAAAATATATATATATATATATATAGAAAGAGTGAGAGAAAAAGAGAAAACAGTAATAAATCTTAGGAAAAAGTTGGTAAGTAATCTCAATGGATCCTTGTAATATTACATTTAATATTAAACCTGATCCAGCAGAAGGCTCTGTAAATTTAAATTTATAGATCAAATATTTATCTAAACTTATTTATAAATGGAACTTTGTCTCTGTGTGTGTGTCTGTGTGTCCCTGTTACCTATAGACTCCGAAATGGCTGAACCAATTTTCTTGAAAATTTACACAGTTGTACTATAAGCGTCTGTGAGTGTTCTTAGCAAGTTTTTGTGTTGAGGTACCCTTGATAAATATCGATAATCGAAAAAATTGGGTTATAGAAGTAGTGGTCCGATTTTAATCAAATTTGATACACTCATAGACAAAGACATAAGAAATGATATTCAGAAGTTTCAAGGTTGCAGTTCTTACAATAGTGCAGAAAATCAGTAATATATATATATATATAAAAGGCAAGATGTTTGTGTGTGTGTCTGTTTATCTGTTTGTATGTTCTTAATACAAATCCACAATTCTTATCCGATTTTCACCAAACTTCACACAAATATTCTTTAGGCTGAGTCTGAGCTCCAGGACCATGGATCAGTTTTAAAGCTTTCATTACACTCGAGCAACGCTGGGCTATACTGCTAGTTTATATATAAAAATAATATTAATAATGTCTAAAAATTGTAGTAAGGGATTCTATTGAGTCCTACTTGTTATTACAAAAATGTTTTAATTTATGGAGTAGTCGTAAAAATAAGGAAATTAGAAATAGAACAATTGGAAGATATTAGAATGTTCGAGAAAATTTGAGTAAAATCTAGAGAATTCAAAAGGATTCTAGAATATGCAAATTAGATGTTAGCCCCTATAAAAAGAGGTTCTGGGAAGAGAGAAGTCAGTTGTTAAAAGGATTTGCTGACATTATCAACTCCGGCTTTGATTCAAGGATTTATATCCAGCCGAAAGTATCTCCAAGAAAAGTTGCTGACCAACTAAAATGTGAAAAAGAACCTCATGCAACTATATGGGTAAATAGATATTTTTGACTCTTTCATTGACCAGGCTAATAATTATTCTTTATATACACATTTGAGGATTTCAAAAAGTATAGCACTTAAACTTCTTTACTATCTTAACTGGGTAAAGATATTTGACACCTTCCCTCCCCTTTGTAACACTTTGCCTGCCAGTAGAAAACTGTTTTTCTTTTTGAATGCAAAAACTGTATATTTGTAAATATTTTTATTTAATGTTTTGGTAAATTAAATATTTGTTTTTTGTTTATCTCTGAGTTTTGGTTAATCAAAAAGTTTTTTTTTTCTTTTGTTACACTTAACACATAATAAAAATTGGGGACTTGTCCAATTCTATAAAGTCGTAACAAAAAATTAGGAGCTCGTACATCTCGATAATAAAAAAAATAAACAACAAAAATTAGGAGCTCATCCAACTTGATAAAATAAACTAAATTCATAAATAAGTAACAAAAATTAAGGACTCATCTAACTTGATAATATCGTAAAAACAAACAAAATAAAATCAATATATGTAATTTGTGAAAAGAAATTAACTATATTTAAATATCTTTCATAAAATATAAAAAAAAAGACAATTTTGTAAGTTTAGCTGATGTTAAAATACCACCTTCCTTCACCTTCGTAACACTTCGCCTGCCAGTAGTAAACCCTGGTTTTCTTTTTGAATTCAAAAACTGTATATTTGTAAATATTTTTATTTAATGTTTTGGGAAATTAAATATTTGTTTTTAGTTTATCTCTGAGTTTTGGTTAATCAAAAAGTTTTTTTTTTCTTTTGTTACACTTAACATGTAACACTATTCTTATGAATAATACATGATTTCATGTACTCTGATGTACGTTCTTATTGTTCCTTTCCAGAGTGACGTACAACGTCTTATGAACGCCTTGACAGCATGAACTTTGTGGACAACCCAATACTTATGATCAAATTCTTTGCCAACATCTGCATTTAATATCAAGAAACTTACATACAGTGAGCCCTCCATATTCACAGGGGTTTAGGGACCAGAACCAGCTGTTAATAGTTAGAATCTGTAAATATTTTTAACCACTCCCCTAAAAGTGCTTATAAGTACCTATTTTGATTGATAACACTCCCTCCCACACACACCATATGCCTTAAATTTTCATCCTAAACACTTTAGAAACATTTCATTCCCTTTTTAAAACATTTTTAGAAAATAGTACTGTATTGATGATCTTACACTTAGCATAAATTTTCTTTCATACGTACAATAACCGTTTTTAATTATGTATAGATTGATAAAACCATTGAAAATACTGTATAAAATATGTGTCAGTCAGTTAGTTAAGTGCCATGCGTGATATACGCTTTGGGCGATCATGTCTCAAAAAAGACATGACTGACTAGGTAGAAGATTATCCTGCAGTAGGTTGCCATTACTTTCTGTGGTAGACTGGTTGCCAGCCAAGACTATAGAACCCAGTCTGTTCTATTATTTAACCCATAATTGGAGGGAAGAGACGGATTAATACCTTTCCCAAGAGTATTTGTGTGTAAGTGAATGCAAAGAATTCAACAGGAATTTGAACTCAGCTCCTTGATTTATCATTCTGAGTTGATATCCACTGCACCACAATGCACAGTTGCGGTGACCATACACTTAGTGGAAATTTTCTTTCATATGTGCGATAACCGTTTTTAATTACGTATAGATTGATACAACCATTGAAAATAGTCGATAAAATATGTGTCAGTCAGTCAGTTACGTGCCATACGTGATACCCGCTTTGGGCGATCATGTCTCAAAAGAGACATGACTGGCTGAGCAGAAGATTATCCCGCAGTAGGTTGCCATTACTTTCTGCGGTAGACTGGTTGCCAGCCAAGGCTATAGAACCCAGTCTGTTTTATTATTTAACCTATAATTGGAGGGAATAGATGGATTAATACGTTTCCCAAGAGTATTTGTGCGTAAGTGAATGCAAAGAATTCAACTGGAATTTGAACTCAGCTCCCCGATTTGTCTTTCTGAGTTGATATCCACTGCACCACTACGCACATCTGTGGTGACCATACACTTAGCGTAAATTTTCTTTCATATGTACAATAACCGTTTTTAATTATGCATAGATCGATGCAACCATTGAAAATACTGTATAAAATATGTCAAAAGACATAAAATACTGGATAATGTTTCAAACATTTTCTAAGAACAGAACTGTGGTGGTGGCCTGGTTTTTGCATAAATTTTCTTCCATATGCACAATAACTGTTTTCTTTTATGCATACATACAAGTATTGAAAATATTAAAATATGCACAGTATTGTGCAAAAGTATAAGGACAAGAACTATTTTATCTTTTATGAGGCATCAAAATAATTGCGACAATTTACCAATCGCACCTAGTACATATATATATATATATATATATATATATATATATACACAGTACTGTGCAAAAGTATAAGGACAAGAACTATTTTATCTTTTATGAGGCATCAAGATAAAGTTTAAAATCACCCCTGTCCTAACATTTTTGCACACTACCGGGAGTGTGCAAAAGTATTAGGACAGGGTGATTTTTCTAAAAACCTCACTGAAATTCAAATACAGGCTGAAGAGCCAAGTAAATTGCTAATAAATATTGATTATTTAAAATGAGGTGTAAAAGAAATGTATTAAAAAGAAGTTATATTTAATTTTTCCTATTTTCTATTAAACAAGTTATTTTGAAACTACTCATTATTCTATTATCCTTGGATATGACTGACCTTTTTCTTATTCCCCACTCTTGAATTGATAAATCTAATGTTACTTTGCAAGACACACTTTGGGAACAAATACAAGCTGCTTGGCAGGAGATACCATTAGATACATTAAAGAAGCTTGTGATGTCAATGCCTGACAGAATGAAGGCTGTGATCAAAGCAAAAGGCTATTATACTAAATATTAAATTTATTTTGTAACAAGTATTTTTTCTTGTTAAAACTTTTTTTTTTTTTTAATTATTTCACCCCGAGCAAGGCGGAAACGCCACTGATGTGCAGGGGGCTACATAAATGTAAAAAGATTAATTAGAAAAGAGTGAGGAGTACAAACTAGTTAGGTAGGAACAATAGAAAGCTGAGAAAGCAGGTATGATGACAGATACATAGGTGGATAGAAAGGGGAGGTTATACAGGGGTGGGGAGAGAGCTCGAGTCCAGTGGTTAGTAGATGAGTATTGACTTTGCATTTAAATTTCTGGAGGTTGTAGCCATTTGCTGAGTAAATCAAATAAAATTACTTTAATTAAATTGTTTATTTTATGTCAATATGCCTCATAAAAGATAAAATAGTTCTTGTCCTAATACTTCTGCACAGTACTGTATGTATGCAGTAGTAACAGACAAAAGTCAAAAATACTTAAAAGAACCAGGGCATTTAGGCAGCATTTTACAGCCTGTGTAAAATGAAGAACAAAAGTGAATTCACAAAGATTCACAGAACACAACACTAGCGAACTAGTCAAGTCTATGGCTTCCGCAATGGGTGCCGGTCTTGTATCACCATCCAATCAGCAACCAATAGCATTTGTGTATGGGAGCAAACATACACATGCATTTACTCAACTGTTGTGCTGCTTTTTTAAGACTTTAACTGTAGATATTTTCTAGAAAAATTCCACCAATGTGGGAAACTGCGAATGCTGAAAGGCAAATAGGCAGGGGTTCTCACTGTACGTTTTTTGTAAGGCTTTCGTAATTTAGATATTGCTTTAAAAATTTTTCTTTACTATTCTGCACTGCTCTCCTCCAGGATGAACGATCTACAGATAGATTTTCTCCACCCAATTTGCATGACACTCAGTATGTTCTTGAAGCAATATTGATGCCTCAATTTTAGCTTGCACATGAGTCTTTCCCTGCTTAACGACCCTACCATCTTTCATTCTGACCATTCCATCTTAACTGGTGCTGAAGTACCAGAGAGTCTATACCAGTAGACTGACTTCAAAGATATCAGTGTTTCGATCACGTATATGTAATATCCAATATATAGTGGAGATACTATTGGCAAAATCATTTCAGGTTTTATATGTGTCTGTCGGGATTAAATAAAAATACGAAATAAAATAAAAAATCTACGAAATAAAATAAAATACAAAATAAAATAAACGTAAAAATCTCCCAGAAGTCCTCTGACAGGAAGGACAATTGATGCATGCGCAAAAAGAGAGGCCTCCTGGTGCCAAAAATAAACTCACTCTCTTTCTATGTTGGACTTTGGATGGTAAAGATGTGCCAAACTGTTTGGGAAGGAATTTCCCCAACAAGAGGTCATTGGAACCAAAAAATAAAATCAGTGTCCAAACTGTCCCTCTAGTGTCTCTGTATTTTTCCTTTTTCTGTTTGCCTCTTTATTTCGGCGGCGAAAGCTATTTAAGAAGTTTTGGATGTTTAAGCAAAAGAACCAACCCAGCAGTAATAGCCATAACATTCCATAACGGTGACCCTGACGTGATCCGAACACGCAACCTTTCTGATAAGTGACCCGTATGTGCATTGTGGTGCAGTGGATTTGGCTTGGAACAAGAAATCAAAGTGCTGAGTTTGAATTTCATTTGAATTTGTTGCATTCACATATGAAAAAATGTAACACTATTTCGTGCTAAGGGGTCAAAAAATAGAAAGAAAGATATACAGATATGCCAAATGAAGATTTTTTTTTCTGTTTTGTTAGAAAAAGGCGAAATCTCAAAAAGTTTCCATGGAGAGGCAGAGTGCAAAAGAAGCCATGTGACAAATATAGACAATTAATGACTTTGTTTTTGGTATGAATTATCAAAGCACTAGGCCAGATAAAGACATTTTATACAAGCGAAAAGTTGAAATAATAAAACCTTCTTAGTGATTACCCCAAGCTGATGGCAAATGAGACTGCACTATAAACAGGGTTGGAAATAAGTTTTTCTTTGTGAATTAAGAATTTAATTAATGACCCTCATAAGAAATCAAGAGAGACATCTGGTAAGTTTCTGATTACGAACCAGAGTTTTCCTTGCATAGAAGAAATTTTGAAATAATAAGAATTTAATTAACAAGTGCAAGTAAATGTGACCTGAGACCGGCGAATCAAATCAGTTGAAAGAAGACTGGTTGGAGTGGTCAGAGATCAAAAACTAAGGAAAGCAGAGAATTTGTATCTGCCTTTGAAGGGTATTAGTGTAAGATATCACTGAAGAAAAGGAGTTGATTTGGGCAGATCAAAGCCTGTGACTGTTGCTCATGGAAAGAAAAAAAATCCTGAATTGAAAAAGATAAGTGATCTTTGAAAATCAGAAAACAAAGGAACCTTTATTGAAATTAAGTAATTCCTCTATTTTCTCTGACTGGTCATACACCACTCCAGTTTTGAGTGGAAATCCTTATAAGCGAGGACCTGAAACAGCCAAAGGAGAGTAGCAAAGCAGTTTTGGCCAAAGAGATTTGCAATTGAGATGAGAGACCTTGCTGCCTGACATCACGTGACTGCCTGCCTAAGAACAACTCTGACTCAAACCTTGTGCCAAACTTAACAGAACCAGCCAAAGTATTATATTTCAACTTTAGACATGGGTTGAGAAGATAGCTGTCTGCATTAAATAGATAGAATTTGACTGCTGGAACAAATAGGCCTGTACCAAGAATCGAGGATATAAAGTTTTTTTTTTATGAAGATAATTTTTTTTCTTCTTGTGACTTCCCCATCTCAAACAAATTCATTTGCAGAAGTTCCTAAAGGTTATTCAGATTTACCTGTCTTAGGATCAAATCAAAACATGTGGGATAAGATTGGGTGTGGTCTGAGGTGATCAATCTATTGATCCAGCTTGGGAATTGGGCAGATTGAAGACTGAAGGTGGGGTAGGCCACTCAAATACCCTTGTGAAAAGTTTGATTCCATTGCTTCCCCCTCCAGATATGGATTAAATAGCAGAACTGATAGTGTTCTATAGCATTGGTTTGCTACCAATCTACTGCAGGAAAATTTCTGCCCAGTCAATAAGGTCCCTTCAAGACATGATCACCCAAGTGTGTATCATATATGGCACTTGACTGACTGATAAGTGACCCAGGTTGCACATACATGCACTGATGAAGATAAAACAAAAGCATCATGAACTTTCAATTGCATCTTGATCAAAATCTCATGCCAAGGGCAGAGATATTTATTCAGTTTTCTGAAAACATGACTGACCGTTCTTAACTTTGGGTCTTAGAGATTTCATGTTTCAGAGCTTTTGTTGTATTTACAATACTGCCTAAATACATTTTTCAGGAACTTGCAGTTTCAGGTGATACACATAAATGCTTGGATTTGTGTAGGTTTTATTTGGAGTAAGTTACAGTAGTTTTTTTTTTTTTTTTTTTTTCAGGCTAATCAAAAGATGCAATGCACTACAACATGTCAAGAAGGGCTCCCTAAGTTGCTGTATGTTGTAGGGGATAAGAAATTAATTAAAATCAACCTTCTTCTTCACTTTTACAAAAATTGGTAATGACGTGTGAAATCCTGGTTTTCCCAAATAGAAAAAGGATTGATGATGTGCTTAATGAAAAGTCGAAACCTGATTTTGCAAGAAGGTGTTAAAATGATTTTTGACGAATGGGAGCGACTTGCAAGACTTGAGGACTTCCAGCAAGTGCGAAAATCTGAATACTATAAAAGGCCCTGGTCAGCGTCAATCACAGAGAATCAGATGGGAGCCGCGAGACAAACATCTAAAATATAACTTCAACTTCAAGCAACTAAGACACTGCCCTTCTCTTTCTCCGTATCTCTTTCAACAATTACTACTAGGAACATTTTCTATGAATCTTGATACTCTTAACTCAACTTTATCATTGAACTAACAGTATAGCCTGGTGTTGCTTGGGTGTAATGAAAGCTTTAAAACTAATCCATGGTTCTGGAGCTCAGACTCTTTGGACATTGGCATGAAAGACTAAAAAGCAATTGTTGTTTCTAGTTAAAGCGAAACTGTAGACTGAAAGAAAAATGAATGGATGTAAGTCAAATTTTGATTTCCTGGTATTATCAAATAAGTGTTTTTTGTCGTGAACTGAATTTTTGAAGGCTAAATAAGTCCTTTGAGTAAATGCTGTCATGGTTGAGACTAAGAACTACAATTATACCTACTTAGAGCCAAACCCGAAGCAAAAACTAAAATAAAAGAGCTGAAAAAAATACATACAGACAGATAAACAGACACACACCCAAACATCTTGCCTTTTAGATATATATATTATCGATTATTGTAAGAACTGCAACCTTGAAACTTCTGAATATCATTTCTTATGTCTTTGTCTATGAGTGTATGAAATTTGATTAAAATCGGACCACTCCTTCTACAACCTGATTTTTTCAATTATCGATTTTCAAAATTTATCGGGGGTACTTTGACACAAAACCTAGCTAAGAACACTTGCAGACGCTTATAGTACAACTGTGTAAATTTTCAAGAAAATCGGTTCAGCCATTTCGGAGTCTATAGTTCTATTTATAAATAAGTTTAGATTTGATCTGTACCCTTAACTTCTTAATATTGTTTCTAATTGCACATTAACTTCTGCAGTTTGTTATTAATTCCCTTTAATAAATTTCTATTTTAAAATGCAAAATGTATATTTTATTCTACATATTCCATCCTGCCGACAACCAGCCTTCTGATAACGATGAAAACCTCCTGATAATTCTGATGATGATAATTCTGCATAAAACTTGTAAACTGTAGGGAGTTTGGTTAAATATGACACAAATCCGAATCAAAGAAACATTAACCAGCTCCCCTACGCTACAATGTCACTCTGGAAGGAAGCAATAAGACCCAATGAAGAAAAATCCTCAATCTCCTAATATTGACATGGTCGTGTAGTAGGAATTTGTTCTTAAATAATCTTAGAGGTTTTGAGGAGCCTGGAACCACTTTTTAACTGCTCTTGTTCCAAGGTCCACCCTGAATTGAGGTGGTACCACATGTTAAGGTCCGGCTATTGGCAATTAGTCAGCCCACCCAAAATGAAACACTTTGAAAGTATAAAAATACATTTTAATCATAAAAATACCAGCAATCTACTTTTATATAGAAAGACTACAATAAATGACCAACAATACGTTTTATTTGTAGTTGAAGAAATACAATTGCATTGAAAATATATTTAGTTGAAGCCATAAAATTATGTTCAAATTATTTAGATTTTGGCATTAAATGACCCATAGAGATGTTGATATACTGCTAAACAAAATCAACTAAATCTAAATGATATAAAATGTTACCACTAAAGAAAAATCACTGAAAAAAACAGGTTTCCCTTTGTCTCCATGATCTATACTTACAGCCCACACAAAGAGTAGTAATGCTTTCATAGTGGTACAGTGTATAGAGATTATACTTGTGAGGTACTTTCTCTCTACAATTTCCACATCAGTGATCACCCAATATTTATTTAGACGTGTTTTTCCTTGGTGAAAAGCAACAAGATATCCTTTTGTATGTTGGTTAATGAGGCAGTTATATTCTGTTTGTTGCATTCATTGTATCTTTTATTTATTTTTTTTTTCACCTGTCTTTCTTATTTGCTATTTTGAGTTTCTTGTAAATTGTTCAACGATAGGTGAGAGAGAAAGTAGCAAACATGGATTGTATGAAAAATGCCAACACAGAATACGTTTCGGTCTGAGGAGGTCTAATTTTTTTTCTTACTCTTACTTTTTCATATTGTGGAATCCATCATTCGCTGAAGTAAAGGTATTTTCAGAACATTAGTACGGAAAATAAACATGTTTTCTTAAATACCTACATCTGTCTCTGTTTGCCGAGATGAACAGTAATGTATAAGAGTGGTGACTCAGTTTTGAGTAATATCATTACTTGACTAATCCTTCCAGATGGGCATAGTGGATGTAGCTTTTCGGTCTTGCTAGGGACTTACACTCTCTTTAGCAGATGCGGTAACATTAGATACCACTTGCAATAACCGTTGAACTTTCATATGACGTTTTAGTGCACCATCCAGTTTTGCAACTATCACTCAGAGATATGCCATAGCAAATTACTTTTTTTTTACCCCAATCGAGGAAAAAACTTGAAGCAGTGGAAATGTGGTGCTACAGAAAGATGCTGCGGATATCATGGACCAAACATGCCAGCAATGATGAGGTGTTGGAAAGAATGGCAACCAAAAGAAAATTAATACTGAGCATCAGAAAAAGACGACTGGAGTTCCTGGGGCATGCAATGAGGAAGGAGGGCTTGGAGAACTTGATACTGACAGGCCAGATAGAAGGAAAAAGAGATGGAGGGAGGCAGTGGATAACATATTTGAGGGGCTCAATCAGGTGGATGACGGAACGAGGGTTGCAGGGTGTAACAGGAGAAATCATATTAAGAGCCACCAGAGATAGGGAGACCTGGAAAACTAAGATCGCCTACGTCCTGAAAGGTCAGGGCACATAGAAGAAGAAGAAGGCAACAAAACCACTAAGAACTATTAATAATAGACGTAATCACTGTTTCTTATTCTTCTCTCTACTAAATAATGTTTGATGTTTTTCTTATATTTAAGGTGTGAAAAAATATAAGAAAAACATCAAACATTATTTAGTAGAGAGAAGAATAAGAAACAGTGATTAAGAAGACAGACAATAATGATTGACATTTTCAAATTTCAAGCTTGACTGGAAAGCAAGAAGTCAGAAGAAAGTTCCATAAGCAAGACGAGAATAAACTGTTAGCATAGTGTTTGCAGTTACATCTAGCCATTTGAACTTTAAAATGACGAGACATTGCCACCAATCTTGGACTGTACCTAAATTCTTAAAGTCTAGGTACCGTATTTGAAAGTGATATTTATTTTGTGAAATACAAAAATGTAGCACAAAGCCAAGTGGAGAGATAGTGGGAGGCTGGATTTCACATATATACACATATATATACATATATGTATATACTTATATGCACACACATATTTATATGTAAACATATGCACGCATAGATATACACATATACATATACACAAATATATATGTATGTATACACACATATACGGATATACATACCAGCAGTATAGTCCAGCGTTGCTCAGGTGTAATGAAAGCTTTGAAACTAATCCATGGTTCTGGAGCTCAGACTCTTTGGACGTTGGCACGAAAGACTAAAAAGCAATAGTTGTTTCCAGTTAAAGCGAAACCGTAGACTGAAAGAAAAATGAATGGATGTAAGTCAAATTTTGATTTCCTGGTATCGATATCAAATAAGTTTTTTTTCTTCGTAAACTGAATTTTGGAGGCTAAATAAGTCCTCTGAGTAAATGATATCATGGCTGAGATTAAGAACTACAATTATACCTACTTAGAGCCAAACCTGAAGCAAAAACTAAAATAAAAGGGCTGAAAAAAAAATACAGGCATACAGGCAGATAAACAGACATGCACACAAACATCTTGCCTTTTATATATATCGGATCACTCCTTCTATAAACCGATTTTTTTCGATTGATTTTCAATATTTATCGGAGGTACTTCAACACAAAACCTAGCTAAGAACACTTGCAGACACTTATAGTACAACTGTGTAAATTTTCAAGAAAATCGGTTCAGCCATTTCAGAGTCTATAGGTAACAGATACACACACACACACATACTGACAAAGTTCCATTTATAAATAAGTTTAGATAGATTTAGATCTTCAAATATATATATATCTCAAAAACATAATACGTAGAAATGTTACACCAATAAATAATATTAATCAAATTAAGCTCATTATATATTCTAAAAAATTTAAAACAATTGACCTCATAGTCTCTAATATCCTTACAATCACACAACTATATCCTTTACAGAAAACCAATGTTGTGTATCAATTTACATGCCCATTCAGAGATTGTATCTCTGGTACTAATAATAAACCCACTACATATATTGGTTTTACTACAACCACGTTCTCCTGTAGACTTACCTGTCACCTATCAGATTTCAATTAAACAACATTTCTTAGAAAAACATAGCCATGTAGGTAATATTTGACAGATTTTAGTCAACAGTACAATAATACTCACTCATACACACAGTAAAGAGAACCTTCAGATATTGGAGGCCAAGTACATTAAATCCAAACAACCCACGCTTAATAAAATCACAAATCTAGTCATAACACATTACATTGCATTTAAATATATGGTTCCGTTAATATTTCAAGCTCTCACGTGGTGTGACGTCATAGAACCACATTACAAATTTACGCAATGAGTTTGCTATTTGGTAACTGTTATTGTTGCTTAGCAAAGTTTTATGTCAACACAAGATAAAATCATCTTTGATGGTGGATGTTTTTAGGTTAACATCCCTGTAACCTCTCTGAAGATGGCTCATGTGAACTGAAAGCTTAGAACCAACATAATAAAATGATATCCAAATGTTGGAGAATTTCTGTCTTTATTTTCAACTGAAATTAAAGCCAAAATATGACGTTTAGAATGGCTCATGATTAAACATAACAGATAGTCATTGTCTCTTATATATAACAGTATATGTTTAGAAAATTATCTGCTGACTCGATACACTATATATATATATATATATATATTAGTCATCCACATACAAGCCTGTTTCGCTGTATCACAGCTCATCAGTGTGGCCAGACAAATCCACTTGCTTCTGGCCGGGATCGAAACTCAACTGATTTGGTGTCAGTCGGAGTCGCTACCCCCTAAGCTATAGGTGCATGGAATCAGAGAAGGGAAATTTTAACGTGTTGTATATAAGCAATGTATACACACACCAGTCACCGAAAAAACTCAATTCATTTCTGAAGAGTCACACATATAGCAGGAGTGGAAACTGTTTTTAAAATTTTCTTCTCCAGAGAGCCCAATTGTAATGAGAGCATAATATATTAGTCATCCACATACAAGCCCGTTTCGATTAGGGTTGATTAGAGCTTCTAGTACTTTATCAAAAGTATTAAAATTGTAATAGGGAGCGCTCAATACCTGTTTGAAGGAAGATGAAGATTCAACGCATAGAGTGCTTAAATATTTAAGTAGAGAAGATCAACTGGTTATACTAACATGATTTCAATCTTTTCAATATATATATATATATATATATATTTATGTATTTTTGGTTTCGTAAGGCAATTTGTTTTACCTTGCTTTATGTGACCTTTCAGTTAAATCCAGTTTCATCACATTAAGTGGAAATGGTATGTTGAATCCTTTGCTAAGTCTGCATTTAAGAAAGTTGATTTACTATGTTGTGCTAGACAATCTTTCTTGTCAGAATCTGTCTTACATATTTATAAGTCTATCATTTAGACATGTTTTGAATATTGTTGCCACATCTGGTCTGGTGCTCCTGCTATTTAGAAATTCTTGATAAAATCTAAAGGAGAATCTGCAATGTTATTGGTCCTGACATGATATCCTAGCTTCAGTCACCTTCCCACCACTATAATGTTAGTTTCCAGTGTCTTTTCTAAAAATAATTTCATGGTAATTAATCTGATGACCTTTACTCTAAGCTACCTGGACTTTATGAATTTAAGCACAGTACTATAAATACCCTGTGGCCCAGGGGTAGAGTCGCCGACTGACACCGATTCAGTCGGGTTTCGAGTCTGGGTTATGTAGCAATCGGAGTCTAACCATACTGATGAGCTGTGATACAGCAAAACGCATCTATCTGTGAATGACAATATATATATATATATATATATATATATATATATATATATATATATATAGGGATGTGCGTTGTGGTACAGTGGATATCGGCTCAGAATGAGAAACCGGGGTAGCTGAGTTCAAATTCCAGTTGAATCCATTGCATTCACTTACGCGCAAATACCCTTGGGAAAGGTATTAATCCGTCTCTTCCTTCCAGTTATGGGTTAAATAGCAGGACAGATTGGGTTCTATAGCCTTGGTCGGCAACCAGTCTACTGCAAAAAGCAATGCCAACCTACTGCGGGATAATCTTCTGCCCAGTCAATCATGTCTCTTGTGAGACATGATCGCCCAAGCGTGTATCACGTATGGCACTTAACTAACTCACTGACTATATTAGTGGCAAGGTCTCATTGTTTTACAGGTGAAATAGCTAAATATAACTGTAAGTTCTTTGCTGTCAGTTTTTCGGTGGACGTAAAGGATCAATTTTCTATAACGTTGTATGAAAAACTGAGCCCCCACTAAAATTGTTTATTTTTTCAAATTTCTTTTGATAATCGGAAACTTTATGTAATAACCGATAAGACTGTGCTGAAAAAAGTACAAAGAAATGGAAAACAACAAATTTAAAGTATTGTAGCAATAAGTAAGTCCGAAGGTCTTATTGCACTGCCTGACTAGTAGCTGTCATTAACTGCATCCATTAACTGCTGTACTTGTCTGCTCGTAACTGCCCATAGCTAACTGCCAACTTGACTGCTCGTAACTGCTCTCTAGAACAGTGCTACTCAAAGTGTGGTACGCGTACCAGCGACAGTACACTAGCCATTGTCTGCTGGTATACGGAGATTTTTCCAGAAAAGAAAGAAACAATAGTAAAACTCTATGCCACGAGAGACTGCCAGGATATTTGACTTGTTTTCATTTTTTTCTTTTTTTTACATTTTATTGTTTGTCTATTTTTAGAAGATTAATGTCTTTTATTGAATTCAAATTGCTTACAAATAATTAATATTAACTTTAAATATTTTTTCTGGATTTTAAAAAATATATCCCCTCGAAACCATTGGCCATAACTAAAATAGCACAAATATGGTACCGGTCAATGGCACCCTGGGAAGACTTGTTACGTCAATGAGGACTGCCCTTAGAATGAACAAGATATCATGTCCTTGTGTTTATTACAGATAGTCTCAAAATGTTCCTGAAATAGTACATATCTCAAAAAAAAATTTTGGAGTTCACAGTCCCCACCTCTTACTCAGCTGGATTGGCTTGCTTTGCTTGCCAGTCCCTGGCACAAAAAAACAAAAAAATACCGGTCCGCCACATCAGATAGTTTGAGAAGCACTGCTCTAAAAGTCACACAGTTAATTTATATATAGCAAAAGGAAGAGTTCATTCCTTGTAGGAGGGCACCATAACAATAACCTCTTGTGTCATAGTGGCTTTATTGCCTTGTTTAGAGTGAAATGAATTCAGTTTTAACCTATTCACAATTCTTCTTCTATGTGCCATGTCTCTTCCTGGCCTTCAACCGTTCCCTATCCCTTGTAGCTCTCAACACTCTTTCTCTTGTTATCCCTTCCGAATCCTGCTCTGCCATCCATTTGCTCAAGCATATCAAATATGTAATGCGTTGCTTTCCCTCTCTCTTCTCCTTTAGCTGTCTTGTGAGTATCAGATTCTCCAAGCCCTCCTTCCTGTCCCAGAAATTTCAGCTGTCTTTTCCTAATGTTAAGTATAAATTTCCTTTTTATTTCCATAGTCTCTAAAACCTTACATTTCCTTATGTGTTCAGTTCATGGTATCCTCCTCTGTAGGACCACATTTTGGTTGCTTTAAATCTATCCACTGCCATATTGAAAGACAGACATCACATAATAATCCCATACTCTTTGCTTTGTTTCCAATGAAATTTTTCTATAATGAACTGTTTTCCATCGAAAAATGTTGCCATAATTTGAAAAGACGATAGTGAATAGCACAAGATCATGGACATAGTTTGTATGTTGCTAAAGAAAAATCTACACAGATTCTACTTTCTAGCTTTTTTTTTTTTCACAAACTTCTTCTTCTATGTGCTTTGTCCTTTCAGGACATAGGTGATCATGGCCAGCCATGTCTCCCTATCCCTGGTGGCTCTTAGCACGCTTTCTCCTGTAACGTCTCACAGCCCCTGTTCTGTCATCTACCTGCTAAGGCCCTTCAAATATGTTATCCACTGCTTTCCTCTGTCTCTTTTTCTCTCTATCTGGCCTGTTAGTATCAGTTTCTCCAAGCCCTCCTTCCTCATCGGATGTCCCAGGAACTTCAGTTGTCTCTTCTTGATGCTCAATATTAATTTCCTTTTTGTTTCCATTCTTTCCAACACCTCGTCATTGCTCACATGCTCGGTCCACAATATTCGTTGAATCCTTCTGTAGAACTACATTTCATCTGCTTCAAGTTTTCCCTTCATCTTTGTTGATAGTGTCCAACATTCACTGCCATATTGAAGAACTGACATCACATAGCAATCCAGTACTCTATTCTTTGTTTCTAGTGAAAGTTTCCTGTTTCTTAATACTTTACTCAGCTTCTGGAGCACATCCTTTGCCATACCAATTTGCCTTTGGATCTCTGTGTCGCACTTTCCATTTTCAGTTAAAACACTTCTTAGATATTTCAATTTGATTGATTTTAAAATACCCCACCTGTATTTGGCTCTTTGGGCTGCTCTTTTTGCTGATGACCATTCATTCAATTTTCTTGCAGTTTATTTGTAGTCCCTTCTTGTCACTCTCTTCAGCTATCTTCTGCAGGAGGTTCTGCAGTTTCTTTTCCATGTCTGCAATCAACACTGTGTTGTCTGCGTATCTTATGTTTTTCATATTGTGGCCAATAATGACAAATCCTGGCATAACATCTCGGGTTATTCTCACTGTACAAGTTAAATAGATCTGGTGAAAATACACATCCCTGTCTTACGCTCCTTTCTATCTCTGTATATATCTACTGAATTCGTTACCTGTTCGTATGCAGACAGTTTGTTGCCAGTAGAGATTCTTGATTACTCTTATGTCTTTCCACAAACACATCAACATGAAACAGCATAGAAGGTAATTTTCTTATACGACTCTGCTATTTACCCTTCAGAATTGGACTTGCTGGCAAGAACCTGCTTCCCATTGTTTGATCCACTACACGACTGCTTATCTAGTTGTCCTAGTGTAGAATGCTGCTACTTATACTATTGGCAAACAGATCGCAATGGCCTTTGATAACATAACTCTGAAGATGGTCATGAACAGTATCATCAAATCATAAAATACTTTTCCTTTGGTGCTGTAAGCGTATAGTCACAGATGTGCGTTGTGGTGCAGTGTATATTGGCTCAGAAAGAGAAATCGGAAGTTAAGCAACGTTGAGCCTGGTCAGTACTTAGATGGGTAACTGCTTGGGAATACCAGGTGTTGTAAGCGTTTATAGACGGATGTGCATTGTGGTGCAGTAGATATCAGCTCAGAAAGAGAAATCTGTGAGCCGAGTTCAAACTTTTGTTGAATACACTACATTCACTTAAGCACTGGTATCCTTGGGAAAGGTATTAATCCATCCCTTCCCTCCAGTTATGGATTAAATAACAAGGGTAGGACTTGGGGACCTTGCCCTTAAAAACAAATCCCAATGAATCTTGATACTTGAAAAGAAAAAAATGTATTACTAGACACAAAACTTATATAAAAACAATAAATTGTTGAAAGAAAAAGGTATTACTAGCAATAAATAAATAAAGTTTAGTTGACAATAAATGACCCGCCAAGGTTGATTTGCCATCAAAAGAAAACAACCAAACAACCAAAAACTTTTCCTTCATAATTCTTAGATTTAATACATATTTAAATATAAAATATCCAAAGTCTGAATAGCTGTTGTTAACTTTCATCAAACACTTGGGCACCTCGGTGTGGCGTAATGGTTAACAAGCTTATCATGCTAGAACCTATTACAACTGACTAGTGAGTTCAATCCTCACTAGATACCACATACTTTCGGCCTTGTGCCACATCTAAGCAGTACTTAGAAAATCAACTGGGTTCCTTGAGTTGGTTTAATGGTTAGCAAGCTTGTCTTGCTAGAACCTAAGTAGTGAGTTCAATCCCCACTGAGTACCCCACACCTTCGGCCTTGTACCACATCTAATCACTGTTTAGAAAATCAACTGGGCACCTCAAGTTGGTTTAATGGTTAGCAAGCTTGTAACGCTAGAACCTAAGTAGTGAGTTCAATCCTCACTGGGTACTCCATGCCTTCAGCCTTGTGCCACATCTAATCACTGTTTAGAAAATCAACTGGGCACCTCAAGTTGGTTTAATGGTTAGCAAGCTTGTATCGCTAGAACCTAAGTAGTGAGTTCAATCCTCACTGGGTACTCCATGCCTTCAGCCTTGTGCCACATCTAATCACTGTTTAGAAAATCAACTGGGCACCTCAAGTTGGTTTAATGGTTAGCAAGCTTGTAACGCTAGAACCTAAGTAGTGAGTTCAATCCTCACTGGGTACTCCATGCCTTCAGCCTTGTGCCACATCTAATCACTGTTTAGAAAATCAACTGGGCACCTCAAGTTGGTTTAATGGTTAGCAAGCTTGTCTCGCTAGAACCTAAGTAGTGAGTTCAATCCTCACTGGGTACTCCATACCTTTGGCCTTGTACCACATCTAATCACTGTTTAGAAACTCAACTGGACACCTCAAGTTGGTTTAATGGTTAGCAAGCTTGTAACGCTAGAACCTAAGTAGTGAGTTCAATCCTCACTGGGTACTCCATGCCTTCAGTCATGTGCCACATCTTATCACTGTTTAGAAAATCAACTGGGCACCTCAAGTTGGTTTAATGGTTAGCAAGCTTGTAACGCTAGAACCTAAGTAGTGAGCTCAATCCTCATTGGGTACTTCATGCCTTCAGCCTTGTGCCACATCTAATCACTGTTTAGAAAATCAACTGGGCACCTCAAGTTGGTTTAATGGTTAGCAAGCTTGTCTCGCTAGAACCTAAGTAGTGAGTTCAATCCTCACTGGGTACTCCATACCTTCGGCCTTGTATCACATCTAATCACTGTTTAGAAACTCAACTGGGCACCTCAAGTTGGTTTAATGGTTAGCAAGCTTGTAACGCTAGAACCTAAGTAGTGAGTTCAATCCTCACTGGGTACTCCATACCTTCGGCCTTGTACCACATCTAATCACTGTTTAGAAAATCAACTGGGCACCTCAAATTGGTTTAATGGTTAGCAAGCTTGTCTCGCTAGAACCTAAGTAGTGAGTTCAATCCTCACTGGGTACTCCATACCTTCGGCCTTGTACCACATCTAATCACTGTTTAGAAACTCAACTGGGCACCTCAAGTTGGTTTAATGGTTAGCAAGCTTGTCTCGCTAGAACCTAAGTAGTGAGTTCAATCCTCACTGGGTACTCCATACCTCCGGCCTTGTACCACATCTAATCACTTTTTAGAAACTCAACTGGGCACCTCCAGTTGGTTTAAGGTATAGCAAGCTTGTCTCGCTAGAACCTAAGTAGTGAGTTCAATCCTCACTGGGTACTCCATACCTTCGGCCTTGTACCACATCTAATCACTGTTTAGAAACTCAACTGGACACCTCAAGTTGGTTTAATGGTTAGCAAGCTTGTAACGCTAGAACCTAAGTAGTGAGTTCAATCCTCACTGGGTACTCCATGCCTTCAGTCATGTGCCACATCTTATCACTGTTTAGAAAATCAACTGGGCACCTCAAGTTGGTTTAATGGTTAGCAAGCTTGTAACGCTAGAACCTAAGTAGTGAGTTCAATCCTCACTGGGTACTCCATGCCTTCAGCCTTGTGCCACATCTAATCACTGTTTAGAAAATCAACTGGGCACCTCAAGTTGGTTTAATGGTTAGCAAGCTTGTCTCGCTAGAACCTAAGTCGTGAGTTCAATCCTCACTGGGTACTCCATACCTTCGGCCTTGTACCACATTTAATCACTGTTTACAAAATCAACTGGGCACCTCAAGTTGGTTTAATGGTTAGCAAGCTTGTAACGCTAGAACCTAAGTAGTGAGTTCAATCCTCACTGGGTACTCCATGCCTTCAGCCTTTTGCCACATCTAATCACTGTTTAAAAAATCAACTGGGCACCTCAAGTTGGTTTAATGGTTAGCAAGCTTGTAACGCTAGAACCTAAGTAGTGAGTTCAATCCTCACTGGGTACTCCATGTCTTCAGCCTTGTGCCACATCTAATCACTGTTTAGAAAATCAACTGGGCACCTCAAGTTGGTTTAATGGTTAGCAAGCTTGTAACGCTAGAACCTAAGTAGTGAGTTCAATCCTCACTGGGTACTCCATGCCTTCAGTCATGTGCCACATCTAATCACTGTTTAGAAAATCAACTGGGCACCTCAAGTTGGTTTAATGGTTAGCAAGCTTGTAACGCTAGAACCTAAGTAGTGAGTTCAATCCTCACTGGGTACTCCATGCCTTCAGCCTTGTGCCACATCTAATCACTGTTTAGAAAATCAACTGGGCACCTCAAGTTGGTTTAATGGTTAGCAAGCTTGTCTCGCTAGAACCTAAGTCGTGAGTTCAATCCTCACTGGGTACTCCATACCTTTGGCCTTGTACCACATCTAATCACTGTTTAGAAAATCAACTGGGCACCTCAAGTTGGTTTAATGGTTAGCAAGCTTGTAACGCTAGAACTTAAGTAGTGAGTTCAATCCTCACTGGGTACTCCATGCCTTCAGCCTTGTGCCACATCTAATCACTTTTTAGAAACTCAACTGGGCACCTCAAGTTGGTTTAATGGTTAGCAAGCTTGTCTCGCTAGAACCTAAGTAGTGAGTTCAATCCTCACTGGGTACTCCATACCTTCGGCCTTGTACCACATCTAATCACTGTTTAGAAACTCAACTGGACACCTCAAGTTGGTTTAATGGTTAGCAAGCTTGTAACGCTAGAACCTAAGTAGTGAGTTCAATCCTCACTGGGTACTCCATGCCTTCAGTCATGTGCCACATCTTATCACTGTTTAGAAAATCAACTGGGCACCTCAAGTTGCTTTAATGGTTAGCAAGCTTGTAACGCTAGAACTTAAGTAGTGAGTTCAATCCTCACTGGGTACTCCATGCCTTCAGCCTTGTGCCACATCTAATCACTGTTTAAAAAATCAACTGGGCACCTCAAGTTGGTTTAATGGTTAGCAAGCTTGTATCGCTAGAACCTAAGTAGTGAGTTCAATCCTCACTGGGTACTCCATGCCTTCAGCCTTGTGCCACATCTAATCACTGTTTAGAAAATCAACTGGGCACCTTAAGTTTTTTTTAATGGTTAGCAAGCTTGTATCGCTAGAACCTATTACAGCTAAATAGTGAGATCAATCCTCACTGGGTACCACATAACTTCGGCCTTGTGCCACATCTATACAGTGCTTAGTAAATCATCTATCATCAAAAACTTGTTTTTTTATGTCAGTTATTGGATTTAATTTTCTTGTGTTTTTTTCATACTCAGTAACTTGCATCTTAATGGTATTATTGCTTGTTTGGTGGGTAATGAATAAAAACAAGTATTTTTCTCAATTAGAAGCATTGCTTGAAAATCTACAGAAAAATATTTCCATGGCTGATTAATCATAAAGGAGTATTGCTCTGATACAGTAATGTGGGGGACCACATATTATCTGAGTCAACTAGGAAAAGATTATCCTATTAAATATGGAGATTTTCCTGTGTCTTCCTTATGCCTTGCTCCATCTGACTGTTATCTTTTCAGATCATTATCACGCATTTTTGGAAGAAAAACAGTTTATTACTTACGAAGATATTCACACTGATATTGAGTGTTTCTTTGCATCAAAACCTGAATAATTTTACACCTGAGGGATCAATAATTTATGGGATTATGTTATCAATAATCAGGAGAAATTTAAAATGTAAGACCAAAGAAATATTTTTTTTTCATCTTCAGATACAACAGGCATTTCTTTTCAACCTAATATTTGTTAAGCATTTCTGTTTTTTTAACTTTTATTTTACTCTGCTGTCTAGAACAGATGAAATTCACAGTTTGAGAAATTTAATCCCTTTTGCCGTTTATTTGCAATGATTGGGTCAAATCTTCTGACTTGAATTGGGTGATCCGTTTTTAATATAGAAAAAAAATTATATATTTATATAGAAAATCTATATAATAATTCTGCTTGTTCCTTCCTTAGTTACTTATTTTGTCCATCCATTATGCCACTTACTCTCTACACAAGTTTTTTCCTTCCCCTCTATCTCTCCTCAGCCTTTCTCTCACCTTTGCCAAACAAAAGGGTAGTAATGAGTGAGAGAGTAGGAGGAGAGAGCTCATAGCAGTACCGTATCAGTAGCAGCTTAAGCTGGTGGTTGAAGCAGTAATTGTGTGTGTGTATATGTGTGTGTACTGTACAAAAAAGTAAAAATAGGTAGGTTTGTTGTTGTATCCTGTGGCCTAATAATGAAATTTCTGGCCTCTACACCCTTCGCCATTACTCAGTTGGTCTTTTCTGTTTACAATGGACACAGGAGCCATGACTTTTTAGGAATAAAAAAAAATTTTTTTCTTCCAAAATCTCTCACAAAATAGCGTACAGTATTTTGGTTATGGTCTGTGCATGCGCTGCTTAATATAATATAAGATTACAGCAAAGTAGCTTCTATGGACATTAGTTTTATAGATATTTTAATAAAATTACACTGTGTTATCACTATTTTATTATCCAATACCTTCATGTTTGAAGACGTTACTATCATTTGTAGTATGACAAAGTACAATTTTTTCCAAGAAATCATATTTATACTTCCATGGAAATTGTACGGGTCCCGCTAGTAATATAAGATTACATTAAAGTAGCTTCTATGGACATTACTTTTATAGATATTTTAATAAAATTACACTCTGTGTTATCGTTATTTTATTATCCAATACCTTTATGTTTGAAGACGTTACTGTCATTTGTAGTATGACAAAGTAAAATTTTTCCAGGAAATCATAATTATCCTTCCATGGAAATTCCATGGGTTCTGCTAGTGATTATTCTTCTTTCATGTGCCATATTCCTTCAGTGCATGATCAATGGTGACCAGCCACAACTTTGTAGATTTCACTTATTATTTTTCAATAAATTATCTTGATGAACACTATCACTTCTGTCTCAGTCAACACCCTTTGGCTCTTTAGCCTTTCAAAAAGGAATCCAACTTACTCTCTTTTTTTCTCTTTCTACTTCCTACAGAAGGTAGCTGAAGAAAGTAACAAGAAAGGACTAGAAATAAACTGCAAGAAAACCAAATGCATGGTCATCAATAAAAAGGGCTGCCCAATATACCAATTAGAGGTCGGGGATACTAGAATCAAGCAGGTACAAAAATTTAAATACCTGGGAAGTGTTATAACAGAAGACGGAAAATGCGACACAGACATCCGAAGGCAAATTGGCATGGTGAAAGAGGCATTCCAGAAGTCAGAAGTTGAGTAAGGTATTAAGAAACAGGAAAATTTCGCTAAAAACAAGGAAGAGAGTACCGGATTGCTACGTGCTGTCCGTCCTTCAATATTGGCAGTGAATGCTGGACAATATCATCAAAGATGAATGAAAAACTTGAAGCAACTGAAATATGGTTCTACAGAAGAATGCTGCGAATATCATGGATCGAGCATGTGAGCAATGATGAGGTCTTGGAAATGATGGAAACAAAAAGGAAATTAATACTGAGCATCAGGAAGAGACAACTAAAGTTCCTGGGACATGCAATGAGGAAAGAGGGTTTCGAGAACCTGATACTAACAGGCCAGATAAAGGGAAAAAGAGACAGGGGAAAGCAACGGATAACATATTTGAAGAACCTAATCAGGTGGATGACAGAACGAGGATTGCATGATGTAACAGGAGAAGTTGTGCTCAGAGCCACCAGGGATAGGGGAACGTGGAAAGCCATGATTGCCTACGTCCTGAAGGGACAGGGCACATAGAAGAAGCCTTCCATATTTTAAAATTATGTACATTCATAGTATCATAGCAAAATGAATACAATTTTGGCACCACCACCTGAGGTACCCGTGAAATATTTTTATAAACTTTGAATGACAATAACGAATAATTAAAAACACTTTATTCAAGCCATAAATGAACTTGTAATTGGAAAGTTGGAACTAATTGAATTAGGTCTCAATGCTAAATCGATTTACATAATTTGCAACTTGTTTTGAAATTCATGCTTTCCAGTAATTTTATTTTTAAGTATCTAAACTTATTTATAAATGGAACTTTGTCTGTGTGTGTGTCTGTGTGTGTCCATTACCTATAGACTCTGAAACGACTGAACCAATTTTCTTGAAAATTTACAAAGTTGTACTATAAGCGTCTGCAAGTGTTCTTAGCTAGGTTTTGTGTTGAAGTACCTCCGATAAATATCGAAAATCGAAAAAATTGGTTTATAGAAGGCGTTGTCTGATTTTAATTAAATTTGATACACTCATAGACAAAGACATAAGAAATGATATTCAGAAGTTTCAAGGTTGCAGTTCTTACAATAGTGAAAAAAATCGATAATATATATATAGAAAAGCAAGATGTTTGTGTGTGTGTGTCTGTTTATCTGTCTGTATGTCTGTATGTTTTTAGCCCTTTTATTTTAGTTTTTACTTTGGCTTTGGCTCTAAGTAGGTATAATTGTAGTTCTTAGTCTCAGCCATGATACCATTTACTCAGAGGACTTATTTAGCCTTCAAAATTCAGTTTATGACGAAAAAAGCTTATTTGATATCGATACCAGGAAATCAAAATTTGACTTACATCCATTCATTTTTCTTTCAGTCTACGGTTTTGCTTTTTAGTTTTTCGTGCCAATGTCTAAATAGTCTGAGCTCCAGGACCATGGATTAGTTTTAAAGTTTTCATTACACCCGAGTAACGCTGAGCTATACTGCTAGTAACAAATAGAATAAATCAATGTTATATACTCATTTGAAGTGCTGGAACTTATTCAGAAAGCTATTCATTTGTGATTGAGTCCATGGTTTATAAAACAGACAAACTACTAGATCTTGTAGTAGAATTACTTAGGATTGCATTATAATATTTCTTTTATTATTTTTATAAAACTGGTCTGTTCGGGTCAGATCAAGCTTAATCCTGCTACTAGTAGCATGTATTCCAGTACAACCTTTGACATAGACAGGTGGTTGGCTTCTAAACCAGCTTTTCTGTTGGTGAGGAGGGTGACATGTCACCCCACAGGACAAATAACAAGACTTGTCAAAGAGCAGATAAATTTTCATGAGCCAACAGCTCTCTCTCTCTCTCTCTCTCTCTCTCTCTATATATATATATATATATATATATATATATAGTCATTCGCAGACAGATCTGTTTTGCTGTATCACAGTTCATCAGTACGGTTAGACATCCAATTGCTTCTAGCCAGGATTGAAACCTGACCGAATTGACATCAGTCGACATTTCTACCACTGAGCTATGGGCATTCATTAGAGTTAAGCAGACTTTTAGCATGTTATATACAATGTAAACATACACCAGTAGCTGAAAGTGTTCTAATACATGACTGAAGAAACGATGCGTAGATGCTTGAGTAGCTACTGTTTTTTCAAAGATATACATATATATATCTTTTTTTTTCCTCACTGATAGCACGACTCAGTGTGCGATACATGGTGTCCCAGAAGTACCATATTTTCCAGCTTATAAGATGCATTTTTTTCCTAAATGATATCCTGAAAAATATGTGTGCGTCTTTCAAGTCGAATGTATCAGTTACTATCATAGTTATCATCATGACGTAGATAGTAGAGAGGATCATTTATTGTACATGGCTGACATTAGTGATGACTCTGCAGATAATAGTTTAGAGCTTTTACATGAATCCAGCAGTGATGAGATTTTGGGATTTGAGGACGAATAAAATTTCTTTGGTTGTTTTATATTTTTTGGACGTATATTTTTAAAAGTTCTAATTCATTTTTATGAAAATAAAACCACCCATGGACAATGAAAGATATATAGTATATTTACTAACTACTAAGTAGTTGGTCCTGGGTATGATGATAAACTGCATCCGGCAGCAAGGCCTCCAATTGGGAGGTTATGAGGAGCATGGAACCACCTCTTAATTGCTGTTGTTCCCACGTCTACCCTGACCCAGGGTGGTAGCACCTGTTAGGGTCCCAGCTATGGGTAAATAGTTAACCTCCAAACCGGGGTCAAAATGCTATAAAAGTATAAATAACCAACAAAACTTCTTTGAATGAGAAATATTACCAACAAAACTTTTTGGAATGAAAAATGTTACCAACAACTATGATTTAAAATAAAAATACGTTTCTGGCCTTAAATGACCCTTTAGATGTTGATAGGCTGTTAAACAGGAACAAGCAAACAAACAAACAAACAAACTAAGTAGTATGTGATTATCATACAAATAAAATCAGACGAGTAATTATTGTAAACAGTACGTGGTACGATTATGTGAGGGGCGCATGGTGAATGTGTTGTTGCATGAAAACGACCTTTTTTTTTTCGCTTAGGAATTTCTTTCCAATATTAGGGTGCATCTTCCAATCTGGAAAATACAGTAACTGTCTATATCGGTAAAATAAGACAATATTTTTAAAAAACTGATGCTTATTTTTGTTCATCTGTTAGAAGTTAATAATTTTTAATTTTGTTTATAACTAAATAATTTTTTCTTTCTGCTTTTTTTAAAATTTTATTTTCATTCCCTTAACACATAACTGGAGGGAAGAGATGTTGGACTTTTTGTCTACATCTATACTGTGCGGGCCCTCATGAGCCAGTCCATTTTATAGTTCACTAATAAAAGGCTTAACCAATCAGGAAGTTCAAAATATTCAATGTGACGTGTATAAAAAGTGGCCACATTTTTCCAAGTGTTGGACATCAAATTTGGTCCTGGAGAGTGTCTAACTCGAGAGTGATGGTTTTTGATGTTGTTTCATTGAACAGATTATGTGTGGCGAGGATACTCTATATCCATATACTATGACGGACATGGTCAACAGATGCCAAGAGGATACTCTATATCCAGGAACATTGTCAGCATTACCTTCAATCTCTTACTTTGTGACCATCATGGACTGTTGTTGCTGAATAATATATATTTGGGAGATTGATTCTTTATTATAATCAATACATAAACTGATCCCTTACTTTGTGACCATCATGGACTGTTGTTGCTATATAATATACATTCGGGGATTGATTCTCTATTATAATCAATATATAAACTGATCCCTTACTTTGTGACCATCATGGACTGTTGTTGCTATATAATATACATTTGGGAGATTGATTCTCTATTATAATCAATACATAAACTGATCCCTTACTTTGTGACCATCATGAACTGTTGTTCCTATATAATATACATCGAGAGATTGATTCTATATTATAATCAATACATAAACTAATTCCTGCGCTTTATCCATAAATTATGGCAAATTTTACCAACAAGAGATGGATTAATACCTTTCCCAAGGGTATTTGAGCATAAGTGAATGCAATGAATTCAACTGGAATTCGAACTCAGCTCCCCGATTTGTCATTCCGAGTTGATATCCACTCAAAGATTAAACCCAAAGAAAGTGTTCTCTAGAAAGAAATGTCGCCACCAACAAATGGTTGAACGTTTATCGCCAAATAACAAGTAAAACTATAAGAATGGATTTTTCCACCGGGGATCACATGATCACAATACTAACCTATATTAAGAGCCAGGCAGAAGTCTTGGTGGATCGACCGTGGGAATTGACTGGGTGGATCAACCGGATTATAAGTAGCATCAACAGTGGTATGAACTACAGCCAAGTAGCAGAGTTCAGTGCTCACAATGTGATATTCCTATTTAGCCCTAGAGTAGATTACTCAGGAGGACTTCTAAGAGAGGATAATGCATATTATCAGAAGGAACCTCTTAATACAGTACTATTCACATATCTCACGTCTTGTAATAGCAAAATAGCGGAATATTACCTCATAGTTATAACTATTACTAAAATCTATGAGTAACTGAAGTAATATATCAAAACCCAAGACTATACAATTATGGGATATGACAATGCATCTGTAACATTTTAGGTCACAACAATAACCAACAAGCTTACAACAGAAAGTATAATAAATAAATGAAATAAAAAAAAATGACTAGTATTGATTGATTTGTTTTTTATGTCTTATCAACCCCCTGTGGTTTATTTAAAGCTGATATATATGAGGGTCATTTCATAAATAAGGTTAAATTTTTGATATAAGGACTTCTGATACAGATAGAAGCTTCCTTTTTTTTTTTTTTTTCAACGTAGTCTCCCAGCAGTGTCACAAACTTTTCCTATCTGTGCACAAGCTTCCTTATTCCCTCAGCGTAAAAAACTTTGGACTGATGTATCAGCCAACCGCTCACAGCACTTTTGACTCCGTTGTTACTTTTAATCTTTGTGCCGCTTGTGAACGCTTTCAAGTGACCAATTAGGTGAAAGTCTGAAGGGACAAGGTCTGGGCTGTAAGGGGGATGAGGGAGCAGCTCCCAGATCAGCTCATTGATGGTCTGCACAGTTTGGGCTGCTGTGTGAGGCCTTGTGTTGTCTTGATGCAAGACTACTCCATGTGACTGATGACGCCTGTGTTTGATCTTTATGTCCTTGCAATATCATCTACTATCACCCTTCTGTCAGACTGAATGAGGTCATTGACTGATTCGATCACCTCAGGAGACCTCACTTTTGTAGACCTCCCAGGCCTGTCTTCATCCTCAACACTGCTCCATCCTTCTTTAAACAATTTAGCCTACTTGCAGACATGTTTTGGCTGAAACATGTGGCACCATACACAGTTGACATTTTCCTATGAATTTCAACTGATTTGCACCTTTCAGCAACCAAAAACTTGATAACTGACCTCTGTTCAATCCTGGAGCATACTTCTTGGTCAGCCATCTTTGTTAATCTCCAAAATTCTCAAAGTTTTTTTTTCAATCTGCAAAAAAAATTAAACCCTTTAAAAAAAGAAGTAAGGGGAAAAAAAATAAAAGAAAAAGTAAGCTTCTATCTGTATTAGAAGTCCTTATACTGAAAAATTTGCCTTATTTATTGAATGACCTTTGTATTTACATCATTCAGACAATTGTCATCTTCCTCTCTCTACACAAAGCTAATTTCCATAAATTCAAACTATGGAAGCCCCCCCCCCCACCACCACCAAAAAAAAAAAATGCAATTTTCTTTGATTTTACTGAATTACTCAGATAACATATCTTTTTTGTTAGCTGCACTATGAAAATGAAATATCTAACTGTTAACCATGTCCACCATAGTTTATCAATATAGAATACAGTGCAGTACGTAATCTGTTCAATGAAACAATGTCAAAGATTAACACTCACGAGTCCGCCACTCTACTAAATCTGACTATATTGCTAATATTCAGGAGAACATATACGTCACATTGAATATTTTGAGCCTTCTGATTGGTTAACCCTTCTATTGGTGAACTATCAAATGAGTCAGCTCATGGCTGGCTCACTAGTATACAAGGGTACCCAAAAACTCCAACACTAATCCTTGACTTATTCTAAATCCTAACTCTTGGTAGGTGCAGTAAGGAGAAGAAACATAATTAATTCCAAGTTATGAAAACTTTGGTCACGTGGTACTACCAAAGACGCTCATAAATGACATGGTCAATATTGCTACATTCTTCTTTTTTTAAAACTTTTGACAGCATCAGTCTCTTTGATAAGCCTTCAAAATCTAAAAGTTTGTCTAATTTCAAATCCAATCAAAAGATACACAGGATGAGCTGTTTGAGACAAAGGTTGAAATCATTGCTTTTCCATGATCAAAAATATTGTTAAAATTTGACCCCTAAATCAGAACAAGAATTGAGTTTCTGATTGGTAGAAAAAGAAAATGTAATTTACTGTTTTTATTTTTAGGCATCCATATTTTAAAATTAGAGATGTTAGCTGTTGGTGACCAGTAATAGGAAATATTCCAGAGAGAATTGCGATTTGAGTCAAATAGGGGATTTGTTGCCACCTACAAAAAACAAAGAAAGAAAATAATTCAATAAAACTGTGGTTTCTGAAAAATAAAGTCATCACAAGTCAGAGTAGATAGTTGGAACATCATTTAAAGTCATCACATTTCTTTGATCAGTGTAGACTTACTCATCTGTCTATCTTTTTTCTAAGTGATGTAAGACTGGATGACATCACCTATTAGGTAGTTACAAAAATAATGGCTGCTTGAAGTGTTGTATTTTGAAAAGCTATTTTAATATAGTATTCACAGTATAATGCACCACTTAATAAATCCCGAGCTTGACATAGATAGCACCACTAATAAAAAATACATATGATTTTTATAAAGCACTAACCTTCAAATGACACGTGACAAAATTTTGGGTCCAATTGGATTATTAGCTTACAAATTACAGTTATTTAAGTAATGTTACTGTTGCAAATTTTCAAAACAATAGAAAAATCTGAATTTCATGTATTGATAAAACATTGCTTTCTGATGGGAAAATACTGTTCAAGCATAGCAATGGCTCGATAAGTGTTATTTGGACTCTGCTCTGTTGGAAACAATGGTTAAGAGGCAGTATGCTGACTTTAAACATAATCATACAGACACAAATGATGCTGGATGCTCAGGTTGCCCAAAATCAGTAGCTGTCCCGGAAAATACCAAAAAATCTACAAACTCATTTTGGCCAATTGAAATTGATGTTGCGTGAGATAGCAGAGGAGTTGAACATATCAAAAGGTAGTGTAGTCACCATTTTGCATGAACATTTGTCAACGAAAAAGCTGTATTCAATATGGGTGCTGCATTTGCTCACGGTCAATCAAAAACAGTGTGTTCATGATTCAGAGCATTGTTTGTAACTGTTTCAATGCAACAAGAAGGAGTTTTTGCATAAATATGTGACAGTGGATGAAGCATGAATCCATCACTTCACTTTGGAGTCAAATTGGCAGTCACTTGAATGGACATCAGCAGGCAAGGTTTTGGTCTCCGTATTTTGAGAATCGCAAGGTATTTTGTTCATCAGTTACCTTGAGAAAGAAAGAACCACCAATAGTGTATATTATATAGCATTATTGATGCATGTGAAGGAAGAAATTGCCAAAAAACAGTCACAAATGAAGAAAAAATGATCTTTCACCAAGACGATGCACCATGTCACAAGTCGATCGCAGTGATGGCAAAACTACATGAATTGCACTTTGAATTGCTTCCGTATCCACCCTATTCTCCAAATCTGGCTCCCAATGATCACTGGCTGTTTGCAGACCTCAAAAGAATGCTCTCGGAAAAGAGATTTTGCTCCAAATAAAGAAGTGATATCGGAAACTTAGGTGTAAATTGAAGCCAATGAAAAATAGTTCTACAGAAAAGGTATTGAATTGTTAGAGAAGCGTCGGAATCAGTATATCACTCTAGAAGGAGACTATGTTGATGAATAAAGTTGAATTTTAACTAAAAGTTGTTTTATTAGGTAGGCTCGTGATTTATTGAGTGATGTGTTATATTAGGTGAATCTTGGTATCTATAATAATTAATGTGTGCTCTTTAATAATTTTTAACTTATTTTCAAACAGAAATATTCTTGAAGCATAGAAACCCTTAATTATGAACATGACAAAACATGATCTTTGTTTACTTTTCTTGCATGAGTTCAAACTTGGGTACAAAACATCCCACACTTCTGTTAATATCAGCAAAACATGGGGAGATGGGTCCACAAGTGATCAGACAGTATGAAAGTGATTCTAGAAATTCTGTACTGATGACGAGAGCCTTGATGATGAAAAATGTGGAGGATGGTCATGCAGTCTTGACAACAAACAGTTGCTAGCAGTTGTTGAGCAAAATCGACATCAAAATGTCAGAGAAATGTCTCAGAGATTTAGTGTCAGCACTGCAACAGTCTCACGTCATTTGTAGAGTATTGGTAAAGAGAAAAAGCTTGATAAATGGGTTCCTCATGTTTTCAATAAAAATTAAAAACTTAGGCACTTTCTGCATAACACCAATGATCCCTTTACAATAACCATAAAGAAGCAGGTCAGTGGCTTGATTATAATGAGTCCCCCCTAATATTTCCTAAAGCCAAAGTTGCATCAGCAAAAGATTATGGTCACTGGTGGTCTGCAATTGGTGTTATCCACTACAGTTTTCTGGAAGAATATCAGAGCATTAATGCAGAGTTTTTCTGCAATCAATTTGCTGAAATACATGCACACCTGCAAAGCATGAGACCTGCACTGGAAAATCGAAGTGATTCAATTCTTCTTCCTGATAATTCGTGGTCACATGTTGCAAAAGAATGACATTGCAAAAACTCACAGACTTTGGATATGATAGTTCGCCACATCTTCCATATTCTCCTGATCTTTTACCAACTGAATATCATTCTTTTTTTTTTCAATTGTTTCACCCCAAGCAAGGCATTCCACTGCCACTATTGCGCTTGGGGCTACATAGGGGAAGGTAAATAGAAAGAATGGTTAGATATAGGAAATGTCAGAAAGGGGATGATAGGTAGTTGGGAGGATGGGAAGAGTGTTTGAAAGAATGGAAGCGAGTTATTGTGTTAGGAGATGTCTATTGACCTTACATTTAAACTCCTGGAGATTGTAGCCATCGGGGAAGCAGTCATGTGGAAGGGAATTCACAGTCGGGAAGTATGAGAAAAGAAACTGTTGGAGTAGAAGTTGCGGTTACATTTTATCGGTTTCACTGTAAAAGGGTGGGATCTAAATGCTAATCGAACCTAGAGGGCACCAGTGATCTAAGTTCATCAGAGCAGAAACCATGGGAGTATTTATAGAAGAGACACAGGAAACCCACATCGCGCCAGTGAGAGAGAGACTGCAGGCAGTCTGCCAAGTCAGTATCGATCACATTACAGACCCTCCACTGTACCTTGTCGAGAAACCCAAGGAGAATAGCAGAGGCACCCGACCAGATATGGCAACAGTATTCAATGCACGGCCGGATGGTAGATTTATAAATGTGCAGGATAGATTCAGACGGAAAAAACCTCCGGGCCCTGCACAGAGAACCGACTTTCATAGCAGCGGATTTAGCAATGGATTCGATATAGTCATTCCACTTGAGGTCCGCTGAAAGTGTGAGACCAAGGAGGCGTAGTGTTTTACTCTCTGGGAGGCAAGCCTGGTCCATGCTAATGGGAGGTAGGTGCGGATGTTTTTAAATGGTAAAACTTCTAGGTTCAAACCAGAGGTGGAATAAGCTTTCAAAGATTTGTTGCATCACAGTCAATAACATTTCATCAATAAGAAATGAATAATCGCATCGATCAATGGCAGAGTTGCATAGATGCTCTAGCCTTGTATTTTGACTAATTTCAGCATTTCTACAGTTAATTTTTCAAGAACAAAATTATATATCTGAAATCGGCTATTATTTTTGTAACAACCTAATAAAACTGAAGAAAAATATAACCCAGATTTGTTTGACTGGAATGATGTCATCTGTCAGAAATTTAAAAAAAAATCCAATTTGAAGCGTTCTTTTTTTTTATCTGTCAAATTATTTTTTTGTTGTCCTCATCACCAAGTGACAAAATATTTCTGTTGACAGAGTCTAGCCCTTGGACAGAGTCACACATATGATGATAAAGTGTCTCACATTATTTGAAAACCTCTCCGCGTAAAATGTTGTTCTTTTTACCTTTAAGTAAATTAAGCAAGTTGAAACATTTCTTGGGTATTCTTTATTGGATACAGTTTTCAGAAACAAGGTTGATTTCATTGAATAATTGCAACGGACAGTGTTAATATTGAATTGAATTGATTACTTGAATCGTTTTATAATTATCAATATTATTGTTTCATAAAATAAGTTGAAAAAATAAGGTCGACAATAGAGAATAAAGTATTTAGTTTGAGTTCGTAGAATCATATCGGGTTCCTTCGTCACTTTCCGTAAGTGGATTTGACGTCTGAGAATGACCAGAGATGAAAAGTAAGAATTATATATAAATATTTACAAAGGTTAGTTCGGTACAGGGTCAAATGAAGGAAAACAGGAGGTAGGAAGACTGTGTTGCGCCATGCCAGGAAGGCTTGTCTGTTTTAAGTATTTTTAAATTAGTATGTGAAATATTGAGTTTCATGCAAATTAAAGCAAGTATCCCAACAATCACAGCCTCGAATTTATATATATACATAAAATTTCAGAGACAGATAGAAAAAATAAATATTGAGATATTAACTAATCTTAGTGTAACCTGTTGCAGGTCCAAATTAGGGGAAATGGGTAAGTAGGAAGATTGTGTTGCGCAAAACTTTCAAATGGGGAGGGCCTGCCTTAAAAATCAATATTTATCTTTTCTACCATCTCAGCCATTCAGTAAGAACCACTGCTCTATTACTCTTGAAGTCAAATGAGAATAGAAAGATTGTGTTGCTCCAAGAGTTTGTCTACTTATGAAAATGTTAATTTTTAATTTTAGGTTTTACTCAGGCTTGAACACCTACTTTTAAGAAAAAATAGAAAAAAAAAATCAATTGTCTCATCCACCAGGCTATTGTTAGATTATTGTTAGCTTAGTTTAGTTTGGCACAAGGCTATAGAAACAAACATCCTTGCGATGCTAGCCATTACTCCCCGAGTACCCAGTAAAAGCTAAGTCTAGCAAAAAAAATCACAGTAGTAGGGGTGACTAATGGTCTGCGAGATAGGCTTGGACCTATGATAACATTTGAGGTACAGAATCAAGTACATTGAAATATATACTTCATAAAACTTACAAAGTACTTGTGAAGCTGAAAATCAAGTTAAATATCTCTAGGAATTTTAGATTAACATACCAATACCAAATTTAGTTTATCGGTTGTTCGGACTATAGAACTCATTCCTTCTTATAAAGTTTGACCAACACTTTCTACAGCCCTCTTCAAGTATACCAACCTTCAGACATGCTTTGAAGTGGGCTCGATGCTCTTTCTGCACAGCACCATTGATCCCTTTCTTGACCGAATAGTCACTTGTAATACATATGGCATATCTATACTTATTTATAAATGGAACTTTGTCTGTGTGTGTGTGTGTGTGTGTATCCGTTACCTATAGACTCTGAAAGGGCTGAACCGGTTTTCTTGAAAACTTACACAGTTGTACTATAAGCATCTGCGAGTGTTCTTAGCTAGGTTTTGTGTCGAGGTACCTCTGATAAATATCGAAAATCGATTATCGAAAAAATCGGGTTATAGAAGGAGTGGTCCAATTTTAATAAAATTTGATACACTCATAGAAAAAGACATAAGAAACAATATTCAGAAGTTTCAAGGTTGCAGTTCTTACAATAGTGAAAAAAATCGATAATATATATATATAAACCGATACTAGGAAATCAAAATTTGACTTACATTCATTCATTTTTCTTTCAGTCTACGGTTTCGCTTTAACTGGAAACAGCTATTGCTTTTTAGTCTTTCATGCTAACGTCCAAAGAGTCTGAGCTCCAGGACCATGGATTAGTTTTAAAGCTTTCATTACACCCGGGCAACGCCAGGCTATACTGCTAGTAAGACATAAGGAAATTTTAGGGTGCTTTGAAAGAAATATATAAACAAACATGGGAATGTTTACATGCTGAATATTGTCCTCATCTTTGTTGTTGCTATCATAATGTTTTAGCCATTATACTCTCTGGCTTTCATCAGGAGTATGTCAATCTGGTTAATCTACAGGGAATTCTTATCCAAACTCTTTATGTGATATCTCATCTAGTTACTATTTTAAGTAATGTTCCCTTATTACTTGCCCCGTTTTTGCTGAGTCCAAGTGCTCACTGCCCAGCCCAAGGATTGAACTCATAATTACTATTTTAACTCTATAAAAGCAGGGAGAACAATAACTGGACAGTATTGTAAATCAAGACAAGGTGAGATATCCCTAGATATGTGAAAAATGAGAGCATTCTACAGGGTGGGGCAGAGCAACTTGCTAATTTGAATTTGGCACCCTGAAGCAATGGTTGCTTTGAGGATAGTAGGGAGGGGCTTACTCAAGAGTGCGTGATTTAAAGTTTGTTTCTGTTTACTTTACAGAAACCCCAGTGCGCATCATGGAGTGGACAAAGTTGGAACGCGCTTTTGCTATTGAGGCATATTTTTCAAGTGGTGGCTCAATCGTCGCCATGCAACATGCATTTCATCAACATTTCAATATCCCCCCCACCCGTGGTCATGTTACTGGCAGTAGTCGATTGTTTCCTGTATAAACACCCTGACTTATCTGAAGAACAACATTTGTCAAGCTGTCGCCAACATGCTGGAAAGAGTTGACCAAAAGTACGATTAACCCAGTGTATTGAGCAGAATGGATGCCATCTGACTGATGTCATCTTTAAAGCTTGTAAAACATAAAATTTAAATGTTGTAATTGATGCTGTTTAAAGAATTACATGTATATCTGCATTACTTTTGTTTTATTTGTTATTCCAAATAAGCAAGTCGCTCTACCCCACCCTGTATCTCAGTAGATTAAATGAAATGTTCAGCTGCAACCACTCTCTCACCAACGTGACGTGGCTTCCCTGTGCCTCTTCTACAAGTACTTTCACGGCCTCTGCTCCGATGAACTTAGATCACTAGTGCCCCCTAGGTATGAATTTACACAAGCTACTTGATTTACAACTAGGTCCCACCCTTTTACAGTGAAACCGATAAAATGTAACCGCAATTTCCACTCCAACAGCTTCTTTTCTCGCACTTCCCGCCTGTGGAATTCCCTTCCACATGCCTGCTTCCCCGACGGCTACAATCTCCAGGAGTTTAAATGTAAGGTCTATAGACACCTCCTAACACACTAACTCTCAAACACTCTCACCATCTAACCAACCCTCATTCTCGGTACCCTTACCCGTCTATCACCCTCCTTCTGACAGTTCCTATATCTAACCATCCTTTCCCATCACTTCCCCCCACCCTATGTAACCCCCTGCACTACAGTGTCAGTGGAATGCCTTGCTCAGGCTGAAACGATAAAAAAAAGAATTCTCTATAGGTTTCCCAGATCAATGTACATTTAATAAAGGCCGAAACATTATGATAACAGGAATGATGAAGACAATAGTTTGCATGTAAATAGTGTGAAAAAATGATAGCTCTTCATCCCAGAAATTTCCATCTGATGTTTTTTTTAAGTGTCATCTAAATATCTATCTACTAGCAATATAGCCCGGCGTTGCTCGGGTGTAATGAAAGCCTTAAAACTAATCCATGGTCCTGGAGCTCAGACACTTTTGATGTTGGCACGAAAGACTAAAAAGCAATAAATGTTTCCAGTTAAAGCAAAACCATAGACCGAAAGAAAAATGAAAGGATGTAAGTCAAATTTTGATTTCCTGGTATCGATATCAAATAAGTTTTTTCATCGTAAACTGAATTTTGAAGGCTAAATAAGTCCTCTGAGAAAATGGTATCATGGCTGAGACTAAGAACTACAATTATACTTACTTAGAGCCAAACCCGAAGTAAAAACTAAAATAAAAAGGCTGAAAAAATATAGAGATACAGGCAGATAAGCAGACAGACACACAATCATCTTATCTTTTATATATATATATATATATATATATATACATATATATATAACATATAATATATATATTATGGATTTTCTGCACTATTTTAAGAACTGCAACCTTGAAACTTCTGAATATCGTTTCTTATGTCTTTGTTTATGAGTGTATCAAATTTGATTAAAATCGGACCACTCCTTCTATAACACGATTTTTTCGATTATCGATATTTATTGGAGGTAACTTGACACAAAACCTAGCTAAGAACACTCGCAAACGATGATAGTACAACTGTGTAAATTTTCCAGAAAATTGGTTCAGCCATTTCAGAGTCTATAGGTAACGGATACACGCACACACACACACACACACACACACACACACAGACAGGCAGACAGACACACACACACACACACACACA
>JBBBDQ010000317.1:840000-842500 GCA_037127315.1 Ascarosepion bandense
CTCCAATATAACTCTAAAGTACTTCTAAGAACGTTTATGAACTTCCCAAGAACTTCTTGAGTTAACTTCCTGTTAACTCTTACTAGCAGTATAGCCCGGCGTTGCTCGGGTGTAATGAAAGCTTTAAAACTAATCCATGGTTCTGGAGCTCAGACTCTTTGGACGTTGACACGAAAGACTAAAAAGCAATAGTTGTTTCCAGTTAAAGCAAAACCGTAAACTGAAAGAAAAATGAATGGATGTAAGTCAAATTTTGATTTCCTGGTATCGATATCAAATAAGTTTTTTCATTGTAAACTGAATTTTGAAAGCTAAATTATGTTATCATGGCTGAGACAAAGAACTATAATTATACCTACTTAGAGCCAAACCCAAAGTAAAAACTAAAATAAAAGGGCTTAAAAAAATACAGACATACAGGCAGATAAACAGACACACACACACAAACATCTTGCCTTCTATATATATATATATATATTATTGATTTTCTGCACTATTGAACCATGAAACTTCTGAATATCGTTTCTTATGTTTTTGTCTATGAGTGTATTAAATTTGATTAAAATTGGACCACTCCTTCTATAACCTGATTTTTTCGATTATCAATCTTTAATATTTATTGAGGGTACCTCGACACAAAACTTAGCTAAGAACACTCGCAGACGCTTAGTACAACTGTGTAAATTTTAAAGAAAATCGGTTCAGCCGTTTCGGAGTCTATAGGTAACGGACACACACACATAGAGATAAAGTTCCATTTATAAATAAGTTTAGATTAGATTAATATCGGAGGGAGAGTCCATTATCCGAGGAATAGGTGTGTGTCACCATAACAATGAGTAAAAGGAGTGGTGAATCAAATTCAGAGTATTTGGACACAACATTAGGGTAGTTTTCAGTAGCACAGACACTCTTTGTAATTTGTTTGCCAGAGTTGGTCTGTCACAAGAGAAGTGGTTGGAAAAAAAAAAGATGGCCATCATAATATGCCCCTACAAAAAAAAATGAAAAAAAATAAAACTGAAACCAACCATCTTCATAAATATCAGTCAGTTAAGCGCCTTACGTGAAACACGCTTGGGCAATCATGTCTCAAAAGAGACATGACTGACTGGGCAGAAGATTATCCCGCAGTAGGTTGCCATTGCTTTCTGCGGTAGACTGGTTGCCGATCAAGGCTATAGAACCCAATCTGTCCTATTATTTAACCCATAACTGGAGGGAAGAGACAGATTGATACCTTTCCCAAAGGTATTTGTGCGTAACTGAATGCAAGGAATTCAACTGGAATTCGAACTTGGCTCCCCGATTTCTCGTTTCGAGCCGATATCCACTGCGCCTTAAGCAAGATAAATATTTTTTTTTTTTTTTACCCTTTCACTTCTAAGCTAGGTAATAAAGTTGTTAAGATGCAAGGGACCACTTTGTGTGAAAAAATATGAGAGAAAGAAAAAAAAACGATTGTTAAAGGGAGAGAACAATGAAAGCACAGGAATTTAGAAAAGAGAAGATAACAGTTCACATTTCAAAATTATATATATTTCAATTTATTTGTTTGAACATTATTCTTAATAGATTCTCATATTTGAGTGGATAGTCGGTTATCCTCTGGCCTAAATGTTTGAGAAATCTTGTTTGGAAAATATCTATCTTCTGGTAGGATTTGTACCTGTATACTCCCATATATTGGGGAGATGCCACCATTAAATCTGGTGTGTCTTACCACTCGACCACAGATGATTTTAGGGTAAACAAGGTTTGAATTAAGCCTTAAATACACATTCACCTGATTTTTTTTTTTAGAACATCTATCTCTGCTCTGGATCATATCCTAATGTAAACAAACTGAAGACAATATGAAATTACAAAACTGGTATTAACAGACATCTTGAACATTTATGCTGATGGACATTTAGAAGGTAATGTTTAATTATAGAGAGCAGACTATTCACTCAAATACGAAAAAGAAAATATCCAAACAAATAATTTTAAATAAATATGTCAGTCAATACCAATTTCAATATATATATATATATATATATATATATATATATATATATATATATCTGAGATGAGATGTAATTATTTACACTATTTTCATTGTTTAGGCAGTTGTCTTCATCTTTATTTTCATATTCACGATGTGATGAGTTTTGGTTAGAAATTGCAACATATATTCCCTGAATTAGACTGGAGCATACAATGGCTGAAATGTCATGAATATGACAAAAAAGGTGAGGACATCAGTCTAAACAATGTAAATAGGGTGTGTATATATATATATATTAATGCAGGTTTCATTGACTAATATAGACAAGTTTTGTCTATTAATTTTGTGTAGGATCTGTTCGTACCGTCTGATATACTTGATGGTGATATCATTGAAAGACAACAAAAAATCACAGTAATTGTTGATTTTTTTATCGGGTCTAAGCCTTCGGCTCATATAAGCCATTATCAAAGAATAAATATTAGCACACAGCAAACATAGAACATTTAA
>JBBBDQ010000317.1:847500-1100000 GCA_037127315.1 Ascarosepion bandense
TTCTTCAGATGATATACATTGAAATTTTAAACTAGGGTAGATTGTTCTAGTTCCACAAGCCATACTTCTTCTGGATATCTCAGTTTCTGTTATTTCCCCTTAGTAAGTCAATTCTCCAAGTTGTTCACCTCTGCTGAGTTCAGGAATTGAACTCATAAGTCTTTGGGTCAAGTCATTGGATTACTTCAACTAACACTTTTTATCCACTGGACTATGTGTCCTTGGAGAAATTCTAATATGTATCACCTGAAGAAGGCCAAAGTGAACAATGAGCAAAATGTTGTGAATATGAAAATAAAGACAACAGTTCAAACAAGGTAAATAGTGTAAATAGTATATATATATATATATATATATATATATATATATATATATATTCCATTTGTAAATGAGTTATTACACGACCTAGGTTTTTACAAGTTATTGGCCTTTCTTGTTAGAATTATTATTATCATTAATATCAGCTCCAAGAGCATGGTGGAGTTTTTTTTTTTTAATCATTTCACCCCAAGCAAGGCGGGAACGCCACTGATGTGCAGGGGGCTATATAAATGTAAAAAGATTAATTAGAAAAGTGTGAGGAGTACAAACTAGTTAGAAAGGAACAATAGAAAGCTGAGAAAGCAGGTGCGATGACAGATACATAGGTGGAGAGAAAGGGAGGGTTATACAGGGGTGGGGGAGAGAGCTAGAGTCCAGTGGTTAGTAGATGAGTATTGACTTTGCATTTAAATTTCTGGAGGTTGTAGCCGTCAGGAAAGCAAGAATATGGGAGCGAGTTCCACAGGCGGGAAGTGCGAGAGAAGAAGCTGCAGGAGTAGAATTGTCGTCTGCATTTGGCTAACCTGACTGTGAATGGGTGGGACCCAGATGCCAGTCTGGTTGCACGAGTAAACACCTGTTGAGGAGGCGTCAGTGACTTAAGTTCGTCTGAGCAGAAGCCATGAAAGTATTTATAGAACAGACAAAGGGAGGCCACATTTCGACGATGGGGAAGTGGCTGCAGTCGAGCCGCCAGATCAGTACCTATCACATTACAGACTCTCCTTTGGAGCCTGTCAAGAACACTGAGGAGAACGGCAGGGGCACCTGACCATAAATGGCAGCAGTACTCCATGCACGGACGGATGGTTGACTTGTATATATGCAGGATGGATTCAGGTGGAAAAAACATCCTGGATCGACATAGTGACCCAACCTTCTTAGCAGTAGATTCTTCTTCTTCCAACAGTACCTTCTCATTGCACTTCATAGGAAGAATCTTATCTATTTCTTGATACCTTTGGTGTCCCAATGGAAAATTCTGAAGAATTTAAGCAATTTTTATCCTTTACACCATTTCATGTCGGCATAGAATTCAAGAGATGGATTAATACCTTTCCCAAGTGAATGCAATGAATTCAACAGGAATTTATGAAGTCTAGGTACCACAGTGAAGAGCTAATCTGAACAATTACCATGAAAGTATTTGTGAAAAAGTACAAGGAAGCTACATGTTGGTGGGTAAGTGAATAAAGTCAAGCTACCAGGTCAGGATCAATAATATTGCTGATTTTTAAAAGACACAACAAAATGAAATAGGACATTTCTATATTACTGATATGAAATTAAAAAATCATAGAATTTGTGGCCTCGAATGTTTGTCTGACAAAGAAAAATAAATTGAGTATATTTTTAATAGCTGAGTTAATTCTTATAAAATGCCAAAAAAAAGATCATACAAAACCCGCAACAAACAAAAATAGAAAGCCTAAACGACAACTCAGACAAGGCACATGACCTACAAATTCTATTTCTGGTGACACCTGTTCATCAGCAAAACAAACTCTTATATACAGAGTGATCTCAGTTCTCAGAAATAATCACATATGTTGAACAAATCAGTTTTCGAATAGAAAATTTGGGACAAAAATGTCTTGCTTATCGAACAAAATGTTAGTTCTCAAACAATGTTGCCAAACCAAGTTAACTCAAATGGAATCATTTCTGAGTCGACTGCCATGTTGTATACATTTGCTGTACTTTCTTTTCACTTTCTTTTTGTTCTATGTGCCCTGTACTTTCAGGACTTAGGCGATCATGGTTCTTCACATCTTCCTATCCCTGGTGGCTCTTAGTATGTTTTCTCGTATTACTCCACGCAACCCCCGTTCCGTCAGCCACCTGATCAGGCCTCTCAAATATGTTATCCGCTGCCTTCCTCTGTCTCTTTTTCCTTCTATCTGGCCTGTCAGTATCAGGTTCTCTACACCCTCCTTGCTCATTGCACGTTCTAGGAACTTCAGTTGACTCTTCCTGATGCTCACTATTAATTTTCTTTTGGTTGCCATTCTTTCCAACACCTCATCATTGCACACATGCACAATCCATGATATCCACAGCATCCTTCTGTAGGACCACATTTCTGCTGCTTCAAGTTTTGTCCTCATTTTCGATAATATTGTCCAACATTCACTGCTATATTGAAGAACTGACATCACATAGCAATCTAACACTCTCTTTGTTTCTAGTGAACGTTTCCTGTCTCTTAATACTTTACTCAGCTTCTGGAATGCGTCCTTCGCCATGCCAATTTGCCTTTGGATCTCTCTGTCCCACTTTCCATCTCCTGTTAGAACACTTTCTAGGTACTTAAATTTTTGTACTTTCTTGATTCTAGTGTCAGAGCTAGTAAAGGTAAGGTATAATGTAATTATTAGAGCAGTGGAAATTGGAGCAAGGGGTTTTGTTGTAGGTACTCTGTACCAGTTTCTGGGCCAAATTGGAATCAAAGGGCGTAATAGGACCAAAAGTATAATATGCCTAACAGAGGTAACTGAAAATAGTTCTATGTAGAGATGGAAAAAAAGAAATATTCTGTGGAGTGTTTCAGCAAACATGACAGCTTAACATAACTGATCATGAATGCGTAATGAGGTTCATGTTGCATTCACAGAACGCAAGGTTTGCCTTTGTTTTTTTTTCGTAAATCTAATTTTGCCATTAGACATTTTAACTAGTATATCTACAACACCCTAGTATATCCTTATAATGGGGCCTCAGATCAGTGAGAGGGTCCGGTGTGCAAGTGAAATCATTGAGAGGAGGCCCCGAAACTGTGCACATTCACTTCTGATGACCCCAAATTTAAATATAAATTTGAGAGGAACACATTAAAAGAAATTCAATGAAATCATATGCCATAGAGAGACACGAAAATGTCATTGGCATAAGGAGCTTCCGGTGTACAAGTGAAATCGTTGAGAGGAAGGCCCTGAAACTGTGCACATTCTCTCCTGATGACCCCAGTATAAATATAAATTTGAGAGGAACACATTAAAAGAAATTCAATGAAATCATATGCCATAGAGAGGCACGAAAATGTTATTGGCATGAGGATCATTACTCATTCAGCTTGCTTCAGGTGAGTTTCAATTACTTTCCAGTAATTTCCTTCTTTTTCTTTTTTGCCAATTTATTTATTTATTTATTTATTTATTTATTTTTTTAATCATATCACCCTGAGCAAGGCGGTAATACCACTGATGTGCAGGGGCTACATAAGCATAAAAAGATTAATTAGAAGAGAGTGAAGAGGAAGACGAACCAGTTAGAAAGGAGCTATAGAAAGATGAGAATGCAGGTGTGATGACAATTTCAAAGGTGGAGAGAAAGGGAAGGATATATGGGGTGGCGAAAGAACTAGAGTCAAGTGGTTAATAGATGAGTATTGACATTGCATTTAAATTCCTGGAGGTTGTAGCTGTCAGGAAAGCAAGAATATGGGAGCAAGTTCCACAGGCAGGAAGTGCAAGAGAAGAAGGACAATCTGGTTGCATGAGTAAACACCTGTTGAGGAGGCACCAGTGAATTAAGTTTGTTCGAACTTTGTATGGTGCTTTTTGCTTTTCATTAGTCTTTAGTCATTTCTTCAAAGAAAACTAACAGTGATACTGTAGAGTGGGTTTAAGTGGGTTTAATGGCAATATTTGTGTCATGTGCAGAATTAATTTGACCACCAACCTATGTGGATGTAATTATACAATGAATGTACAGAGCGGCCTCAGTTCTCGGAAGTCTCACCTGTCTACAAAATCGGTTTTTGGACAGAAAATTTGAGATGAAAATGTTTTGCTTATCGAACAACATTGCTAAACTTTTTTTTGTTTTTTTAATCGTTTCACCCCAAGCAAGGCATTCCACTGCCACTATTGCGCATGGGGCTACATAGGGGAAGGTAAAGAGAAGGAGTGCTTAGACATAGGGAATGTCAGGAGGAAGGTGACAGATGAGTAAGGATACCGAGGATGAGGGTTGGGCAGATGGGAAGAATGTTTGATAGAATGGGAGCAGGTTAGTGTGTTAGGAGGTGTCTATTGACCTTACATTTAAACTCCTGGAGATTGTAGCCGTCGAGGAAGCAATTGTGTGGAAGGGAATTCCACAGTCGGGAAGTGCGAGGAAAGAAACTGTTGGAGTAGAAGTTGCGGTTGCATTTTATCGGTTTCACTGTAAAAGGGTGGGATCTAGTTGCTAATCTAGTATCTCGTTCAAATTCGAAACTGAGCTGAACCTTTGTGGTTTGTGCTGTGCTTTTCTTTTCCAGTTTTTATTGCACCACAATTTTGTTGCAGTAATAACAGGATAACAAATGTGTTAATCATTCAAAAAATGTCTGAAAATTTTTAAAAATCTCAAAATTTTAAATTCCAATCAATATAATTTCTGTTTGCAATGCACCAGGGTATTTTTCTTACTGGAATTAGTAAATTTAATCATTTAGCTTTCAGTTAAAACTAAAAGATAAGTTTCAAGAAAATTTTTTATTTTTAAAAATTCAGTTTAAAAGTTAGGTATAGAAAATGAGTGGAGGTACCTAAATAGTTATTTCATCTGCATTTTAATTGCTTTATTTTCACTAATATATTTGTAGTAATATTATTATTATGAAATTTTATTTATTAACCATTGTCAACTATTACTAAATTTTTACTAGGTTTTTTTTCATTCTGATTTCAGTTACTTTATTTGCATTAGTAGTATTATCAGTAGTAATATTATTTTTGATTAGATGTGTTGCTGAGCTGAGGTTAGGCAAGGGTCTCGACCCTGCAAACTTTTGTATGTGTGAAAACAGCAAAGACAATGGGGAGATGGACGTGAAGATGTAGAGTTTCAATGTCAATTTTATTACGATAAAATTGACAAAGGAGCAGTGGGAAATCAGAAAAGTCCAGGACATCAACAGCGGTTGGCAGGATCAACTCAACCCGAACATTGTCGTCGGAAACGTCGTCGGTCGATGGGAAAGTCGTCAGCGTCTGGTATGAAAATCAACTAAATTAATGTTAATTAAACAAGATTGCTTATTTTAATGTATGAATAAAACAACTAACACAATCAACAAAAAATGCAAATTCCTTACTCCAAACAAAATACAGAAATACAAAATTGATAATTCTCCACATCAAGTGGAATGAATATATTGAATCTATAGCTGCATCTACTGCTAGGAAGATTGGGTCGAACCAAAAAGCTTTTCTCGCCTGACTCCACCTTGCATATTTATAAATCTACCATTCATCCATGCATTGAAAACTGTTGCCATATCTGGTTGGGTGCTATTGCTATTCATTTCAAGGTTCTTGACAAAATCTAGAGAAGGATCTGCAATGTAATTGATTCTGACTTGGCATCTCGACTTCAGTCACTTTCTTACTAATGTAATGTGGTTTCCTTCTGTCTTTTCTACAAATATTTTCATGGCAACTTCTCTGATGAGATTTTTTCCCTAATGACCGAATTTAAGTGTGTTACCAGATTGGCATCTAGGTCCCACCAAGCTGATATTTTTCTGACATTTGCTCTACAAATTAATTAGGTAATTAGTGTCCAGGTGTAAAGTTGACAGGCTGGACAAAAATCCTTTGCAGGCTGGATGTGGTTTGAGGGCAAGAGGTTTCCTATACCTGCTTTAGGCAACTCATCTCTGGCTGGTAGATTGGTGGAAGCAAGATGGACGGATTCTTTCAATTGAACCCTCACCCATTATGAGATCATCTACTAATATTGTGACATAAGTTCCTTCCAGACAAGATTACTATCTGAAGGCAACAGCAACAATAGATCAGGGGGATACGACATGCAATAAATCAGGTGCACACTCCATTTGCCACTCCTTCTCTGGTAATTACTGAATAAAGAATTACCTGGAGAGTTGGAATCATACCAGTCATAAGCAAACCGTCCATGCATGTGTAAAACCCACTTAAATTTTAATTCACAAAGCCATGTCATTATATATATATATATGTATGTATGTATGTGTGTGTGTAAATATATATGTATATATGTGTATATATGTGTGTGTGTATATATATGCGTATGTGTGTGTATATATATATATATATATATATATACAAGTACGGGTGGAATAATATTCCCCATCCAAAGAAACACTATTTTTAAAAAAGTGCTCAATACAAAGTAGAGCTAATAATAATAATAATATTTATTAATAAATTATAACATTGATATGTTATGATATCACTACAAAAGTAGCTATTTTGTTTCGACACTTTTTGTGTCTTTTCAAGTGATGTTGTTATTTCGAAATAACAACATCACTTGAAAAGACACAAAAAGTGTCGAAACAAAATAGCTACTTTTGTAGTGATATCATAACATATCAATGTTATAATTTATTAATAAATATTATTATTAATATATATATATAAATATGGTGAATGTCTTTATGTTAACGGCTTTGTAAGCTCTCTGAAGATGATGCATGTGAGCCGAAAGCTTAGAACCAGCATAATAAAAAAATATCCAAATGTTGATCAATTTTTGTCCTTATTTTCACCTGAAATTAAAGCCAAAATATGATGTTTAGAACGGCTCATGATTAAACATAATAGACATTCATTGCCTGTTATATTTAACAGTATATGTTTAGAAAATTATCTGCTGCCTCAATACACTAAATATATATATATGTGTGTGTATGTGTATATATGTGTGTATATATGTGTGCATGTATATATATGTATATACATATGTATATATATGTGTGTGTATATATGTGTATATATTTATGCATGTGTATATATATGTGTGTATATATGTATATATATATGTGTATATATACTTATATATATGTCTATATATGTGTGTATATAAATGCATATATATGTATATATATGTGTCTATATATATGCATATATATCTGTATATATGTGTATATTTATATGTGTCTATGTGTGTATATGTACATATGTATATGTCTACACTGACAACAGTTAACTGCGTGACTTTAATACAATAATTGAAAACCTAAACATTGTATTTGTTAATATATATATATCAAATGATTATAAAGTGGTTGTAAATGCAGTGCCTTTGACATTTATTGATGAAGCATTTTATAAAAAAACTAGAAGCATAGCCCGGCGTTGCTCAGGTGTAATGAAAGCTTTAAAACTAATCCATGGTCCTGGAGCTCAGACTCTTTGGACGTTGGCATGTAAGACTAAAAAGCAATAGTTGTTTCCAGTCAAAGGGAAACCCTAGATTGAAAGAAAAATGAATGGATGTAAGTTAAATTTTGATTTCCGGTATCGAAGTCAAATGAGTTTTCTGTCGCAAACTGAATTTTGAAGGCTAAATAAGTCCTCTGAATAAATAGTGTCATGGCTGAAACTAAGAACTACAATTATACCTACTTAGAGCAAAACCTGAAGCAAAAATCAAAATAAAAGGGCTGAAAATTGATTTTGATCAGACTCAATAGGATATCGGGGTATCGATTTCCAATATCGGAGTCAAATAAGTCATCCAAGGATAAACTAACCTAAGGCCATGAAAACTTATATCGTACTCATTGGGAGTAAAATTGGAGAAAATGAGCCATATTGATGGCTGAATATTGGTTTTTGATCAGATTCGATAGAATATCAGGGGTATTGATTTCTGGTATTGATTTCTGATATTGGGGAAAATGAGTTGTGAAAAGATCTACTAATGTTTGAGACTAAAAAACTATAATTTTACCAAGTTAGAGCAAATTCTGCAGCAAGAACCACGATAAAAAGGCTGAAATCCTAATCTTGATCATGCCTGATTGGATATCAGGGTATCAAGTTCCAATATCGGGGGGAAATTGAAAAAAATAAGTAGCTCATGACCTGACCAGAAGCCTAAAGAATATTTGTGTGAAGTTTGGTGAGAATCGGAAAAAAATTGTGGATTTGTATAAAGGACATACAGACAGACAGATGCACACACACACAAGCATCTTGCCTTTTAGATATATATACAATAACATTTAAACAATTGTTAACACATTTGAAGAAATCAATGAAAAAAAGGATTATTGTTTGTAAATCAGTGACTGTGTTGCATATTAGCTATGGAGTGAGGTATGATGGGAAGCAATTTGAAAATTTAAGTAACCAAGCCATTTCAACCATTATTCGGATTTGAGATGAGATATTCGAGTTATTGGTTTTGGGCTAATCTTTTCTGGATTCTGTCACTTAGTTTTTTAAATCATGACCATTTATTTGAAAATTCAAATAATTGAGATCTAACACAACATAGTAAAAATTAATAAATATTAAGGCAACATGGCTGAAGATTTTAACTGCATCTCGCCATTTGTGTTTGAATAGCTTTTTTCTTGTTTTTGCTTCATGATATTAGTTTAATACTCCACCCAAGAAAACTTACCTGCTACAGAAACCATAAGAGTCACAGTTATCACGAAGAGGCTTTGGCCCTCTTTTTAAAAGGAGGTATACAAGGTTAATATATATTTACTTTTAATGGTCGTAGAGTATATGACTTAGAATCATTTTGATTAAAAAAGTCATAAAGAGATGAAAAATCCAGGTTCATCTTAATAATAAGTTGGCTGTTGTTGTATCTTTTAACTGTATATGAAAAATTTATTAACAATTATTTGTTTTACAACTGGAGAAAATATTAAAGAGTTTAATGTGCCATCGGACGTGCTTTGTGGTGAGTGGACATTGACTCGGAATGACAAATCGGGGGAGCTTATGCGCAAATACCCTTGGGAAAGATATTAATCAGTTTCTTCCCTCAAATTATGGGTTAAATAACAGGACATATTAGGTTCTATAGCTTTGGCTGGCAACCAGTCTACCACAGAAAGTAATGGCAACCTACTGCGGGAAAATCTTCTGCCCAGTCTTTCGAGACATGATCTCCCAAAGCATGTATCACGTATGGTACATGACTGACTGACTGAATATAATAGTTGGAAACATGATTAAGGCTTCTACTGGGTATAAAGTAGGGGATCGGTTTTATATTGTAGTGAAGTAATAAACTGGTCTCCCACTAATTACTACTTAATAATATAATATATATCTTCTCCTGCTAGCTAGTCAAATAATAGGTCAGATCGGGTTCTACAGCCTTGGCTGGTAACCAGTCTACTGCAGAAGGCAATGACAACCTACTGCAGAATAATCTTCTGCCTAGTCAGTCATGTCTCTTTTGAGACATGATTGCCCAAAGCGTGTATCACGTGTGGCATTTGACTAAATGTGCCATCAGACCAGCATTATAAGAAGCATTTTCTGCTGGAGCACAACCTTTGGAAGAAAATGGCAAAAAATTGGTTGTTTATTTATGAATCAACCATTATATTCTTTATTTCGTACATATTTCCTTATTCTCTCATGTTTTAAGATGACAATATTCAGTAATCAAAATTAGGCATTTTGAAATCTTGATGAAATCTAACACAAGTCTTTAATCGAGAGGGGTCTCTAATAAATGACGGTTTCATTATCGCTGTTATAGTTCTCAAGATAACTTTTTTTAGACATATCTGCATACCATGCCAACTAACACATAATTCGTATTTATATGAATATATATGTAACTCAACCAATATATATATATATCTATATATATATATATATATATATATATATTGGCCGAGTTTCGATCCCGACCAGAAGCAAGTGGATATGTCTAGCCACACTAATGAGCTGTGATACAGCAAAACAGACTTGTACGTGGATGACTAATATATTATGCTCTCATTACAATTGAGCTCTCTAGAGAAGAAAATTTAAAAACAGTTTCCACTTCTGCAATATATGCATTACTCTTCAGAAATGAATTGAGTTTTTTTTGGTGACTGGCGTGTGTATATACTGCTTATATACAACACGTTAACATTTCTCTTCTCTGATTTCATGCACCTATGGCTTAGTGGGTAGCAACTCTGACTGACACCAAATCGGCTGAGTTTCAATCCCGGCCAGAAGCCAGTGGATGTGTGTAGCCACACTGATGAGCTGTGATACAGCAAAACAGGCTTGTATATGGACGACTAATATATATATATATATAATATGTATATATATATATTTTTTTTTCCACATATAGATTCAATATATTACATTGGGAAAATAGCCATTATAACAGATTTTCTAGCTCCTGTTGAAATGGCTGTTCTCTCAATGTAATATATTGAATTTATATATGGAATAAATATTTGATCTATAAATTTAAATTTACATCGAGCTTTCTGATGGATCAGGTTTAATATTTAATCTAATATTACTAGGATCCATTGAGATTACTTACCAAATTTTTCCTAAGATTTATTACTGCTCTCTCTTTTTTTTCTTTCTCTCTCTTTCTATATATATATATATATATATATATATATAAAGAGAGAGAGAGAGAGAAGCCAGAAGCAGGTGGATATGTCTAGCCACACTGATGAGCTGTGATACAGTGAAACGGGCTTGTATGTGGATGAATAATATATATATATATATATATATATATATATATGTATATTTTTTTTTTTTTTGGCAGCAACCTTTCTTTTAAGACTGTAATGTGGCTTCCCTGTGTCTATTCTACAAATACTTTCATGGCTTCTGCTCTGATCAACTTAGTTCTCTGGTGCCCCCTATGTATGAATTTACTTGAGCCACAAGATTACCAACTAGGTCCCACTCTTTTACTGGGAAACCAATAAAATGTAAATGCAAATTCTACTTCTTTTCACACACTTCCCGCCTGTGGAATTCTCTTCCGTTTACTTGATTCCTTGACTGCTACAATCTCCAAGAATTTGAATGTAAAGTCAATCGTCATTTTCTATCTCACTGACTTGCATCCTCTCTCTCATGCTCCTTTCTCCGTCCACACCACTTTCATCAGTATTCTCGTCCTTCTCTTACCCACTTTCTGACACCCACTATAACCTGTCACTCTTTCTCATAACTTTCCTCCTATGTAACCCCCTGCACACCAATGGCAGTAAACTGCTTTGCTTGGTGTAATATGATTATAAAAAAAAGATATCTATCTATCTATCTTTAAATGTAAAGTCGTCATCTCCTATGTCACTGACCTGCATCTTCTCTCTCATGCTCCTTTCTCTGTCCACTCCACTCTCATCAGTATTCTCATCCTTTTCTTACCCACTTCCTGACATCCCCTATGACCTGTCACTCTTTCTCAAAACTTTCCTCCTATGTAACCTCCTGCACACCAATGGCAATAAACTGCCTTGCTTGGGGCGATATGATTATAAAAAAATATATATATCTATCTGTTTATCTATCTTTAAATGTAAAGTCAATCGTCATCTCCTATCTCACTCACCTGCATCCTCTCTCTTATGCTCCTTTCTCTTCCACTCCACTCTCATCAGTATTCTCATCCTTCTCTTACCCACTTCCCGACACCCCCTATAACCTGTTACTCTTTCTCATAACTTTCCTCCTATGTAACCCCCTGCACACTAATGGCAGTAAACTGCCTTACTTGGGGTGATATGACTATAAAAAATCTATCTATCTATCTATCTATCTATCTATCTATCTATCTATCTCAGTTTGTTCTATCATATCTATCTATCTATCTATCTATCTATCTATCTATCTATCTATCTATCGATCTCTGTCTGTTCATATCTATCTATCTATCTATCTATCTATCTATCTATCTATCTCAGTTTGTTCATATCTATCTATCTATCTATCTATCTATCGATCTCTGTCTGTTCATATCTATCTATCTATCTATCTATCTATCTATCTATCTATCTTTAAATGTAAAGTCAATTGTCATCTATCTCACTAAACTGCATCCTCTCTCTCATGTTCCTTTCTCTGTCCACTCCACTCTCATCAGTATTCTCATCCTTCTCTTACACACTTCCTGACACCCCCTATGACCTGTCACTCTTTCTATTACTGATTGAGGCTTTCTTTCCTTGCCTTTTGTTTGAGATAGTGTGGAATGTTATAATTTTGATTATGTCATTATTCTTTCCTCAACTTACATGTGCTAACCATTTTAGTTGTTGCTGCCATTGAAAGTCTTTAAGTGAGATTTTTTTTTTATCTGTTGCAGTTTTTTGTGATTCTGTAACATCAGTCCACAAAGTTTGAGGAAAGCTGGTTCTCAGCAAGACCTGTATGCTTCATCTGCTCAAAGCCATTTTTGACCATAAATCTGAGAAAATGGTTGTCTACAGCCAACAGTTTAGAAATCTTAATGAGTTTGATACCATACATGGCATCTATATAAAAGTCTTGATCTGACAAGACTATGAAATGACTTATATTTTGACTTGAAGTTTTAAAGTGATACAGTTTTACTATGAATAACATAGATTTTTTTTATAGTTTATCAACTTTTAGTATGATTTTTAAATCCCAAATATATTTTAGATTTTAGAAGGTTGCTCACAGTACCTGGTGTTACCAAGTACTTACCCATCTAAGTATTGATCAGGCTTGATGTTGCTTAACTTTAGCAGAGCGGATCCGGTGTGATCTGACCATAGGCAAACAACTAATAGCTCATTGTCTAAATCTAATATATTTTATTTTAAATATCAAAGAGTAAGCCTGAAAAAAGTATGCAAATAAATCATTTCACCCGACGCAAGGTGGTACTGCCACTGATGTGCAGGGGCTACATAAGAGTAAAAGTTTTAGGCAGGAGGAGAGTGAAGAGAAAGACGAACCAGTTACAGGGGGTGACATAGAAAGGGCAAGAGAAGGATGTGAACACAGGAGTGATGAAAAATTTACCTTGTTTATTGAATGAGGTTCATATTTTGGATTGTAGGTGGTTGATTACAGTACCACTTGTTCCCAGGTGCTTACCCATCAAAGTACTGATTGAGCTTGGTGTTGCTTAACTTTAATGGATCAAACCCTGTGTTTTCAGTGTGATCTGACCATAGGCAAACAACTAATAGCTCATCGTCTAAATCTAATATATTTTATTTTAAATATCAAAGATTAAACCTGAAAAAGTATGTAAATAAATATATGAATATAATAAAACAAAATAAATATGAAATAAATAAAAGTAAATATATGATAAATAAATAAAAATTAATAAATTTATAGTCTTCTTCTTCTATGCGCCCTGTCCCTTCAGGAGGTAGGCGATCATGGCATTCCATGTCTCCCTATTCCTGATGGTTTTTAACACACTTTCTCTTGTAACACCACACTACCCACATCCTGTCATCCACCTGCTCAAGCTCTTCAAATATGTTATCTGTTGCTTTCCTCTGTCTCTTTTTCCCATTATCTGGCCTGTTAGTATCAGGTTCTCTAAGCCCTCTTTCCTCATTGCATGTCCCAGGAACTTCAGCTGTCTCTTCCTGATGCTCAGTATTAATTTCCTTTTCGTTTCTATCCTTTCCAAAACCACGTCATTGCTCAGTCCATGGTATCCGCAGCATCCATCTATAGAACCATATTTCAGCTGCTTCAAGTTTTTCTTTCCTTTTCGATGAGATTGTCCAGCATTCACTGCCATATTGAAGAACTGACATTACAAAGCAATCCAGTACTTTTTTCTTTGTCCCTTGCAAGATTTTTCTGTCTTTTAATACTCTGCTCAGCTTCTGAAATGCATCCTTCGCGATGCCAGTTCGCCTTCAGATCTCAGTGTCACTTCCCAAGTACTTAAATTTTTGTACCTGCTTGATTTTAGTATCCACCACCTGTATTTGGCATTTTGGGCTGCTCTTTTGCTGATGACCATGTATTCGGTTTTCTTGCATTTAAACTTATGGTCAGAATAACAAATAATACAAGACGTAAATGACCAGGGATTGACAGTTGTTTTCTCCTCTGAACTAAATCTAGCAGATCATTGGGAAATAACTGGCTGGTAACATCCAGTGTCTCAAAAATCAAACTGGTTTCATCCAATCAAGGCTTACGGCCTATCACGTTGAATACATCGGTTCTTGCTCGATCACCAAAGTTAAGCAACATTGAGCCTGATCAGTACTTAGATAGGTGACCGCTTGGGAATACCAGGTGCTGTAAGCGTTTAGTGACGAATGTGCGTGCTTACGGCCATATCACATTGAATACACTGGTTCTCACTTGATCACCGAAGTTAAGCAACTTTGAGCCTGGTCAGTATTTAGATGGGTGACTGCTTGGGAATACCAGGTGCTGTAAGCGTTTAGTGACAGATGTGCGTTGTGGTGCAGTGGGTATCGGCTCAGAGAGAGAAATCGGTGAGCCGAGTTTGAATTCCAGTTGAATACCCTGCATTCACTTAAGCACTGGTACTCTTAGGAAAGGTATCAATCCATCCCTTCCCTCCAGTTATGGGTTAAATAACAAGGGTAGGACTTGGGGACCCTACCCTTAAAAACAAATCCCAATGAATCTTGATACTTGAAAAGAAAAAAGTATTACTAGACACAAAACTTATATAAAAAGAACAATAAATTGTTGAAAAGAAAAAGGTATTACCAGCAATAAAAAAAAAAATTAGTTGGCATTAAATGACCGGCTGAGGTTGATTTGCCGTAAAAACAAAACAACCAACCAACCAACCAACCAACCAACATTCAATCATTGTTGATCTGATCATAGGCTGTACTATGAATGGATGTTACTTAAAATCATGATGAGCAGATGTTCCCTAAAATTAAAAAATCCATCACTTCTGAGATATATATATATATATATATATATATATATATAATTATTTGTTTGAACATTTTAATATTTAAGTAGTTATTCTGTTTTATAAACAAGCAGTTTTATATATTTATTTCTACTGGCCTGATTATTCATGATAAATTTTTGTTACGAAAATGTGTGTCATTTGGCAGGATTCGAACCTACAACCCCTATCCATATAGGGGAAGCCATCAATTGATCTGGCGTGTCTTAGACCTCTTGACCATGAATGGCCAACAGTCTAAACGAAGTCAAATCAAGCCTATATAACACAATTTTTGATTCATTGTAGTAACCATATCTGGTCTGAAATGTATCATAATGTCAATAAATGTAAACATGTAATGGAAATTAACAAAATTAATGAAATGTTTATAAAACACCTACAATTTGAAATTAATTGTGTAAACATTATTTTTGATCGATACTCACATTTAAGTAGATATTCTGTTTTATAATCAAACAGTGTTATATATTTATTTCTACCGGCCTGATTATTTACAATAAATTTTTTTGGCATGATTTGATTTTGTTAATCTTCATATATATATATATATATATATATATATATATATGTATTTGATAAAAAATTATGGATTTTTATATATTAATCCAACATATTTTTATCACTGTCATTTTTAGTGGATTCCCATAAAAAATAAATGGCATATCTTCTCAAATATGACTATTCATAAAAATAATGTTTATATATATATATATATATATATATATATTCATATAGATAGGTGTGAGCTTGTAATCCTGGGTTTCACACTCTTGCGATCGTCAGACAAACTGATTAATTTGAAAATAATGTTTTTTACATACACCACTTATATGGCATTATAAAAACAGGAATTTTTCCAATTATACAGGGTAATAGGTAAAACTTCTAAGAATTAACTATTTAACATTCTGTTGGATTCTTATCTAACTCTACTCATATATATATATATATATATATATATATATATATATATATTAATAGTAATCAATCTTTAATGTACTTTTTATAAAAAAAAATCACTGACAAAGTACTTTTGCTTTAGTATTTTTTTATGAAACCATAAGCTATATAAGACCAACATTATTTATGAATTCAAATGCCCCATGGGGAACTGTGCCAGTCAGTTAAGTGCCATACGTGATACACGCTTGGGCGATCATGTCTCAAAAGAAACATGACTGACTGGGCAGAAGATTTTCCCGCAGTAGGTTGCTGTTATTTTCTGCAGTAGACTGGTTGCCAACCAAGGCTATAGAACCCAATCTGTCCTATTATTTAACCCATAACTGGAGGGAAGAGACAGATTAATATCTTTCTCAAGGGTATTTGTGTGTAAGTGAATGCGAGGAATTCGATTAGGAATTTGAACTCAGCTCACCTATTTCTCGTTCTGAGTCGATATCCATTGCACCACAACGCACATTGAGGAACTGTGTACCTAACGAAAACAAATTCATGAATAATTAAGTTGGACATATCTCCACTCAGCTGACTCTACATCACATGGACAATAGCTCCATAAGGGCCCATTTAAGTTGAAAACTTACAAACTTTGATATGCAACTTATTTGCCAAGAACAGAAGTATAATAAATGCCCCTCACTGCAAAAAATATTCTGAAAATAATAGATCTTATTATAAAAAAAAACCTAAGCAATGTCAATTTCAAACACGGCCATAGTGTAAAATGTGCAGAAGTTAAAAACATATCTACATCTCAGAGTAATATATTACCTTGAACATTAGAAATAATTGATAGGTACATCTGGCTATTCATGAGGTCAACAAATGAGAAATGTAGTTGACAGATATAATCGGCTGTGGATGATGCGAACAAGTGTAACAACAAAAGAAAAACACAAATGGCAACTTGCTTGAAAGGCAATGACTGGCAAGGATATGATTAACGGATACTATCTGGCCATAGATAAAAGTCAACCAAGAACAAAGTGGTTGACAGATATTCCTGGCCATAGATGATATCAACAAAGCGACAACCCGAAAAAGCAAAAATGCATGGGAGTTTTAAAGCTATATAATGTCTACAGTATTTTGGCTGAAGACAGAGCTCCCACTTGATAACAACTTCCAATGGCGTCTTCGTATATGTGATGTCTCTCCAGCTGTCTTCCTGTTCCACACAAGCATCACTGATGACGAATAAAAATATAATTTTATATTTTTATTCTTCATCAGTGATGCTTGTGTGAAGCTGGAGGGCATCAGGGGAGAGATTGCACGTACGATAGAAAAAAGAAATCTCTTGTTAGCATGCAAGAAGAATGTAATTTTAAAATTTAAATTTCCACAAGTAACTTGTCAGTCATTTTTAATGAAACACACACACACACACACACACACATAAGTAAATTAATAAATATACATATGGATATATACTCAAGTATATGCACATATATAAAAATATTATCCAGGTGTTAATAAAACAGTGCTCAATGTAGTTTAAAAAAGATATTAATCATATATTAATAAACTTGCACATTATATTATGTCAGTGACACAACCCTGAGTTTCATGTAATATGCAATCATCAGGTGCACATTATAAACTGATCATTAGGGTACTATTTTTTAATTCATCAAGGCTATAATATAAATAAATAAAAATTACAAGAAGGTGAAAAAGTTTAGAAAAAAAATTAAAAATGAAAATTCTGGTAGATGAATTCAAAGAGAGGTAATTCATAATGATTAAATAAAATAAATAATTGCAGGAAAAGGAAGGAAGGAAAAGGAAGAAAGGAAAAAGAAAGAAAGAAAGAAAGAAAGGAAAAAGAAAGGAAGGAAGGAAGGAAGGAAGAAAAAAAGGAAAAAAGAAAGGAAGAAAGGAAAAAGAAAGAAAGAAAGGAAAAAGAAAGAAAGGAAGGAAGGAAGAAAAAGGAAAAAAGAAAGGAAAAAGAAAGAAAGAAAGAAAGGAAGGAAGGAAGAAAAAAAGGAAGAAAGGAAAAAGAAAGAAAGAAAGAAAGGAAAAAGAAAGAAAGGAAAAAAGAAAGAAAGAAAGGAAGGAAGAAAGAAAGAAAGGAAAAAAGAAAGGAAGGAAGAAAGGAAGGAAGGAAGAAAAAAAGGAAAAAAGAAAGGAAGAAAGAAAGAAAGAAAGAAAGGAAAAAAGAAAGAAAGAAAGCAAGGGAGTGAGAAAAAAAGAAAGCGAATGAGGAAAAAAGAAAAAATGCTTAGAGAAACCTGTGTTAATCTGGGTCTAAGTATGTGAGTAAGTATTTTTTCTGTGGCAACATGTGGTCATCAATTCATTTTTTTTGTTTAGTAAATTAGGATTATTTGTTTTAAGAAGACAAATACTCTTTATAAATTAATAAATAGTACCCTAAAATTGTAAGATTTAAGTTTCACAAACATTGAGTGAACTTAAATTCAAATCTCTTAAATGGTCAGTTTATACTATGTACCTGGTACTTGTGTAGGACATGAAACTCTGATTTGTGCCACCAATGTCGGATAATATGTATATTTATTAATATATATATATATATATATATATATATATATATATATATATATATAGGTTTCATAGAAAATGACAGACAAGGTATTATCATTAATTTTTTTAATATAATTTTTCATGTGTTCTTCTGAATTTTTTTTTCAAAACCAAAATTATATAAAAATTGTCTGAAATTTTTTTTCTTTCAAGCACTTTCAGCTATACTTTTAGCCATTATTAAGGATGAATTTTGTTTTACTTGTAACTAAATATGTGTAAAGTTTATGTATATAGAGTCATGTCCATGTTAGGTTCCAAACATGGTCAGCACATTGTTGCCATGTATGATTTCTCATTTTTATTAGCAATGCCTGCATTATTTTTAATCTCCTTTTGGATGTGGATAATGTTATTATGTGTGTATTGTCAACAAGTATGTCACGGATAGGTCCTGGTAGATCTCTGTGTGTGTTTAAATGAGATCAGAGGTAATTGTGGTTTGAAATACACATATTCAGTTACAAGTAAAACAAAATTCATCCCTGATAATGGCTAAAAGTATAATTGAAAACCCTCAAAAATACAAAACCTTTGGACAATTCTTATATAATTTGAGTTTTGAAAAGAAAAAAATTGTCAGAACACATGAAAAATTATGTAAAAGCTTAATGATAATACCTTATCTGTCATTTTCAATTAAACCTTCATAAAAGAGAGATTGCTGCCCAAATACACTATATATATATATATATATATATATATATATAAAACTAATCATGAAGATATTCGATTTTAATTTGCACTTCTTTGTTTTAAAAGTCCACCGTGCGATTATTTACAAGTCCAAAAGTAGCTATAATTCTTCTGAGATTTTTATCTTTTATTTTTTTGTATTTTTAAATAGTTCATGTGTTTGAAAGGATTTGTATTTGGGGATTTTTGGAGTGTTTGAAGAATCCTATTGAGGATGTTCCGCGCATTGTAAATTCTTTTTTTGTTTAATTTTTAAAATATGGGCAAACTTGAAAAAAATAAAAATTTAAAAAGAAACTGAAAAAAAAAATGTCAGGCAAATTCATTTTATACATATTTATCACAATTCATGGTTTTAGTAAGATATTTTTTTTTACTTTAAGTTTAAAATGTTAAAAAAAAAGAAGACAAATATCATTTAAATGGAAGTTCAATTTTCAGTGAACAAAAAAAGTACAAAAAATGAGGTTATTTCTTTTTTTTTTTTTTTTTTTCCAAACCAGATGGAAAGTATACACTCCAGGTAACTGTGAAAAGAAAAAAAAAATAATCAAGCAAGAAGATTAAAGCAGAATATTGATTTTAAAAAAATATGTAAGGAAAAAAAATTAAATTCTTGTTGGATTTTAGCAATCTTCATGGATTGCAATTTTTGTAACATTTTTTTGTAGGAGTTCCTGTTAAAAGATTTTCGTGGTTCTTAAGTCTGGTTTGTATGATGAAAAAAGAAAATCAGTATTTTCTTTCATTTTTTAAAACATTCCATTTTCATTTAAATATATATATTTTTTTATCTTTCATGTTCTTTCTCTTTGTCCCTCTTTTGAAAAGCACATAATATTTTAAAACCACATTTTATTAACGGCTTATAAAGGAATTATTCAATTTTTTTTTGCATATTTGGTTGTAAATTCTTGCTTTGTTTCATTAAAATTCATGTTTATTTGTGGATAAATCCAAGCTATCATCTTTTTTTCGCTCTTCCACCATTTTAACTATTGTATTATCGTTATCAACATTTTTTTAAAAATAAGAGCTTATATACATTTTTACCTTGCTACTATTTAAAGATATACATATATACATTTTTACCTTGCTCCTATTTAAAGAAATTTTCAAAACATTCACCTTGAATACTCTTATTTTTTCGAACTTCCTCATATCTTGACAGCAATCATAACTCTTTCACACAATTGAATTCATGAATATAAATACAAACGTACATAAATCACATATAGTAGCCTCAGGCTGTCATGACTTACAATAGATAGAGCAGCCATATTAGTTACTAATGTCTGGGGAACTAAAGTAAATATGAGGAAACAGTTTGCTCATTTATTTAGTCCTTTTCATCAGAAGGACTGGTGATAAGAATGAGTGCTGGGAGAGTTGTATTTAGGCATTAATGTGAAAAATATATAAACAGTTTCAGATGTAACTCAGACATTGGTACCCAGATTCTCTGGGGTGCCTTTGCAAATGACTAATCGTTACACCACCGTGTACTTTTTTTTGTATACAATGATTATTTGAGTTTGGCTTTTAATAGATAATAGAGACAAGAGTATTTTGCACAACCTTCCTCAAATATTCGTCTAATTGTGAAGAGCTAGTGATGATTTTTTTGCTCAGAATGAATAGTAATAGCTTTTAGCGTTGCAAACACTGTGGCTCATGACTTTATTACACAGTCCTTGTCATAACAAAATACTAATGAACAACAAGCTCAGAAGATTAACATGTATATAAAATGATTAATCTGACATATATACATGTATGTATAAACGAATATGCATGGTATATGCATAAAATAGATGTATGTTTATCAATATATTTTTATAATTATATTAATTGTCATTTAACTATCTATCTGTTTATCTATATATATATATATATATATATATACATATATATTAGCATGCAGTGTGGGTATAGAAGAATCCAAAGGAGTATCCTGTACATACAGTGGTAGGATAACTCTCTAAGAGAGCATTAAATATATATGGATATAAATACATATAGAGAAAATATTAGAAAAATTAAGGCAGACACGTTATTTCATGGTATTTTACACAAAAAATCCTTTGTAAAATAAAGACGGAAGCTGATGATGGTTCACCTGAAATAGGCCCACACTTCCGATTTACCATGAAATAACGTGTCTGCCTTAATTTTTCTTATATACATACATACATACATACATATATATATATATATATATATATATATATTGGGGAATTCTTTCATAAATGAAGGTTTTTTGTGAATCTAGGTCAAAGACGCTGTGTGAAGCTAAGATCTAATACATTAAGTTAAACCCCCTTTCCACTTATTCTTTTCTTCTACTTTTCTTTCTTTTTTCTCTTCTTTTTAAAATTTATTTTTTTCTTTTTCTATTTCACTTGACTTTGTCTGGATAAATTTGAAAATTTCATTGTTGAATGAATTTGGTCTGAGGAGCTATATTATTAGCAATGGATTTTTAAAAATATCTAACTTTTGTTTCCTGATATATATATATATATATATATATATATATATATATATATATATATATTATTCAACTTTTACATTAGGACATGTAAATAACTATTAGTCACATGTTCTAATGTAAAAGTTGAATAATAAATATTTATTGCTATTATTAAAAAATCACTGACAAAGTACTTTTGTTTTAGTATTTTTTATGAAACCATAAGCTATATAAGACCAACATTATTTATGAATTCAAATGCCCCATGGGGAACTGTGTACCTAATGAAAACAAATTCATGAATAATTAAGTTGGACATATTTCCACTCAGCTGACTCTACATCACATGGACAAAAGCTCCATAAGGGCCCATTTTAGTTGAAAACTTACAAACTTTGATATGCAACTTCATAAATTAAATAATAAATATTTATTGCTATACTTTTATATTGAGCCCTGTTTTAAATTAGTGTTTTGAAAGGTGCAATTTTATTCTTTGTTTTTTTACATTTGGATATATATATATATATATATATATATATATATATATATATTCTTCTACCGAGTGCCCATAGCCCAGAGGTAGAATTGCCGATTGACACTAATTCGGTTGGGTTTCAATTCTGGGTAAAAAAGCAATTGGAGTCTAACTGTACTGATGAGATGTGATACAGCAAAGCAGATCTGTCTGTGGATGACAATATTTATGCTCTCACACCCTGACTGAGTACTCTGGAAGAATGCTAGACTTTGAAAAACAGTAGCTACTCTGGCTTGTACGCATCGCACATTCAGTAATGAATTAGAGCACTCTGGCTATTGGTCATGTATAATAATAATAATATACATGCTAAAAAGTCTGCCTTCTTCTACCGAGCACCCATAGCCCAGAGGTAGAACTGCCGATTGATGCTAATTCGGTTGGGTTTCAATCCTGGGTAAAAAAGCAATCGGAGTCTAACCGTACTGATGAGCTGTAATACAGCGAAACAAATCTGTCTGCAGATGACCATCAATATATATATATATATATATATATATATATATATATATATATCAGTTAAGTAAGTTATACACACTTAGGTGATCATGTCTCAGAAAGACATGACTGATTGGACAGAAAATTTTCCTGCAGTAGAATGCTATTACTTTCTGCAGTAGACTGGTTACCATCCATGGCTATAGAATCTAATCTGTCCTACTATTTAACACATAGCTGATGGGAGAAGAGATGGATTAATAACTTTCCTGAGTGTATTTGCACATAAGTGAATGCAATGAATTCAACTGGAATTCAGACTTGGCTCACTGATTTCTCATTCTGAGCTGATATCCACAATATATATATATATATATATATATGGAGAGAGAGAGAGAGACAGACAGACAGAGAGAGAGATTATGATAGCAGATAAGTTAATTTATCACTTGCCTTATTATGAAAAATCCCAATGCAATTTTCTCTCTCTCTCTCTCTCTCTCTATTTATATATATTAAATCATTAGAGGTCAGATTTAAATTAAATTAAACCAGTATCCAGTTTTATTAGAAAGTGCTCAATATATGTTTGAATTAGGATTGAACATGTAGAGATTTTAGATATTTATGTAGGGAAGATCAGCTGGTTACTCAATACATGTTTGAAGGAAGATTGAACATGTAGAGATTTTAGATATTTATCTTGGTTAGATCAACTGGTTACTCTATCATGGTTTGGACCTTTTTGGTTTTATCAGATGATTTGTTTTGACTGATACATCTTGACCTCTCAGTTACAGACTGTGTCAACGACTAAGCAAAGGTGAACAGTGTTTTTTCTGTTTCTTGAAATAGGCATATCTACTTAATTTTGTATCTTAGCATAAACAAAGCAACACACACACACACACATAGACTACCGGCCATAATTATTAGGCCACCCAAGTTTTTAAAAAAATGATGTATTTCATACTATTTTTAGTATTTATTGCCAATTGGATAATTATAAATGAAAATAGAATGGTTCTTTTGTTATTATTACTTTGCAAAATTTTACAAGGCAAGGGAGCAAAGATGAACTCATCTGAATCTCCCAAAATTTTCTTCATTCTTTCATTGATGAAACTGCAATATAGGTAATTATTAATCATTTATAATTTCATTTGATGCACATGTTATTGTGCAGTATTAACAAAAGAACCATTCTATTTTCATCTACAATTATTCACTTGGAAATAAATAATAAAAAATAATATGAAATACATCATTATTTTTAAACACTGGGGTGGCCTAATAATTATGGCTGGTAGTGTATATATATATATATATATATATATATAGGTATATATTCAAAAACATACATAAAGTTATGTGTAAACATATGCAGTCAAGGAACTGTGTCAAATAACAGAAATCATGTCACTTGAGGATTTTCAGCAACTGCAACAACTAAAAGGAATAGCAGAGGAACTGGAAAGAGAAAATGTTAACATTCTACACTACTTTTAAAAAGATTAGGAAGGAATCCCCCATCACTGCCGGAAAGAACAATTATAGTGAGATACCTATTTTTTGCAAAGAAATGTCTTAATAGAAAGATTTTATAAAATTCAACTGATCACTCAGCTGCTTGGCTAATGATTGTCGAATATTTTTTTTCTAAGGAAATGTCTAATATTAACATTAGCATTAGAAATGAGGAGAACAGATACTACACTTTGATCTCAGCTGGATGGCCAAGGAGAAGAAACAGCTTAAATCAATTAGCACGGATTTCTAGGTCATTAAATGCCGAATGTTACTTTATGAGGAAACCTCTAATATTACAATTACCATTAGAGATGTGTAGAACATACACTTTGATCCTGGCTGGATGGCCAAGGAGTGAAGAAAATTATAATACAAGTCGCACTGGTTGCTTTCACAATAATCGCTGAACGTTTCCGAATAAGGAAATCATTATGTCATTATTATTGTCATTACTAATTGTTTATGTTTATTTGTATTTATATCCTGACACTTGCAGTTACACATGCTTGTCACACATACTATACCCTTGTGCAAATTAATTGGAACAAAATGTCTTTCTAGGATCTTTCACACTTTCCCTGATCACATAAACATCATCTGTTGGCATTGCTTTTCTCTCTCTTTTTTTTTTTTTTAAATTGTATCACCCCAAGCAAGGTGGTAATGCCACTGATGTGCACAGGGCTACATAAGAGTAAAAAGATTAAGTACAAGAGAGTGAAGAGGAAGACGAACCAGTTAGAAAGGAGCAAGAGAAGGATGAGAATACAGGTGTGATGACAGTATCAAAGGTGGAGAGAAAGGAAAGGATATCCGGGGTGGTGAAAGAACTAGAGTCAAGTGCTTAATAGATGAGTATTGACATTGCATTTAAATTCCTGGAGGTTGTAGCCATCAGGAAAGCAAGAATATGGGAGCGAGTTCCACAGGCGGGAAGTGCGAGAGAAGAAGCTGCAGGAGTAGAATTGTCGTCTGCATTTGATTAATCTAACTGTGAATGGGTGGGACCCAGTTGCCACTCTGGTTGCACAAGTAAACACCTGTTCTGACTACATTTCTCTTTTATATTTTGAATTGATGGATCCAGTTTGTTTCTTTGCTTTGATGACATGACCGATAGTTGAAAGACTGATGCTAACAATATCTGCAATATCTCTGTAAGGCTTGCCAGTGTGTTTTTGCAGCTTTACAATTTTTTTACGCTTCCTTAGAGTAATGTCCATCACAGACAATAGTCTCTGGGCACAATAAAAATCTGATGCAATCATGAATGACACAATATTTTTCAAGGCCAAACAAATTACATTATATACACAGAAAACAGATTCATATTATTGCACACCACTGCAAATGACCTAATCTGAGGAAAAAATAGAAATCGATTACACCCTGTCACTCTAGTGGGTCTAAAATAGACTGTATGGTGAAAGAAAGGAAACTAAAACAGTTGTTTCAATTAATTTGCTCAAGGGTGTACCTTTTGTGAATTTTGACACGCATGCATACACATGTAGGCACACACAGATGCTCACCTACAGACACATGAATATGTATAAACATTCTTTCTCTTTTTCTTACATGCTTTCAAATGATTGTTTTGCTTTTCCTCTTTTCACCCTGTATATGAATTTACTTGAGCCACAAGACTAGCAAATAGGCCCCACCCTTTTACTGTGAAACCAATAAAATGTAAACACAAATTCTACTCCAGTGGCTTCTTTTCTCGCACTTCCCGCTTGTGGAATTCCCTTTTTGTTTACTTGCTTCCCCGACAGCTACAATCTCTAAGAATTTAAATGTGAGGTCAATCGTCATCTCCTATGTCACTAACCTGCATCCTCTCACTCTCATGCTTCTTTCTCCATCCACTCCACTCTCATCAGTATTCTCATCCATCTCTTACTTACTTCCCTGACACCCCCTATAACCTGTCACTCTTTCTCTTAACTTTCCTCTTATGTAACTATGTAACCCCCTGCACAACTGTGACAGTTAAATGCCTTGCTTGAGGTGATATAATTATATATATATATATATATATATATATATATATATATAAACACAAATTCTATTCAAGTACCATCTTTTCTTTCACTTCCTGCCTGTGGAATTCCCTTCCATTTACTTGCTTTTCCAACAGCTACAATCTTCAAGAATTTAAATGTAAATCAATAGGCATCTTCTATTTCACTAACTCGTATCCTCTCTCTCTCTCTCTCTCTCTCATGCTCCTTTTTCCATCCACTCCACTTTCATCACTATTCTCATCCTTCTCTTACCCACTTCCTGATATCCCCTATAACCTGTGACTCTTTCCTATAACTTTCCTCCTATGTAACCACCTGCACACCAGTGGCAGTAAACTACCTTGCTTGGGGCGATATGATTTTAAAAAAAATGTAATATAGCAAGAATTTTCTTCAAACCATGCAAAGTTCAAACTTATCCGCCGTCAACAGTCTTTTTAAAAAAAATTTAATCTCCTGTGTGCTTAGAATTGTTTTTTTCACGCTTTTATGCCTTCGTTTTTCATTGAAAAAAGAAGAAATTAATAATAAAGCAAAAAAAAAAAAAAAGAAGTGCCAAGTCCTCGAAACAAGGAAGCGTTTGTCATCAAGTCTTGTTCCATATGCTCTCTGCTTGCACAGCATTCTCTTACATTTACTTTCCGCCAATTTAAAAAAAAAAAAAGATTCTATTTTGAATTTAATGCTATGTCTTTCAATGTTTGAATTTAGTTTTATTTATCGAACTAATGTTGGGGCCATGCATTAGGACAAAATGCACTCTCTCTCTCATTCACACACTTGGAAATCTTTAGATATGCACGTGTGAACAGTCATATCAGCTTTGTGATCCATAACACCCAACCACTGATCTAATCAAATTTATAGCCTAACTTAGTTTGGTAATGACATAAACTCTCATGCAATTTCAGATTAAAAGAAAGCCCCACATTTAAAGTACGACACATATCAGTCAGTTAAGTGATACACGCTTTGGGTGATCATGTCTCGAAAGAGACACGACTGACTGAGCAGAGGATTATTCCACAATAGGTTGCCATTGATTTCTGCAGTAGACTGGTTGCCAGCCAAGGCTATAGAACCCAATTTTCTTTGTTATTTAACCCATAACTGGAGGAAAGTGATGGATTAATACCTTTCCCAAGGGTATTTGTGCATTAAGTGAATGCAAGGAATTCAACTAGAATTTGAACTCAGCTGAATTCCTTGCATATATAGTTACCCTAATTAATATAGATACCCTAATTAATATAGATATTGTATTTTATTAGGACTACAATATATATATATATATATAGGTGTGTATATATATGCATGTGTGTAGATATATATATGAATGTATATATGTGTTTATGTTTGTATATATATATATGTGCATATATACATATGTATATATATGTATTTGTATGTATGTGTATATGTATATATATGTTATATATAGATGTATATATAGATGTATATATATGTTATATATATATCTATGTATAAATATGTTATATGTATATATATGTATGTATACATATGTTATATATATATATATATATATATATGTTATGTTATATATATATATACGTCTATATATATATATATATGCTATATGTTGTATATATATATAAATGTATTTTGACTACCAGATTTTTATAGTACTGTGCTCAATATTGGGGTGAAAATAGAGCATTGATAAGCATAAAGAGTTTGTTACTTTAGCTGAGCAGGTTCATACTGACTTCAAGGTTTTGTGAGGACACTGTTATGATATTTTCACTCGTCATGGCTGGTTTGCCATTAGGTCTCTGTTTTATTTTGTTTATATGGAGGCTGGTATGATTTTTGTGGGAATGGTTTTACTTGTGATTAGTTGATTTTCTTTTTCTTTTTGCTTCATTTTTATTGTGCAGGTGTTTTATTTTTGTTTTTATAGTGTATTGTTTTTTAGTGTACACGTGAGTGAGTGTTTGCCTAATTGCTTTATATAGAATAAGTGTTTGTTTAATTGCTTTTTGGGTTGGCTTCTTTTGTTGTTGTATTGACTTTTTTTGTTGTTGGGTGTTTTTGTTTTTGTGTATATTTGTGTCTGTGGGTTTTGTGTATTTTTTTTTTGTTTGGTGTTGTATTATTTTCTCTTTTGTGCCTTGATTAAGTGTTTGTACACATTAACCGCCATAATTATTAGGCCACCCCAGTTTTTTAAAAAAAAATAATGTATTTCATACTATTTTTAGTATTTATTGCCAAGTGGATAATTCTAAATGAAAATAGAATTGTTTTTTTGTTAATACTGCGCAATAACATGTGCATCAAATGAACTGTTCTGGTGTCCAGTTTTTGTGACCTCTTTCCCATGTTAGTCTCTTCTTCTTATTGGCTGGCCGAAGTAAAGATTTCCTGGCTGCCTTGTAAAATTTTGCAAAGTAAGAATAACAAAAGAACCATTCTATTTTCATTTAGAATTATCCACTTGGCAATAAATTCTACGAATAGTATGAAATACATCATGTTTTTAAAAAACTGGGGTGGCCTAATAATTATGGCCATTAGTGTATATATTTTTATTTTTATATATATTTTACTTGTATGATTTTTTTTTTGGTTATTATTTTTTGTTTATTTTTTGTTGTTATTGAGTGTATATTTGTATCAATATTTTTATTTTAAATTTTTTAAATTTTTTATTTTGCATATTTATAGTGTTTTTATGTTTCATTTATGTTTGGTTTTGTTGTTATTTATTGTTATTTGTGTAGAAAACTAGGTATTTGTTTCCATGTCTACATTTTCCCATTATCTCATTTTGTTTTTTTTGTTTAGAATCTTACTTTGATTTTTGAAGCTGATTATTGCACTTGGTAATAAATACTAAAAATAGTATGAAATACATCATTTAAAAAAAAAACTACATACATATATATATATATATATATATATATATATATTGTAACAAAGTTGTGGAACTCGTAGGTTTTTTTACCCGCTATTCATGCATTTACTTTTATAGAGAGTGCTCGATACAATGTAGAGCATTATATTGTAATAGTTGTTACAATGGTTTATAAATTCATAGTATCACTACACAAAAATTTTTGCGTTACGAAGCTGCTTTATATGCTTCTCATCAGGTGACAAAGTTGGAATGAAAACATATATATATATATATATATAATTGTTAAAATCTCCTGATGAGTGGAATAAACTAAAAGGGATAGAAGAGTTCTTGAAGCATTGTGTATAGTAGGTGTATGGCTAAGTTTTGGAGGCTATCACAATGCTTTGTAAAATAATGGAAGGTATGGTCCATGAGTGTAAGTTAAATCAAGCTTTCCTGTCATTCTGAAGATGAGACTTTGATCTTGAAATATTAATGAATTATAAATAGGTAATACCCAACACCTTCTTTACCTTCCATTTTTTTGACAACGTATTGTGAGAGCCTTCAAAACCTATCCATACATAATTACTAAAAAGTTTGCTGATGAAACTTTGGTCTTTGTTGTTGAATATAACATCAATCAATTAAGTCACAAATTTTAAATTTGTTTGACAGCATATGTAAATATAATATATATATATATATATGTGTGTGTGTATATATATATATGTATATATGCTTATGTGTGTATGAAATATATATATATATATATATATAATTGCTAAAACCTTCTGACAATTGGAATAAACAATTACTAAAAAGTTTGCTGATGATACTTTGGTCTCAGTTGTTGAATGTAACATCAATCAATTAAAAATTTTAAATTTGTATGACAGCATATGTAAACATAAAATTGGTTTTTGATATAAATGCTGTGGGGACTGTCTGTTTCATGCCTGAATGCAATCTTCAGGCCATATATATATATATATATATATATATTGGAAAAAAATTATTTTTTACCGTAGATACATCCCATTATATTTGAAACTAAATTTTAATGTTAAATTTCCATGTCATATTTTTCCAAGAAAGCAGATGAATTGCAATAGATGCTGGTGTCAATCTAAGACGTTAACTTTAACTTTTTGTCTCTCTGTACTGTTCGTTCACTTTTTCTTTTAATTTTCTTTTTCTTTCTCTTCTTTCTTTTTATTAATTTTCTATATTTTTCTTTTCTTTCTCTCTCTGGTGTTTTTTGAATGAGCTAGGAAATATTTTTTGTAGATTACTGTTACAAATGTCTATTCTCGATATGGGCACTTGAGTGTCTGTATGTATATATTTTTTTCTAGATTATTTTGAATATTAACAGTTATATCATTTGGGTCTGAAGAGCAGGTTTGCTGTGAAATATGTATTACCCATGAAATTGTAGAATATCTAAAATTTTTTCTAGATTATATTACTCTGTTAAATTAAATAAATAAATTTATCACTGAGTTCTTTTAGGTTTGTCTCTCTTGTAACTTACCTGACTTAAATACCAAATATTCTATGCTTTATATATATATATATATATATATATATATATATATATATATAATAATAACAATAATAATAATAATATTAATAATTGGTAAAATATATTTCAATCCGTCTCGGAAAACCCACTGAGTATAAACGCAGAGGGGAAAAAGGGGAAATAAAAAAGAAACAAACTAAGTACTTGAACATACGTCAATATACTTGTTGTAAAGAAAAAAAACCCGAGACGAGAACCCTAACACTAAAGTGCTCAATACAATAGTAGAGCAAACAAATAAGAATAAATCTAACTTAGAGCCAATAGACCTATTTAGGTTTCACCCAACAGATCATCAGGGCAAGTCAGACTTGCCCTGACTATCCGTTAGGTGAAACCTAGGTAGTTCTGTTGGCTCTTAGTTAGATTTATTCTTATATATATATATATATATATATATATAAACGCACACACACAGGATATGATGGGTAAATTATTGCCATTTTATATTTTTTATTTTGCACATGTGCATTGTTTGTTTTTTAATTTTGTCAACTGCACAGCATAGTAGGGTCAGTTGGGCACTGTCTGTGAGAAAAAATTGCCATGATGCAATTCACTCTGCCAGAAATTTGGAAAATGTATGCTGTACTGCTTGGCATTCATGCTGAAGGCTCCAATACAAACATTTCAGAGTTTTTGAGTGTCAATCTGAGAACAGTGCAGAGGATTCAGAAAGAGTCGGATGAGTCTCATGGTGATGAAGAATATTTGGGAGCCCGGAGAACTAATCATTCTGATGCAATAAGAACTCTCGAATTTGTGAGTGAGAGCTTCAAACTGAACACAGAGGCCTTCATCAAGTGCCTTTGAGAAGGTAGTACTGCCCAGGGTCAAGACAGTGGCTGCTAGAAGACATTATGCCTAGCAACAAGACTCTGCACCACACCACATAAGCAGAAGAACCAAGTCGTAACTGTCAGACAATTTCTGCAACATCATCCCTTATATCTGGCCAGCTAACTCCCCAGACTGCAACCCCCTTGGTTATTATGTGTAGGGCACAGTTGAGTGAGAGACTAAGAAAACTTCATGTAATACCAAAGATGAACCGAAGGCAAGGATTATGGCAGCATTTACCAATTTAAACAAGGAGATTGTCCAGAAGAGTTGCAGGAGATTCCAAAGTTGTCTGGTGGTTGTTATCGAAGCCAATGGCGATTTCATTAATTAAATTTACTCTTTAGTATTTCAAGATATTTTTGTATAATTTTGGGGAATATATCTCTTAAAATGAGATCTCAGTGTTATTTTTCTTTTTTTGTGTAATTTAGGCAACAATTTATTGATTTATGTATAGGTTAAAGTATTGTGTGTTTTATGAACATTCCTTTGTAGTGATCAAATGAGAAGCCAATCTGTTTGGGGATTAGTGGGGTGCCCATCGAGAATGCAGTTAATTATTGATTGAACAGTAATTAACAACGTTAAGACATACAAATATTATCACTTCTTATTTTCTTAGGCACATGCATTTACAAGGCAGAAAGATACCCCAACCACCCACCCACACATGTATGCACGCACTAAATATTATACAAGACAGCAGATTAATTATTTACACTTGAATTATTGTCCTCTTATTTGTCACAACATTTCGGCAATGTCCCTCTAGCCTTCATCAGATGCTTGGATTATGAGCTGAACATTTTATTCGATCTGCTCAGATAAATTGTTCTCGTTCTGTTGGCCATGTCTAAAGATATCTCTTGTTATTTTTTGGTACTTCTCAGCTTTTGAACAATAGCTTAGTGGAGTAAAGAATTGGTTCATGAATTTGGTCCTCATGTTTTCCACTAATGTGAAGTGGAGTGACTATATCAAGTTAGTTACTACATCCGCTTCAAGGAAAGTTGGTTCACTGTGTTGTGCCCCCAAATTTTTCCTGTCAGAATCCATCTTGCACATTTAGAAATCTACCATTCATCCACACATTGAATATTTACCATATCTTGTCTATTGCTCCTGCCGTGCATCTCAAGATTCTTGACAAAATCCAGATAAGTGCCTGCAATACAATCGGTTGTGACCAGGCATCTCATACACAGTCACTTTCTCAGTGACATCACGTTGCTTCTGTCTGTCTTTTCTACAAATTTTTCATGGCAACTGTTCTGATGAACTATTTTACTTAGTGCATTGACTACATGAATTTATGCATGCTACTAGATTGGAAATTAGGTCTCACAAGTTTAATTTTGCTGGGAAGTGTTCTAAGAAGATGGAAAGTGTTCTAAAAAGATGGAAAGTGTGACAGTGAGATTCAAAGGCACATTGGCATGGCCAAGGACACATTCCAAAATGAGTAGAGTATTAAGAGACAGGGAAATTTTGTTGGAAACAAAGAAACAAGTACTGAACTGTTACAAGATATATGTCCTTCTATATGGCAACAAATGCTTAACAATCTTCTCAAATATGAAGGAAAAACTCAAAGTGACAGAAATTCTACAGAAGGATACTGAGGATACAATGGACTGAACATTTGGGCAACGACGAGATTTTGAAGAGAATGGAAATGAAAAGGAAACTTTTACTTAACATCAAGAAAGGAAAGTTGAAATTTCTGGGACATGTAATGAGGAAGGAGGGCTTGGAGAATCTGATACTCATAGGGTGGATAGAGGAAAGAGAGACAGGGGAAAACAATGTCTGACATATTTGATGGGCTTAAGTAAATGGATGAAAGAGCATGGTTAGAGAGAAATACCAAGAAAAAATTATAAAGAGTTACAAAGAATAGAAAGATGTGGAGGGCCATGATCGTCTATGTTCTGAAAAGACAACACATAAAAGAAGAAAAAATAATGAAGATGCAATTGCCATTTCTACTCTAACAGTTGTTTTTTTCTTTCTCACACTTCCTACCTGCGGAACTTCTTTGCTTCTCTGATAACTATAAGCTTCAAAAATTAAAATGCATATTATTATCTTTTCTTTATTTTTTAATCGTTTCACCCCCATGCAAGGTAGTAATGCCACTGATGTGCAGGGGGCTACATAAGAGTAAAAGATTAGATAGGAGGAGAGTAAAGAGAAAGACGAACCACTTACGGGGGTATCAGAGAAAGGAGCAAGAGAAGGATGGGTATACAGGTGTGATGACAGTTGCAAAGGTAGAGAGAAAGGAAAATGATGTACAGGGTGATGTAGAAAGAACTAGAGTCAAGTGATTAAGAGATGGGTATTGACATTACATTTAAATTCCTGGAGGTTGTAGCCATCAGGAAAGCAAGAATATGGAAGAGAGTTCCACAGGCAGGAAGTGCGAGAAAAGAAGCTACTGGAGTAGAATTGTCATCTGCAGTTGGTTGATCTAACTGTGAATGGGTGGGACCCAGTTCTTGAACCCTATTGTTTTTTTGTCCTTTCCACAATTCTCATTCTCTTTCATTTTAGCTCCATTTAGTCCCCCACTCCTGTGTTCTAGTGGTATTGTTGCCTTGCTTAGGGTGCGTGATAAAAATTAGTTCAATCCTTGTATTTGGTAGTACAGGCTTAGACTCAGTAGAAAAAGGGTGATGAATAACTAAATGGTTCTAAATAGAAATTATGCACAGTCAGTGGAATGAGAACACTCTGCCTGTGTAGATTAAATAAAGGGCTTAGTTTGAAAGACTGTGAAGGTTGCTCAAATTGACAAGCTCCTGAGGAAGGTACAACAACCGAAATGTGAAAATCAGAATAAAGATGAGGACAATGGTCTGAGTGTAAATAACTCCTTATCCCTGAAAATTCAGACAGAATCTAATACATATATGTTTGTACGTGCATTAATAAATGTTTCCAACTGTATATATCAATTTTGTGAATTTAAGCAACAACTGTTCATTGAGGTGAATATTACTAAAGACAACAAACGTTTTGTGTCTATTACTTTCATTGATCAGCTTTTTCAAATTATGATTAATCCTTCTTAGACAAGGAGGAAATTCCATCAGAAATTATCCAAAATTCATTTCAGAAGAAATGTAGTTCAAGGTTTCAACTTTCTGAAGTCATCATCAGGGTAGGTTGAGACATGGTGAATTTCATAGAACTAGTGAAAGTAATGATGTAGACAAAAGTGTAATGGTTGTGTGTGTGTATGTGTGTGTGTGTGTGTGTGCGTGTGTGTGTGTGTGTGCATGTGTGTGTGTGTATGTGTGTGTGTTTTATATAAGACCAATAGGTATGAATATACTTGGTCATTTGGCGAATATTTCTCTGTAAATATAAAACACACAAAATATCTTAGATAGTATATACCACAACCACACTCTCACGGTGACTTACCTGCCACTTATCAGATCAGAGTGCCATCAGACAACACATTAGTAAGCAGCATAAGGATCATAGTAGCATTATCTACCCACTAACAATACCAAAATACTTGTAAAATCAAATAGTAAAAACAGACTTATGATCCTCGAAGTAAGACTCATATAATCCACACAAAAAAAACAAAACAAAAAAACAACCATTTATAAATAAAATTATTATACTTTAAGGGCTTTTTTCCTCAAATGTATGTAAACACACACACATGTCACACCTTGTCTGTATCACAATACGTTTTTGCCTACATCACTACACACACTAGTTCTACGAATCTTACCATTTGTCTCTATTTATCCCTGATGATGACTTCAGAAAGATGAAACCTTGGACCATATTTCTTCCAAAATGAACCTTGGACAATTTTTGGCAAAATTTTCTCATTATCCGAGATGGATTATTTGCAATTTGAAAAGTCGACCAATAAAATTGACACAAAATATCTGTTGTCTTTAATAACATATGCCTTAATCAATGTAATATATTGCATAGCCTTATTTACTCAATACATGATTACAGATACTGATGTAATTATTAATATTTATAATAATAATAATAATAATAATAATGAAAGTAATAATTCTAATATTTAGAATATTAAAATGATGTTCTGAAAGAATTTTATTTATAGCAATTAGTGGTTAGCTATTAAGCAATAAGATAAAATATATATATATATATAAATATATATGGTAAAATAAGAGTAACAAATGCAATTGACTGTATAACTGCGGTTAACTATATAAATATATATGTGAAGAAGAAACAGAAACACGGACAGCTGTGGTAGTTGGCGCTATTGAGTCTTGGAGGTTTTTAAGTATTAAAAAATAAATGGACTAACCAATGTGGCATTGGGTAAAATATGTACCATCTTGGTGGTATTTGCTTGATTCTAACCCGGAAAATCGAGCGAGGTTAGTAAAATGAGATTTTTTTTATCCTTTTTTTCGTCCGATGATTCAAGCTCCAAAACTGATGACGATATCAATGTTAATTTGAATAATAAGAGTAATAATAATACTACTACTACTAATAATAATAATAATGGTAGACTTGTCACTTGTAACAGTGAAAGCTAAATAGTAACAAATACGAAAAAATAGTAGGAATAAGAAAAATAAAATTGATTGCCAAAATTACTTATATATTAGCCTTAAGAACATCTTTTCTGTACACACGCATATGCAATAATATTACTACTACTACTACTAATAATAATAACAGCGATCAGAATATTTAAAAATCACTAGAATTTAATGTATTTGAAGGCAAGCAGAGTTTTTGTCAAGAAAGAGCTGAACAGAGAACTCGTACAAAAATTGTCAATAAATTAATAAAAGCTTATTAATCGAAGGATGTGCGTCGTGGTGCAGTGGATATCGGCTCGGAACGAGAAATCAGCGAGCCGAGTTCGAATTCCAGCCGAATTCAGTGCATTCACTTACGCACAAATACCCTTGGGAAAGGTATTAATCCATCTCTTCCTTCCAGTTATGGGTTAAATAACAGGACAGATTGGGTTCTATAGCCTTGGTCGGCAACCAGTCTACTGCAGAAAGCAATGGCAACCTACTGAGGGATAATCTTCTGCCCAGTCTGTCATGACTCTTTCGAGACATGATTGCCAAGTGTGTTTCACGTATGGCACTTAACTAACTGACTGAATCGACTTATTCTCTGACTGAATTCAAAGTTTTACAGATATGTCACTCATCAGTAGACAAATATATTTTATAACAATAAAATTATTTAAACAAAAAAAAATGTTTCTGTGTATTTAAATGCTGTCATGTCCTTAACAGAATCTAATATACGAAAAATTTTAGATTTGTTCTTTAGTGTTTATGATTAACACTTCTTAAGCAAAATGTAAATAATAAAATCAGTCAGTTAAGTGCCATACGTGATACACACTTGGGTGATCATGTCTCAAAAGAGACATGACTGGGCAGAAGATTTTCCATCCTGCTATTTAAAGTATAGCTGAAAGGAGAAGAGACAGATTGTATTAATAATTAGTAATTAGTGGGGGATCAGTTTATTACTTCATAACAATAGAAAACTGATCCCCCACTTAATACCCAGTAAAAGTTTTACTGATGTTTCCAACTATTATCTTCAGTTAGTCAGTGGTGATACACACTTGGGCAATCATGTCTCGAAAGAGACATGACTGACTGGGCAGAAGATTTTCCTGCAGTAGGTTGCCATTACTTTCTGCAGTAGGCTGGTTGCCAGCCAAGGCTACAGAACCCAATCTGTCTTACTATTTAACCCATAAATGAAGAAGATGGATTTGCATGTGAGTAAATGCAAGAAATTCAAACTCAACTCTCTGATTTCTCGTTTGAAGCCAATATCCATTGCACTACAACGTAGTACAGTGTAACCGTTATATAAGAGAGTTGTTGGGACCGGACAAAGGTTATCTTATATCCGGGCTTGGTCTATTTCATATACATTACCACAGGCTCTAATTTGGGACCAGAAAAAAATCGCTCTTATATCCGGGTTTATCTTATATACGGGTTATAAAATAATAAAATATCTGTTAATCATTTAATAGATATTTTTTACCTTATCTTAATGAGTGGTGTGTCCACGAAACATTGAAGTCAGTTGAAAAATAAATCAATTGAAATTTCTCAACCACACGCACACCCACACACACACACACACACACACATAGATATTATTTTTGTTATGCTTTTATGAATTGAGAAAACCCAAGCGCAGTATCATTTATGCTAAAAGTTTTGTCTGATCACAGAAATATTTTAAGTTATTTTTTTGTATTGGCTGTTGTCAGACAAAAGGTAGATTATTACTATTATTTAAAAAAAATCTTTTTAACCGACATTTGTTTTAATAATCACATGACAGGTCAGAAAAAATGACCTATGGCAAATTATTATTATTATTATTTCTTAATAAACACACATCATCATTAGCCTCGTCATTGTCTCTTTAAAATCGAGAACTTGAAGCTTCTTTAGTTTACAATAAGTAACATCCAGTCTGTCTGGAGAAAATTATGTGCAGGAATTCTTAAAAGAGGGAATTGCAGATATAAATGATTTTTTACATCCATTTTTTTTTTTTTTTTTTTTTTTTTGATTAGAAATTACTTTATTTGTTTCCTGTTAGTTTTTAAAACTCTGGGCGGACATTTTTTTCTTTCTTTTTTGTATGTTAACCATTTCGTGTTGTCTGATCACCATCATTAATTTTTTTTTAACGCTTTTCTTTAATTCCATTTATGCATTCCAATTTTTAGTTTTTCTTCCCAGCCCACTTCCGCTGATAATTGCAGAATTGCACACAATCTTTAAGTTTGCACGTCATTTTTCTTTTTACTTTTTTTTTTTTATTCTCACCTCTCCAATTAAAGTGAAAAAAAAAAATAATTCAAGGATTGCGCATTTGTAAACTTTCCATTCTGAATTTCAGATAAAATTAACACATTTTATATTTTGCTTTTATGCCATGGCGTCAATGGAAGTCATCATGGGGGTCGAGATAATTAACAATTTTTAAAATTAATTTTTTTAAATAATTAATCATCATTTTTTTAGTTTTTGTAAATAGGTTGAAATATTTAATATATATATGTATATATACACACACACATTTATATATATATATATATACATACACGTATATTTTTTCAAAAAATATGTTTATATTTTTGTTCTCCTTTTTTTTTTTGCTTATGAGTTTTGTTCTTATGTTAAAATTCCACACCGAATTGTTGGAGTTCTCCTTCACTCCTGCATGTAAAGCACCCAGTATAGAGTGATAAAAGTGAAGAAGCATGTTGGGAAGACAACACGTGATATGACGTCTATCCGCTTCGCTTTCAACTTTGACTTAGGGTCGGAGGTTCGAACATCCACAGGAACACCGTCACTCGTTCCATTGCTCCAAGTAATCTGTGAGGAAAATAAAAAAAAAAAACATTGGGTCAAATCGCCAATATAAACAATACGAAAAAAAGGTACTGCAAGAAAAACAAAAAACAAAACAAAACAAAAAACAAAACAGTTAGTAGATTATAGGCAAATGTAGAAATTATTCATGATTAATTTTTGCACAAAGGCGCATCTTATTAAAGAAGGAATAATATTTTAGAATAAAGCAAGTTAGTGGAAACACAGGCGTTATAGTAAATATGCCCCTCTCCCGCAAAATTTTGTACACTAACTCTTTTAATTTGTATGAGCTTTATACAGTCCAAGAAAATATATATTAATAATATCAAATATTAATATAATACTGTTGGGATAGTTATGGTATTTAAAAGGTGTGTATGTGTGTGTATATATATATATATATATATATATATTGGTATTATTTCAAACTATTGTTTTCATGTTGGTTGATATAGATGTTAATACATACGTTTCAACCACGTACCCTCTAGTCATCATCTGGTGCCCATTTGATATGGATTATCTGTTGCTTGTTGTGATATCTCCCGTGATGTCAGTTATTGTTCATTCCTGCTGGAATTGGCGTGTCACTACCAGATCCAAGGATTGAACTCATGACCACTAGATGATAGTAACACATGTACAAGCAAATGTTATATTCGTGTATTGAAGTATTTTATGTGTGTCTGTGTTCACATATAAACAAAGAAAATCAGGCAAAGTGTTGAGCTTCTACTACAGACTGTTTATTCTCTTTTTCTGTACTGAAACAGAGTTTTCAATGTCTTTTGGGTATGTCTGTTTTCTTTCTGTTGGTCCAGAATTTGAACAAGTAAGGAGGAGCATCATTATAATGGTCGAGCTCATGTCAGGCTGAGTTGGAACAAATAAAGATAGGTAGGTTGTACTTACTTCATCAGTAGTTGCAGTGGTCGAGCTGAAGTCAACCTTGGGCTGAGATGGAACGATCAAATGTACACTACTGACCATAATTATTAGGTCACCCCAGTTTTTTTTTAAAAGAAATTATGTATTTCATACTATTTTTAGTATTTATTGCCAAGTGGATAATTCTAAATGAAAATAGAATGGTTCTTTTGCTATTATTACTTTGCAAAATCTTACAAGGCAAATAGCGACAATTTACCAATCGCATCATGTAGATTTGCTATATATATATATATATATATATATATATATATATATATATATATATACACTACTGACCATAATTATTAGGCTACCCCAGTGTTTTAAAGAAATGATGTATTTCATACTATTTTTAGTATTTATTGCCAAGTGGATAATTCTAAATGAAAATAGAATGGTTCTTTTGTTAGTATTACTTTGCTAAATTTTACAAGGTAAGGAAGCAAAGATGAATTTGTCTGATTCACCCTAAATTTTCTTCATTCTTTCATTGATGAAACTGTAATATAGGTAATTATTAAATATTTATAAATTTATTTGATGCACATGTTATTATGCAAGATTAACAAAAGAACCATTCTATTTTCATTAACAATTATTCATTTGGCAATAAATACTAAAAAAAAGTATCATTTTTTTAAAACACTGGGGTGGACTAATAATTATGGCTGGTAATGTAGGTTGTACTTACTTCATTGTTAGTTGTAATGGTCGTGCTAGTCAGCCTTAGGCCTAGTTGGAACGACCAAACATAGATTGTACTTACTTCATCGGCAGTTGTAATGTTTGAGGTGCAGTCAGCCTTGGGCTAAGTTTGAATGACCAAAGTAAAACTAGTCTTACTTCATCATGGAGCTTCGGCAAAACACGTGCAAATGTTCTGCATTGGAAAGTAGAAAAGAGTTTATTTTTCTGGTTTGGATATAAGTTCGAGTAAGTCAAGATGAGCATGGTTATAACGTTTGAGTAGAAGTCAGCCTTGCGCTAAGTCAGAACAACCAAAGAAAAGGTTGATTTACTTCATAAGTGGAGATTTTGGAAGACACGTGTGAGTGCTATATACTGGGAAAAGGAAAAGAGTGTTCTGTCATCAGTGGACTAAGGAAACAGACGTGCCTCAACAGGGATGCCTTTTACCATGTGTGCCATACTTTGAAGCAAGAGGGAGGAAGGAATTGTTTATTTTTTTTATAGACTTTAACTATGATACCTAATGGCGTTTGACAAAGTCAATTGGGCTAATGTAATTTTCTGTTTTCTTTATTACGAGCAGCATGGAAAAATGTACTTTTTATTTCTGAAATGAGGTAGTATTTACTTTATTTGGACTATTGTCCTCATCATTGTTGCCATTTGTACAACATTTAATAATAGATCATTCTATTTGTTTATATTTCTGAGATGAGGTAATATTTACAGTATTTACATTATTCAGACTATTGTCCTCATCTTTGATGCCATTTGTATGACATTTAATAATAGATCATTCTATTTGTCTATAATTTGTCATTACTTTATTGATTAAATGTATTTCTTTTTTTGATATATCCCGGAAACGGATATATATATATATCATTTGAGGTAACTAAGCAGTTTAGGCAAATGTAACCAGGTAGAACAATCTAACATGCAGACGTAATAGATGGTACTAGTCATATGCAGTATTCTGAGATGTAGGTGTAGTCAATAGACGTAGGCCTCTAGCTGAAGACCTGTAGACCTATGGACGTAGACCTCTGTGCAACCTTGCCTTTGTCTGTATTCATGGCTGACACCAGCCAATCACATTACTGTGAGGGGGAACCAAGGTGTATACATATTCATTACATTATATTTTACATCGATGAATTCTTTTCCTAAGAAATCATAACGTATTTGACAACATATATAATGTTGGCCAAAAGTTTGCTTATTAAGTAGAAAATTTAGTTAATAAATTGACCAAGCTTTTTGACCTACTTAATATAACATGCATTGCGGTGCAATAGATATTGGCTTCAAATGAGGAATTGGAGAGCCGATTTCAAATTCCAGCTGAATATGTTGCATTCACTCATAACCAAATACCCTTTGGAAAATTATTAATCCATCTCTTCTACTTCCAGCTATGAGTTAAATAGCAAGACAGATTGGGTTCTATAGCCTTGGTTGGCAACTGGTCTACTGTAGAAAGTAATGGCAACCGACTGTGGGAAAATCCTCTGCCCAATCAGTCATTTTTATTTCAAGACATGATCGCCCAAACATGTATCACATATGGCACTAAACTGACTGGATATAATGTACTAAATAAAAAACTAAACAAAAGCAATATGACTAAAAGACATTGCCCTGCTTCTTATATTTTAAATTGTGGGCTTCCCATAAATAACATTCTCTGTCATCTGCTGTAATTCTACCTCCTTTTTTTATTTCTACCCATTTTGATTCTAGTATTAAAGTATTTACTTGGCCAACATTACAGTATTTTCATTATTTGGAATATTGTCCTCATCTTTGTTGCCATTTGTACGACGTTTAATAATAGATCATTCTATTTGTCTATATTTCTGAGATGAGGTAGTATTTACAGTATTTACATTAGTCGGACTATTGTCCTCATCTTTGTTGCCATTTGTACAACGTTTAATAATAGATCATTCTATTTGTCTATATTTCTGAAATGAGGTAGTATTTGCGGTATTTACATTATTCGGACTATTGTCCTCATCTTTGTTGCCATTTGTACACCGTTTAATAATAGATCATTCTATTTGTCTATATTTCTGAGATGAGGTAGAAATTTTACAGTATTTACATTATCCAGAGTATTGTCCTCATCTTTGTTGCCATTTGTATGACGTTTAATAATAGATCATTCTATTTGTCTATATTTCTAAGATGAGGTAGTATTTATATTATTCAGACTATTGTCCTCTTCTTTCTTGCCATTTGTACAACGTTTAATAATAGATCATTCTATTTGTCTATATTTCTGAGATGAGGTAGTATTTACAGTATTTACATTATTCAGACTATTGTCCTCATCTTTGTTGCCATTTGTACGACATTTAATAATAGATCATTCTATTTGTCTATATTTCTGAGATGAGGTAGTATTTACAGTATTTACATTATTCAGACTATTGTCCTCATTTTTGTTGACATTTGTACAACGTTTAATAATAGATCATTCTATTTGTTTATATTTCTGAGATGAGTTAGTGTTTACAGTATTTACATTATTCGGAATAGTGTCCTCATCTTCGTTGACAACAAAGATGAGGACAATAGTCTGAATAATGTAAATACTGTAAATACTACCTCATCTCAGAAATATAGACAAATAGAATGATCTATTATTAAATGTTGTACAAATGGCAACAAAGATGAGGACAATATTCCAAATAATGAAAATACTGTAAATACTATCTCATCTCAGAAATATAGACATTGACCAACATTATTATTATTGTGTTTTGCCTTTGCTTTGTGTCGGTAGAGTTTACACAAGTCCAAACCAGAAACAAGTTTTTCTATTCAAAGATGCAAACAGATTCTATACAACGAGAGGAAAAAAAATATTTACTTGTTTATTTACTTATTTATTTGTCGTGTAGACTTGGCTGCATTCGCTGTCTCACCAGCATGACGTAGCTTCCCTGTGCCTCTTCTATGAATACTTCTATGGCTTCTGCTCCAATGACCTTAGATCACTGGTGCTCCCTAGGTATGAATTTACATGAGCTAAGGTATTAATCCGTCTCTTCCTTCCAGTTATGGGTTAAATAACAGGACAGATTGGGTTCTATAGCCTTGGTCGGCAACCAGTCTACCGCAGAAAGCAATGGCAACCTACTGCGGGATAATCTTCTGCCCAGTCAGTCATGACTCTTTCGAGACATGATCGCCCAAGCGTGTATCGTGTATGGCACTTAACTGACTGACTCGATTAGCAAGTAGGTCCCACCCTTTTACAGTGAAACCAATAAAATGTAACCGCAATTTCTACTCTAACAGCTTCTTTTCACGCACTTCCCACCTGTGGAATTCCCTTCTATATACTTGCTTCCCCGACAGCTACAATCTCCAGGAATTTAAATGTAAGGTCAATAGACATCTCCTATCACACTAACTCGCATCCATTTTCTCAAGCTCTTTTTTCATCTCCTCCACTGACATCCTTGGTATTCTCATCCGTCTATTACCCTCCTCTTGACTTTTCCTATAACTAAACCCTCTTTCTCATTACTTTCCCCTATGTAACCCCCTGCACAACGGTGGCTGTAAAATGTCTTCCTTGGGGTGAGATGATTAAAAAAAAAAGGAAAAAATGTTTACTGAGACATTAAGTTTATAAGTATTTACATTTATATGTACCAAAAATTCATACACTGATATCCTTAAGGACACATGGCCCATTGGATAAAAGTGTTGGCTGGATCCAGTTATTTGACCCAGAGAGTTGTGAGTTCAATATCTGGCTACAGTAGGGGTGAATAAGTAACAAGAGTCAAGCTAAATGGACATAACTACATCGCATCAGGTAGTGGCATCACATATGAAGTGAGAATGATATACTCCAATGAATGAATTAAAGGGTTTTGTTAAAAATTCCTAGCAGTTTGAAGCATACAATGAAGAAGGCCAGAGCGTACAACAGCCAAAACATCATCAACAAATAAAAACAACAGTCTGAACAGTATTTACATTATTTGAACTGCTGTCCTCATCTTTGTTGCTGTTTGTATAAAGTTTTGACTTTTGTACACTCCTTCTTCAGGTGCTAGGACGTTTGAACTGAACTATTTTTTACAATCACTGGGTTATATCATCTCCATCCCTTGCATAGAGCCGCTTCCAGTAGTCATGAGTTATCTCCCTCTAACCCTGCAAGTTGTTCACTACTCCTGTAGCCTGGTATTAAACTCATAACTCTTTGGGTCAAGTCACAGGAACTAACCAACGTCTATATCCACTGGGCAAGAAGGACTTAAGGACAAGAACAACTGAATTTTGGAGACTTATAAACCTAATGTCCAGTAACCATTTTTACCAGAATTCATATTGCAATTTTTGATGTTAATGGTTTTCTCTAGTATTTTTACCAGAGCTCATACTGCAATTTTTGATGTTAATGGATTTTTCTAGTATTTTTACCAGAGCTCATACTGCAATTTTTGATGTTAATGGTTTTCTCTAGTATTTTTACCGGAGCTCATACTGCAATTTTTAATGTTAATGGTTTTAAGATTGGAAGTCATGAGTATCTCCCTCTAACACTACAAGTTACTGGTATTGAACTCATAACTCTAAGAGTCAAGTCAGGAACTAACCAACATCTATATCCACTGGGCCATGTGTCCTTAAGGACAAGAACAACTGAATTTTGGGGACTTATAAACCTAATGTTCAGTAACAAAGATGAGGACAATAGTCTGAATAATGTAAGTACTGTAAATACTACCTCATCTCAGAAATATAGACAAGTGTAAATAATGTAAATATTACCTCCTCTCAAAAGTATAGACAAATATGAAGAAAAATATATAATGTTATTTAATTGTTATCACTATACAGAGAAAGCTATGCAGAATGTGACTAGTCCCCATGAGCATGATTTTTTTTGATTTTTTTACAATTCTTATATTATAGAGCAAGTGAGAATTTGATCCACGTATTTGTTTGCTATTTTTGACATTATTCACAAAGACCGAAATAATAGCAGGTGATACCACATTCTACTGATTTTTAACTCGAGGCCCTGTTATTTACTTTGTTTTCTGAAATTTTTTTAAAGATGTGTTTTTGTAGACTGGAACGACAACATCTATCCTAAAACTTCTACTTACAACATTTGTCTGGATTTTCTTATCAGCCTGATTGCTTAAACCCCCTGAGGATGGTGAAAAACATTGTTATTATTGTTGTGTTGGTTTGACCCCCTATTGTGAGAGATTAGGTTTTACTGTTGAAGTCACCTCTGCATAATCCGTGTATGTGTTGATGTATCTTTTCTTCTTTTACTTTGTCTTCTGAAATGACAATATAATTGATTTTATTCTCATGCATTATTCTTTTTATATGCCGTGACCCTTCAGAATATAGGCGATCATGGCCCTTCTCATTTCCCTCTTCCTTGTAGTTCTTAATATATTTTGTCTTGTTATTTTTCCCAAACTCTGCTCTGCTCTGCCATCATTTGCTTAAGTCCATTAGGTATGTCACGTGCGGTTTTCTCCTATCTCTCTTTTTTTCTCCATGTCCTCCTTCCTCATTACATGTCGCAGAAACTTCAAATGTCTCTTCTTGATGTTAAGTATAAGTTTTCTTTTTGTTTCCATTCTCTCTAAATCCTCATTGTTGCTCACGCATTCACTTCATGGTACTCTCAGCATCCTTCTGTAGACCCACATTTTTGTTGCTTCAAGTCTGTCCTTCATCCTTGAGGAGATTCTCTAGTATTAGCTGCCATATAGAAGGACAAATCTCATGTAACAGCTCAGCACTCTTTTCCTTCTTTCTACAAGGACACATTCCAAAACCTAAGCAGAGTATTCTTCTTTTTCTTCTTCTATGTACCTTGTCCCTTCAGGACATAGGCAATCATGGCCTTCCATGTCTCCCTATCCCTGGTGGCTCTTAGCACACTTTCTCCTGTAATGTCTCTCAGCCCCCGTTTTGTCATCCACCTGCTCAGGCCCTTCAAATATGTTATCCGCTGCTACCCTCTGTCTCTTTTTCCCTCTATCTGGCCTGTTAGTATCAGGTTCTCCAAGCCCTCCTTCCTCATTGCATGTCTCAGGAACTTCAGTTGTCTCTTCCTGATGCTCAATATTAATTTCCTTTTCGTTTCCATTCTTTCCAACACCTTGTCATTGCTCCCATGCTCAGTCCAAGATATCCGCAGCATCCTTCTGTAGAATCACATTTCAGCTGCTTCAACTTTTTCCTTTCATCTTTGTTGATATTGTCCAACATTCACTACCATATTGAAGAACTGATATCACATAGCAATCCAGTACTCTCTTCTTTGTTTCTAGTGAAAGTTTTTTGTGTCTTAATACTTTACTCAGCTTCTGGAACGCATGCTTCGCCATGCCAATTTGCCTTTGGATCTCTGTGTCATACTTTCCATCTTCAGTTAGAACAGTTCCCAAATATTTAAATTTTTGTACCTGCTTGATTTTAACATCCCCCACATGTATTTGGCACTTTGGGCTGCTTTTTTTTGCTGATGACCAAGATGTATTCGGTTTTCTTGCAGTAAGCAGAGTATATGAATGGGAAAATTTTATTGGAAACAAAAAAATAGTGCTGAGCTCATGCAATCAAAGAACGAGATAGAAATATATAATTATAGTCACTGCTCAGAGAGAACTTTACACTAGAAGTACTTGTGGGTAGACGTTTTTTTGGTAATTGATATATTTTCGAGCAATATAACACTGCACTTGCATCCTTTATTGCATTGTTTCGGATAAAGGATAAAAATAAAAAATAAAAAAGAATTTGTTATACATATTTGTTTTTGATATCATTTTTAAAGACCCAATAACAACAAGTGATGATGTTGTCTTTCGAAGCCTCATTATGCTTTTATTTACTATATTAATTAAAAAATTATTAAAAAAATAAAATTTTGACCTGCATTTGTTTTATTAATCACATGCTGGATTATAAACAATGGTATAAGACAAGCAAAATTTAATCACATGCTGAGTCATAACCAATGGTATAAGGTAAGTGAAATTTAATCACATGCTGAGTTATAACCAATGGTATCAGTTAAGTGAAATTTAATCACATGCTGAGTCATAACCAATGGTATCAGTTAAGCGAAATTTAATCACATGCTGAGCCATAACCAATGGTATAAGGTAAGTGAAATTTAATCACATGCTGAGTCATAACCAATGGTATAAGGTAAGTGAAATTTAATCACATGCTGAGTCATAACCAATGGTATCAGTTAAGTGAAATTTAATCACATGCTGAGTCATAACCAATGGTATAAGGTAAGTGAAATTTAATCACATGCTGAGTCATAACCAATGGTATCAGTTAAGTGAAATTTAATCACATGCTGAGTCATAACCAATAGTATAAGGCAAGCAAAATTTAATCACATGCTGTGTCATAACCAATGGTATTAGACAAGCAAAATTTAATCACATGCTGAATCATAACCAAGGGTATAAGGCAAGGGAAATTTAATCACACACCATATTATAACCAATGGTATAAGGTAAATAAAGTTTGTGATTTTGTTGCTGCTTCTGCTTACTTAACATGTTATTAACAATTACTATTACTATTTCTAACTTATTAAAATTTCATGGTTTTTTCTATTTTAATTTTCTGATGAAGCTTAATCCTTCAGTCAATGGGGACTTTTATAACAATAAAATATCTATAGAAATTCCCCTATCACATCATTAAAAATAATTGAGATTAACAATTTTAACAAAATATTACAATAAATAATCATAAATATGAAAGCTGGTCGTTATTTAAAGAAATAAAGGAGTACAAATGAAAAGATTTAAAACTGATAATTTTTCCATTTCACTGAAACGAACATTAAACACTTCTCTCCTCTCCTTTTTTTCATATTCTTTTTCATATTCTTTTTCATATTCTTTTTCATATTCTGACAGAAACCAAGTATTTTCTCTAATATTCTATCTGTTTCCATCTCGTGAACTTTCAAATTAATGAAGGAATAATAATAATTAGCATTAGAATTACTTGCTAAATTTTAATGGTTTGAAATTTCTTAATGATTAATGATTCAATAAGCTTATAAGATACAAATCTTATATCATTCCAGCAGATATCTGAAACACGAAAAGTAGAATTGCACACAAGCAAAATCAGATCGACACCGCTGAAAGCAAATTTTGAAGGAAAAAAACAACAAAGGCAAATTTAACAAGCCAGTGTGAAAATTAGTAATTCTGGATTAACAACAACGAAATTTTATGACCCATGTCATATCCCCTACCACCTAAAGTAATAAACATGTGATTTGAGTTGACTACTTATGCACGTTTTCAAGTCAACTAAGCATCAGAAGGGAGCGGAAATCAAATAGGACACCGCTATGGTGTGACAAGAGAAATTTCAAACCACTGAATTGGGCACATATACATTGTCTCACCTTCTCACCATCGACAAAAAGAAAAAGAAGGCAACAACAATAATAAGACACTTCAACTTCTGATCTGGAGTAAATTGCGAGTAGTGTGGTTATGTTTGACACAAGGCCCCCTACAGTTGCTTCATTTGTTTTGATGCCTTCATTACCACTACAGCCAAACAGGAAACAAGGGATTTTTATTATTATAATTAATGAATAATAATGAAACAATGTTTCACTTTCATGCCTTCATGCTGTTTGTGTATAGGATAAAAATCCTATATCCTTACAGCAAATATCTGAAACACAAAAAGTAGAATTGCACACATGCAAAATCAGATCAAAATCACTTAAAACAAATTTTGAAGAAAAAAGACTGAAGAAAGTTTTGCAAGCCAGTGTAAAGATTAGTATTTCTGGATTCTGATTAGACAGGAAACTATAAATGGAACTTTATGACCTGTGTCATATTTCTTACCACCTAAAGAAATCGGTTTGTAATCGAAGTTGATTAAGTGATTTGAGTTGACTACTTATTCATGTTTCTTTATTGACCAAGCAGGTAGAAAGGAGCAGATATTAGATAAGACACTGCTACAATGTAACAAGAGAAACTTTGAACCATTGAACTAAACACATATCCCAGTGACACACATACACACTCCCTCACCTACTTGCCATCAACAAATAGAAAACAAGAATAAGACACTTCAACCGACTCCTAAAATTAAAGCAGATAGAAGGGAGCAGATATCAGATAAGACACTGCTACAATGTAATAAGAGAAATTTTGAACCATTGAACTAAACACATATTCCAGTGACACACATACACACTCCCTCACCTACTTGCCATCAACAAATAGAAGACAAGAATAAGACACTGCAACCAACTCCTAAAATTAAAGCAGATAGAAGGTTGCAGATATCAGATAAGACACTGCTACAATGTAACAAGAGAAATTTTGAACCATTGAACTAAACACATATCCCAGTGACACACATACACACTCCCTCACCTATTTGCCATCAGCAAATAGAAGACAAGAATAAGACACTTCAACCAACTCCTAAAATTATTGATCAGTACACTTTTCCTGTATTGCTTTTTCTTCCTTTTCACTTATTCATGTCCACAAAAAGAAAGAAAGCAACAAAGAATTTACTACTACTCTGTTGATACACAAAGCAAAAACATCGATTCTTTTTCTGCACACATATTTTGCTAAAACAAATGAACTCTTAATTCTTTAAACTCTTTACTACTATTTCTTTAAGAACATTTTCAGTTTAATAATTTCATACATTCAGTTTGTGTTATACTGTTTGATAAATTTTCATTTATTTAAACAAACAAAACAGTTTTATCTTCTCAGCCTTCTGATATGGAAGAAGTTGTGGTTATGTTCGACACAAGGTCAATTTAATAACCATGATCGAGCCCCTTACAAACTCATGATGACTTCTATAACAATAAAATATCAATAATAATTCCCCTATCACATCGTTAAATATTTGAGCTTAACTCCATTGATAAAATATTGCAATAACAATCGTGAATATGAAAGCTGGTCATTATTTTAAGAAGTGAGTACAAATGAAAAGATTTGAAATTGGCATCTTTTTTCACTTCACTGAAAAAGATGTTAAACACTTCTATCTTCAGTTCTTTCTTTCATTTTTTCACTGAAATCAAGTAGTGTCTTTGATATCTTTTGTCATATAAAGCAATTAAAATGGAATAGTCCATTATTTAAGAGATATTAGTTGAAGATGTTAAACACTTCTCTCTACCTTTTTTTCCTTTCATTTTTTGGGTTAAGGCAAGTAGTGTCTCAAATATGACTTGTCTTCTCATGCAATCAAAATAAAATAAAATAGTCCATTATTTATTAAGTATTAGCAAAAGCTATTAAACACTTCTAACTTTATTTCTTTCTTTCTGTAGAATACAGAAGGTGCTTATCTCCCTTTGATGAAGATAAGTCATGTGGGTCACCTGACAGTGACAGTGATGTCACTCCATACAATGACAATAGCCGCAGTGAAATTCAGTTTTGTTTACAGCAGGCAAACAAATACATTGCTTTCTTTACTTCCCCCCAACTCCACTCCATGGCCTGGGTAGAGGCTAAATCTGCCTTCCCACCAGTTCATGGTGCTATTTTCCTTTGGGAATATATCTTTCCCACATATAGAAAAAAACTCCAGTTTGCAGTCTTCAATTTGGGAAAACCTAAGACTTGTTGTTTCCTGTTCATGGAATGTGTTTTCCCCTAGGACATAGATGAATTTGGCCCTTTGAATATGGAGCCCTAAATATGGCTTCTCCAGGCACAACAGTGTTTACATATATGTAAGACCCTTCTTTTTTGTTTCTTTTTACACTCTGCTTTAGCATGTAGATATATGTAATATAATATTCTCTGCATGTGACACACACACACACACACACACACACACACACACACACATATATATATACAAGCAGTATAGCCCGGCATTGCTCGGGTGTAATGAAAGCATTTATAGATATATTATCCATTTTCTGCACCATTGTAAGAACTGCAACCTTGAAACTTCTGAATATCGTTTCTTATATCTTTGTCTATGACTGTATCAAATTTGATTAAAATTGGACCATTCCTTCTATAACCTGAATTTTTCAATTATCGATTTTCAATATTTCTTGGGTGTACCTCGACACAAAACCTAGCTATGAACACTCACAGATGCTTATAGTACAACTGTGTAAATTTTCAAGAAAATCGGTTCAGCCGTTTCGAAGTCTATAGATGACGGACGGACACACACACAAAGTTCCCTTTATAAATAAGTTTATATATATATATATATATATATATATATATATATATATAATTAGTTAATTAGTTATTTTTTGGTGATAATTAAATACAGCACAGTTGTATTAAAAAGTGTTCAATATAATGATATTGTAGAACTTTTGAATATTTTTCATTTGGAAATGAGTTATAACTCATTTTCACATGAAAAAATACATATATATCATATATTTTAAAACATTTTTAGTGCTAAAAAACCTAAGTATAGCTGTGATAGCTTTTATAAGCTTAAAGAGAGGGAGCAAAATCTGTTGCTTCTTCTGTCTTTTTTGTTTTAAAACAACCTAATTGTAATATTCAGCTACACATCTTCACAGCATTGTTCATTTAGCTATGAATTAGAACACTCTCAGCTATTGGGCGTGTATAATGATAATTTACATGCTAAAAGGTCTGCCTTCTTCTACCAAACGCTCATAGCTCAGAGTTAGAATTGGCGATTGACGCTAATTCGGTCGGGTTTCAATCCTGGGTTAAAAGCAATCGGAGTCTAACTGTACTGATGAGCTGTGATACAGCGAAACAGATCTGTCTGTGGATATATATATATATAGTTTTGTGTATGTGGTAGTGATATATCTGAGAACAAAGCATGTTTGTCATTCTGTTTCCTTTTAGCCATCCCATTCCATCTGTGGATTACAGTGTTATTATATCATGGATATAATAATGCCTATAACAATGGAAATACAAATGGGAGAATAAATCTTACTTCTGTAGCTTGATCCTGTTGCATTTCTTTTTTTTTCTTTTGCTGAATGTAAGTAGAATCTTTGATAGGTCTTTCTATATGATGAAAATGGAATAGTCCATTATTTATGAGATATTAGCATGAGGTAATGCTCGCGGAAACTAACAAAGTGAGGGGCATGCACAATTATAATATGATCCTTCTTTCCTTTTTTTCTTTCTTTTCTTTTTATCTGCTTGGCTTCTTTCTTTATTTCTTTCCTTTTTATCTGCTTGTCTTCTTTCTTTCTTTCATTTTCCCCCTGAAAACAGGCAGTGTCTTTTCCTCCTCTTTCCATGTAATCAAAATGAAATAGTCCATTGTTTATGAAATATTGGCAGGGTGTAACAGTCATGTGAACTAACGAAGAGTGGGACAAGCACAATTATTATTTGATAATTTTTTTTTTACAGAACATCTTCCTGTAAAAGAACCGAGAGCCACTCAAGGTAGAGGGGTTACATTTAGAGCAGTTTATATGGATTAGAGGAGAAGGTAACTGTTGACTTTAGACTTGAACTCTAGCTGTGATAGCTTTTATTTACTGATGAAGCTTAAAGAGTGGAAGCAAAACTGGTTGCTTCTTCTCTCTTTTTTGTTTTAAAAAATACCTAATTGTAATATTCAGCTACACCTGTTCACAGCTATATATATATATATAGTAATGTGCAAAAGTATTAGGAAAAGAACTATTTTATCTTTTATGAGACATATTGACAGAAAATAAACAATTTAATTAAAGTAATTTTATTTGATTTACTTAACAAATGCTTTAACAAGGAAAAATACTTGTTACAAAATAAATTTAATATTTAGTAGAATAGCCTTTTACTTTGAAATAATAAAATAACTGAGACAATTTACCAATCGCACCTAGTATATATATAGTGATGTGCAAAAGTATTAAGACAAGAATTATTTTATCGTTTAAGAGGCATATTGACAGAAAATAAACAATTTAATTAAAGTAATTTTATTTAAAAATACTTGTTACAAAATAAATTTCTGCTTCCTGCTTTCCTGCATGCTGGAAGTTTTCTTCAGTCGTTCCTGTATTTAAGAATTGTGGTGAACCCTCGGACCCATCCAACTATTGTCCTATCAGTCTTCTCCCGATATTCGGGAAAGTATTCGAGGCCATAATCAATGCTGAAATAGTTCAACATCTTACTGCCCACAAACTCTTCTCTGACAGGCAATATGGCTTCCACTTTGCCAGGTCCACGGCCGACTTGCTAACAACCGTAATGGAGTACATGCTCCAGGCCCTTGATGAGTCTGATGAGGCTCGCGTGGTTGCTCTGGACATCTCCAAGGCTTTTGACAGGGTTTGGTACTCTGGCCTCCTATGCAAGTTACGGGGTTACGGTATTACTGGTCGCCTGCTTGACCCAATCCAATCTTTTTTAAATAACTATAAAATGAAGGTCGTTTTGAATGGGCATGCCTCTTCATCCTACAGCACAAATGCTGGTGTCCTACAGGGCTCTATCCTGGGCCCAACGCTCTTCCTTATTTTCATCAATGACCTCCCAGATGAGATCAGTTCCCAAGTAGGTATCTACGCTGACGGCACCACAATATACTCCCGCACCTGTAAGAAAACCTGTCATGGCGGACAGACATAATATCGCTGTTGACCTTGAATGGGATCTACACTCTGTGGTTAATTGGGGCAAGAAGTGGCTTGTCAACTTCAATGTGTCTAAGACCAAGCTGTTGTCTGTCAACCATCACAGGCAACCTCTCCTGTCTCCCATAAGCATGGACCAAGTGATTCTCCCTGAGAGCAAAATTACACCTCCTCGGGCTTACCCTCTCCTCAGACCTCAAATGGAACCACTATATTGATTCCATAGCTAAATCTACTGCTAAGAAGGTTGGGTCACTATGCTGATCCAGGATGTTTTTTCTGCCTGAATCCATCCTGCATATATACAAGTCAACCATCCGTCCATGCATGGAGTACTGCTGCCATTTATGGTCAGGTGCCCCTGCCATTCTCCTCAGTGTTCTCAATAGGATCCAAAGGAGAGTATCTGTAATGTGATAGGTACTGATCTGGTGGCTCAGCTGCAGCCACTTCCCCACCGTCAAAATGTGGCCTCCCTTTGTCTGTTCTATAAATACTTTCATGGATTCTGCTCGGACGAACTTAAGTCACTGATGCCTCCTCAACAGGTGTTTACTCGTGCAACCAGACTGGCAACTGGGTCCCACCCATTCACAGTCAGGTTAGCCAAATGCAGACGACAATTCTACTCCTGCAGCTTCTTCTCTTGCACTTCCCGCCTGTGGAACTCGCTTCCATATTCTTGCTTTCCTGATGGCTACAACCTCCAAAATTTAAATGCAATGTCAATACTCATCTACTAACCACTGGACTCTAGCTCTCTCCCCACCCCCGTATATCCTTCCCTTTCTCTCCACCTATGTATCAGTCATCGCACCTGCATTCTCAGCTTTCTATTGCTCCTTTCTAACTAGTTTGTACTCCTCACACTTTTCTAATTAATCTTTTTACAGTTATGTAGCCCCCAGCTCATCAGTGGCATTTCTGCTTTGCTCGGGGTGAAATTATTAAAAAAAAAATATATATATATATTTAGTATAATAGCTTTTGCTTTGATCACAGCCTTCATTTTGTCAGGCATTGACATCACAAGCTCCTTCAATGTATCTATTGGTATCTCCTGCCAAGCAGCTTGTATTTGTTCCCAAATTGTGTCTTGCGAAGAAACATTAGATATATAAATTTTTTTTTATTCAAAATATCCCATAGATGTTCAATGGAGTAGTTTCAAAATAACTTGTTTACTAGAAAATAAGAAAAATTAAATATAACTTCTTTTTAATACATTTCTTTTACACCTAGTTTTAAATAATCAATGTTTATTAGCAATTTACTTGGCTTTTCACCCTGTATTTGAATTTCAGTTAGGTTTTTCGGAAAATCACCCCTGTCCTAATACTTTTGCACACTACCAGTAGTATGCAAAAGTGTTAGCACAGGGGTGATTTTAAACTTTATTTTGATGCCTCATAAAAGATAAAATAGTTCTTGTCCTAATACTTTTGCACAGTACACTCTCACACCCTGATTGAGCACTCTGGACGAATGCTAGACTTCGAAAAAACTGTAGTTACTCTAGCAATTATGCATTGCTCATTCAGTAATGAATTAGAGCACTCTAACTGTTGGCGTATGATACATCATATGCTAAAAAATGTCTGCCTCCTTTTACTGAGTGCCCATAGCTCAGAGGTAGAATCGGCGACTGACACCAATTTGGTTGGGTTTCAATTCTGGTAAAAGCAATCAGATGTCTAACCGTACAGATGAGCTGTGATACAGCAAAACAGATCTATCTGTGAATGACTATGTATATATATATATATATTCCCCTGAAAACAGGTAGTGTCTTTTCCCCCTCTTTCCATCAAATTTTTAATAAAATTGAAATAGTCCATTATTTATGAAATATTCGCATGGTGAAACAATCATATGAACTAACGAAGAGTGGGACAAGCAAAATTGTTATTTGACAATGTTTTTTTTTTTACAGAACATCTTCCTGTAAAAGGGCCGAGAGCCACTCAAGGTGAAGGGTTACATTAAGGTCAGTTTATATGGATTGGAGGAGAAGGTAACGGTTGACTCTAGACAAGTTAAAATAGTAGTTATCAGGGGAGCATCCTCTTCCACCCGACAATGGTTTGCAAGAAAAAGCTATTTGGCTGGAACTTACAGAGGGAATGTGAATAGTTTGCTACTATACAAGTAGCATGGAAGGTCTTAGCCATGAAGGTCAGATCTGTCACAACAAAGGAGATGCTGTTCGTCTGAGCGCTTTCCATGGTAGTAGTGATAGAGCAATGAGAGACTTGCTACATCACGCCTGTGAAAGAGAGAGGCTGGAGTGTGGAAAAAAATTATTTTCCAACAAAGTCTCGGAGATGTTTTGAACTCTGTTGAGACTAGATAAAGAGGTCTGGGGAGCTCCTGCCCAAATACAGCAACAGTGCTCCATTTTCAGGCTGATCTAGCGCTTATAAAGGCAGAGAATAACATGAGGAGTGATCCAAAGGAGGTTCTGCAATGTAATCGGTCCTGCCTTCAGCCACTTTTTCCGCCTGAATCCATCCTGCATATATACAAGTCAACCATCCGTCCATGCATGGAGTACTGCTGCCATTTATGGTCAGGTGCCCCTGCCGTTCTCCTCAGTGATCTCGACAGGCTCCAAAGGAGAGTCAGTAATGTGATAGGTACTGATCTGGCGGCTCGACTGCAGCCGCTTCCCCACCATCGAAATGTGGCCTCCCTTTGTCTGTTCTATAAATACTTTCATGGATTATTCGACGAAATGTTGCTTCTCTCTGTCTTTTCTACAAGTATTCTCATGGTTTCTGCTCTGACAAACTTCATTCCCTAGTGCTCCGCCCTCATAAATTTACTGGTGCAAACTAGAGTGGCAACTAGATCCCATCATTTTTACCATCAAAATAGGTAAATGTTACCACCTCTTCTACTATATCAGTTTTTCTCACACTTACCACCTGTGGAACTCCCTTCCACATGCTTACTTCCCTGATGGCTACAATCTCCTAAAAGTGTTAGGGTTAGTGACATGACTGACTGGGCAGAAAATTTTCCCACAATAGGTTGCCATTACTTTCTGAAGTAAACTGATTGCCAACCAAGGCTATAGAACCCAACTTGTCCTGTTATTTAACCCATAGCTGGAGGGAGAAACAACAGATTCATATCTTTGCCAAGGGTGTTTGCACATATATGAATACAAGAAATTCAAGTAGAATTTGAACTTGGCTTTCTGATTTCTCACGCCAAGCCAATACCCGTTGCACCATAAGCCATCTTAAAAAACATCTCTTATTCATTCATTGAGCAACCAATGCTGCTTCTGGTTGAAATTTACAAAAATCTTCCTCGTAAAAATTTTCAGGAAAACAGGTTTTTTCAATCCACTATTTTCACTGTTTGCAGTATTAACCCGAAAACACTACCCATGGATATATAGTCAGTCAGTTAAGTGCCATATGTGATACACACTTGGGCAATCATGTCTCGAAAGAGACATGACTGACTGGGCAGAAGATTTTATATCCTACTATTTAAAGTATAGCTGAAGGGAAAAAGAGACAATTGTATTAATAATTAGTAATAAGTGGGAGATCAGTTTATTAATTCATAACAATAGAAAACCGATCCCCCACTTTATACTCAGTAGAAGCTTTACTTATATTTTCAACTATTATCTTCATTCAGTCAGTTAAGTGCGATACGTGATATACGCTTGGGCGATCATGTCTCGAAAGAGACATGACTGACTGGGCAGAAGATTATCCTGCAGTAGGTTGCCATTACTTTCTGTGGTAGATTGGTTGCCAGCCAAGGCTATAGAACCCAATTTGTCCTGTTATTTAACCCATAACTGGAAGGAAGAGACAGATAAATACCTTTCCCAAGGGTATTTGCGCGTGAGTGAATGCAACGAATTCAACTGGAATTCGAAAATTTCTTGTTCCGAGCCGATATCCACTGCAACACAACGCACATCCGGGTATATAGTACCTAGTGCAAATGACGTCATTTTAATTACAATTTAATTACAATTTTCAGTACCTGATTTTCTTAGCTAAATAATATGTTTTTCAGTTCCTATCAATCTTAACTCAAAGTACAACGTATGAATTGCCTGCATGTAAAATATTTCAAATAAAGATTTATATTTAATATTTTTTTCATATTTTCATAATCGAGTATGATATAACCTTCGTTAGTAATGGTTAACTTTAATTGATGGTTGGTGTTTAAATGCAACGTCAGTTATCCTCTTCTGTCTCTGTTTGAGTGGAATTTACTTCTGGCCGAGGGATGCTAAGGGAATGTGGGTAGTTTGTTACTATTTAAGTGTCATGGTGAGTCCTACCTATTAATGTCAGACCTGGTGGAATCAGGAGACGCTGTTCTTGCGAACACTTTCCATGGTAGTAGTGATAGAGCAGTGAGAGACTCGCTACATTACGCCTGTGAAAGAGAGAGGCTGGATTGTGGAAAATAATTCTTCTACAACAATGCCTCGGAGACGCTTTTGAAGTGATGTCTGGGCAGCTCCCACCCAAAATATGGCAACAGTATACCATTTTCGGATGTGCGTCATAGTGCAGTGGATATCAGCTCGGAACGAAAAATCGAGGAGCCAAGTTCGAATTCCAGTTGTATTCCCTGCATTCACTTACGCGCAAATACCATTGGGAAAGGTATTAATCCATCCCTTCCCTCCAGTTATGGGTTAAATAACAGGACAGATTGGGTTCTATAGCCTCGGCTGGTAACCAATCTACCACAGAAAGTAATGGCAACCTACTGCAGGATAATCTTCTGCCCAGTCAGTCATGTCTCTTTCGAGACATGATCGCCCAAGCGTATATCACGTATCGCACTTAACTGACTGAATGAAGATAATAGTTGAAAACATAAGTAAAGCTTCTACTGGGTATAAAGTGGGGGATCGGTTTTCTATTGTTATGAAGTAATAAGTTGATCCCCCACTAATTATTAATTATTAATACAATCCGTCTCTTCTTCCTTCAGCTATATTTTAAATAGCAGGACAGAAAATCTTCTGCCCAGTCAGTCATGTCTTATAAAGAGACATGATCGCCCAAGCGTATATCACGTATGGCACTTAACTGACTGAATGGAGATGATAGTTGGAAACATAAGTAAGCCTTCTACTGGGCATAAAGTGGGGGATCGGTTTTCTGTTGTTATGAAGTAATAAGTTGATCCCCCACTAATTATTAATACAATCCGTCTCTTCTCCCTTCAGCTATACTTTAAATAGCTGTATAGAAAAACTTCTGCCCAGTCAATCACGTCTCTTTCGAGACATGATCGCTCAAAGCGTGTATCACGTATGGCACTGAACTGACTGATACAGAAATATCCTGTTTACAGGTTTAAACCAAAGACAATTCCTGGATTAAAAGAAGTAATTTCTGATAGTTTTTATTTTTAAATTAATGTAAAAATTATGTCAAATGGTTTTTAGAAGCGTTGCTGATAGAGTTCAGCGTTGTATTGAACATACAGGGAAGCATTTTGAACATGTTAACTGGTTTGTTAATCATAACAAATGTTCCTTTGATGTGACAATACTTATAATTTTTTTTTAAATAACTCATTTTTTTTTAATAAGAATTAATAGATGAAAATGGCATTACTTTGGCCTCACTCTGTATATAAAAACAGAATGGCGTCACTTTAAACATATGGAAATTATATGCTAAAAATACGGCCAGGTATAATGAGGACAAAACTGGAAGCAGCGGAAATGTGGTTCTGCAGAAGGATGCTGCGGATATCGTGAACCGTGCATGCAAGCAACGATGAGATGTTGGAAAGAATGTCAACGAAAAGGAAATGAATACTGAGCATCAGGAAGAGACAACTGAAGTTCCTGGGACATGCAATGAGGAAGGAGAACCTGATACTGACTGGCCTGATAGAAGGCAAGAGAGACAGAGGAAGGCAGCGGATAACATAGTTGTCGGACCTGATCAGGTGGTTGACGGAACGGGGGTTGCTAGGAGTAACAGGAGCAAGCATACTGGGAGCCACAAGGGATAGGGAGACGTGGAGAACCATAATCGCCTACGTCCTGAAGGGACAGGGCACATAGAAGAAGAAGATATGTGATGTAAACTTTTGGATTAAATTTTGGTGAGATTGATTCATATCCTCCTTGTGTTATTTGTAAATATTAACATCATCTTCCTTTTTCATGTATTAAACTAACTTTATATTTCGTCTCAAATATAAGGAAGAAACACGAGGCGACAGAAATGTGGTCCTACAGAAGGATGCTGAGGACAACACGGGCCAGATATGTGAACAACGACAATATTTCTGAAATTAATTTACAAATGTATCAAACATTTGTAGAGCGGTACTGATCGGGTTCAGCGTTGTATCGAACGTACAGGGAAGCATTTTGAACATGTTGAATAGTTTGTTAATTAATAAGAAATCATGTGACTTCGATGTGACAATACTTATAGATTTTTTTTTTAAATTGCTGTAATATATTTTTGTTCGATAAAAGTTTACGAATAAAAAATGGTTTCACCCTGTATATCCAAACATTTTGAAGAAAGAACGGTGGAGCAGACATACACATTAATCGATATACGGGTTGTATGATACTTACCTTCGCTAGTGGCAATTGTGGAAATCTGAAAATGGTCGGGTGCACTTACGGATCGAATTTTTTTCTGAGGAGGAGGCGGTCAAAGGCAAGCAGTATCTGTGAATTCGGTGCCGATTGTCTTCAATAGATTGGAGAAAATTACTGACCAATTCTTTCACTCGGCCATAAATCACTGACTGCTTATGTATCTACATATCAAGTTGGGGACATTATTTCTAATGAACGTCTTCCTTCAAATATGAAAATATGACTCATAAAACAGAATGGTGTCAGTTTAAACAGCTGGAAAATATATGCTAAAATACGGCTATGTATATGTGATATAAACTTTTGGATTAAATTTTAGTGAGATTAACCCATATCCTTCTTGTGTCATTTTCAAATAACACCATCTTCCTTTTTCATATAGATTACTGTGCAAAAGTATTAGGACAAGAACTATTTTATCTTTTAAGAGGCATATTGACAGAAAATAAAGAATTTAATTAAAGTAATTTTATTTGATTGACTCAACAAATGCTTTAACAAGAAAAATACTTGTTACAAAATAAATTTAATATTTAGTATAATAGCCTTTTGCTTTGATCACAGCCTTCATTCTGTCAAACATTGACATCACAAGCTTCTTCAATGTATCTAATGGTATCTCCTGCCAAGCAGCTTGTATTTGTTTCCAAAGTGTGTCTTGCGAAGTAACATTAGATTTATCATTTTTTTCTAAAATATCTCATAGATTGAGATCAGGGCTTTGTGGGGGCCAATTCAAATTCCAAAGCCTTCCTTCCTCTTCCTTTTTAGTTAAATAATTCTTACAAAAGTTTGGTTTTTGCACCCTGTATTTGAATTTCACTGAGTTTCTTTTAGGAAAATCACCCCTGTCCTAATACTTTCGCACACTATCGGTAGTGTGCAAAAGTGTTAGGACAGGGGTGATTTTAAACTTTAACTTGATGCCTCATAAAAGATAAAATAGTTCTTGCCCTAATACTTTTGCACAGTCTTGTATTACACTAACTTTATATTTCGCCTTAATGATAAAGAAGAAACACGAGGCGACAGAAATATGGTTCTACAGAAGGATGCTGAGGATAACATGGGCCGGACATGTGATCAACGACGAGGTTTCTAAAATTAATGTAGAAATGTATCAAACGTTTTGAAGAAGCATTGCTGATCGTGTTCAGCGTTGTATTGAACATACAGGGAAGCATTTTGAACATGTTGAATAGTTTGTTAATTATAAGAAACCATGTGGCTTCGATGTGACAATACCTTTCACCCTGTATATCCAAACATTTTGAAGAAAGAATGGTGGAGTAGACATACACATTAATCGATATACGGGTTGTATGATACTTACCTCGCTAGTGGCAATTGTGGAAATCTGAAAGTGGTGGGGTGCACTTACGGGTCGAATTTTTTTTACGGGTCTTTCTTTCAGATATGGAAATATAATTATTAAGATTTTTTCCCTCCCTAACAACATGTCTGTTTTTATCTATCTGATTGTTTTATTTTGTTTGTTTTCTTTCAAACTGGTCTTTGTATGTGTCCTTAAAAAGCTAAATGAAAAAGAAAACGCCGATGGAAAAGGGCTGAAAATCAAATCTTATCAAAATCAGAGATTGATCAGTTTTATAAATTTTTGAAGCTTATAAAAATGCGATGGGGGAGAGGCAGCCAAAATTCTACACCCCCGGAGAATTGCCACTATATTTCGCATTCCAGAAAACCATTCCACATATTGTTAAATTGCATGCAAACGAGATAAACCATGGTTGAAGATTTAAAAAATAGTGTAAGTAATACTTACCTTTTTTTCATTTCTTTTCTTTTTTTTTTTTTTAAAGGGGTGTAAGTAATTATAAGCGTCTACTACTAAAATACAGTCCGTCAGAAGTTATTATGCAAATCATATAAACCTTAAATTTAATTCAAACTTTGTTTGAAAATTTGATTTATTCAGGTTTACGTGAACTGCATAATAACTTAAGACGGACTGTAATGCTAAAGTTTTTACCATGGATGAAATTATCTACTATAAGCGAGAAACCAGACAGTTGCAATGAAACGTTTGGTTGATGCGATACGGTATGGCATAGCAAAAAAAAAAAAAATAAATAATAAATAAATAAATAAAATCTATTTTATTAAATAATTGCTAACATTTTTCAAACGTTCCCGAAATCAATTTTCATGTTCTCAACGATCAAAAAACGGCATAGACATTTAGAATTTATTATGAATGACATGAGATATACAACATCTTAGATAGGAATTCTATTATTATTCGAATTTTTAAGTATTTTGAATGGCATTTTTTTTATCTTCGTATCTGTTGCGATTCACCGTATTTTATTTAGCCATATACATGAACTGCAAAGTTTCCCCCCCCCCCATAGAAATATAGTGAAAATATTTTATGATGGAAATGCATAGAAAATTACATTCTGATAAATGAACTACCTTTAGAAATTATTTTCCCTTAAGAATACACAAAACTTATAGAAATTTTATTATTTACTGGTAATTATTTTGTCTTAATTATTTTATTATAGAAATTTTTTGGACTTGTTTTTTACTAAAGCATATTGTTTTCTGAAAGCAATATTCTCAGAATTATTTTTCTTTTAAAATGTATGAAATATAATTTCACGATGTAAATGTATTAAGAATTAATTTCTAAAAATGTGTAATTACTTTCTGTAGAAAATTCACTGTAAATGATTTTTTCCTTTATAATGCATAAAAAAATAGGAGTGTTTTGAAATTTGCTTGAAGCAGTGTGTATATTAGGTGTATGGGTAGGTTCTGAAGGTTATCACAAGGTGTTTAGTAAAATAAAGGAAGGCAAAGAAGGTGTTGGGTATTACCTATTTATTATTCATTAATATTCTGAGATCAAAGTTTCATCTTCAGCATGATATGAGAGCTTGATTTCACGTCCGCTCATGGACCGTGCCCTTATGGGATACATATTTTTTTTCTATTAAAATAAGCAACAGGAAAACACAATAGAACATTCTAGAGAAATTGGATCAAAACAGCAGTAGAATTTAGATTACATTTTTATATTTCTCAACCAATCAGCTAAAAACTTAGAATAAGAACATTCTAGAAAAATAGGCTTGGAAGTAAATTAACACAAAAATATTTAGGCCCCAAACAAAATAGTAAAATAATAAATCTGATTGGTCAGTAAATGTTTTCACACCCTAATGTTAGGAAGATTAGTTGATCCCCTATTAATGTATATAATACACACAGTTAGAGAAAAAAAGGGCAGTCACCAAGCAGGCCATTAAGTCCGCATGACACCGTATACTTTGCCGGCCATGTCATTTCTTCCACGCCAAAAGTTCATGACCTAACTCCGAGGACTTTGAAAAGAAAAAACTGGCGAACTTTCATTCAGCAACGCGACACACTGTCGCCACCTGACAATGAACAAAATGTAAGTAGGAAAAACTTATTTACGGACTCTGCTAATGTGAACTTATACACATCTTTGAACAAATTCAACTTCTTGGCAAGTTTTACTTTCTCAAAAAGACAATTTTCGAATCATGTATTTTGTTGGTTTCTACATACCATTTTATTTGTCACATAATAAATTGTTTGTTGTTGAAAAAAAAAATATGTATCCCATACCCTCAACAAGCGAACGTGAAATCAAGCTCTCCTATCATTCTGAAGATGAAACTTTCATCTCGAAATATTAATGAATAATAAATAGGCAATACCCAACACCTTCTTTGCCTTCCTTTATTTTACTAAACGCCTTGTGATAGCCTTTAAAACCTACCCGTACGCATAGAAATTTATTTCACCATGTATTGGAAGTTATTTTAATTGTTGGTTGATGACCAGGAAATTGTTACCCTAAACTAAGGATGAAAAATTACAACTCAAAAATAAATCCTAACAATAGATGATGGTTCTGATCAAACTACGAATTGCACAGTCGGAATTTAATAACAGCAAAGAATGAAAACACTTGTGTTTGAACAAAAGCTGATAAATATTGTTAGAATTTTGGTCGTTGGGAACAAGAAAATAGGATTTCCGTTACCCTAACGAAACTTGAAGTCAAGGTTGGGAAAATCATTCCTATGAAAGAAAAGTGGAATCACTTACAATTTGTTTTAATTAATTCTACTTTCCGGAGGAATGGTGGAGTATGGGTCAGTTAAGTGCTATACGTGATAAACTCTTGGACAATCATGTCTCGAAAGAGACATTACTGACTGGGCAGAAAATTATCCCGCAGTATGTTGCCATTACTTTCTGCGGTAGACTGGTTGCCAACCAAGGCTATAGAACCCAGTCTGTTCTATTATTTAACCCATAACTGGAGGGAAGAGACGGATTAATATCTTTCCCAAGGGTATTTGCGCGTAAGTTGAATTCGTTACATTCATTTAAGTTATGATACTATCTCTTCTCTCCCCTGCAGTTATGGGGAAATAAAAGGATTGACTGGGTTCTATAACCTTGAGTGACAACCGATCTGGGAGAAGAAAACTTTGAATTCAAAACCAGTTTGGATAATAGCAGGACAGATTGGGTTATATAGCTTTAGTTGGAAACCTAGTTTATCGCAGAAAGAACTAGCAATCTCCAAGCGTTCACTTCCAACTTGCCTTGAGCCAGTATGGAAGAGTAAAAAATTAATATCTGTAACAACGTAGACTAAGCGACTGATGAGGATGAAATTGTGATATTAGGAAGATTTATTGAATACGTGAAACAGTTTATTTTATTTTAGTAAGCAACTAATGATGCAGTCTATTGGTAGCATGGCTATTATTTATTAGACAAATACATAACAAATGGAAGACTAAACTATCGCCCGGTTCACACTCCACCCACGTCTATTAAACAGGTGAAGAGGCTCATCCCTTGTTCCCTGTTTAGGATGTGGTTTCCGGCTTTCTCTTTTCCAATCTTTTCACTCTTACGTAGCCCCCTGAACATCAGTGGCGTTACCGCCTTGCTCGGGGTGATATGATTAAAAAAAATTATATGTACCAAGTCCTCATCATTTTACTACAGAAATACATTGAGAGTAAGGAAGCAAAATATTCTATTATTTACATTGTTCGGACTGTTGTCTTCATCTTTATTGCCATGTTTATGACGTTTCGGCCGTTGTGCGTTCCGGCATTCTTCAGGAATTGCTAGGAATTTAGATCGAACCCTTTAATTCGATCACTGGGGTATATAATTCTTATTCCATGTGCAATGACACTTTCGGATTCCATGTAGTTGTTTCCCTTTTACTAAACTCTCTAAGTCATTTGTTCACCACTGCTGTAGCCAGGTATTGAACTCACAACTCTGAGTCAAATCACTGGAACTAACCAATGTTTATATCCACTGGATCATGTGTCCTTTACCTAAAGAGTTGCCAGTTCAATACCTGACTACAGCAGTGGTGAACAAGTAACTTAGAGAGTTGAATTGAAGGGAGATAGCTACATGGCATCCGGAAGTGGCATTGCACATGGAATGAGAATGATATACTCCAGTGGTTGAAATAAAGCGTTCGGTTTGAAATTCCTAACACTTGAAGAAAGGCCGGAGCCTACAACTGCCGAAACGTCGTAAACATGGCAATAAAGATAAGGACAACAGTCCGAACAATGTAAATACTATCTCTTCTCAGCAGTATGGACAAATACTGAAGCAAAAGTTGGCAGCTGTTAATAAAAGCACTACTGTCGGGTTAGGTGTTTTATAAAATGAAAATGCAACAGGTAATTTTACTACAGAAATACCTTGGAAATAAGCAACCAATTGGTAATAGTGAGGAATTAAAGCAATCATTACTGAAAGAATCAAACTGTTATATGGACAACTTCAAAACCTCTCTAAGAATTGTGCTACAATCTGGACGAACAACGAGGAACACGTACACTACCGGCCATAATTATTAGGCCATAATTATTAGGCCACCCCAGTGTTTAAAAAAAACACTATTTTTTAGTATTTATTGCCAAGTAAATAATTGTAAATAAAAATAGAATGGTTCTTTTGTTAATATTGCACAATAACATGTGTATCAAATGAATTTGTAAATATTTAATAATTATCTATATTGTAATTTCATCAATGAAAGAATGAAAACAATTTAGAGTGATTCGGACGAGTTCATCTTTGCTTTCTTGTCTTGTAAAATTTTGCAAAGTAATAATAACAAAAGAACCATTCTATTTTCATTTAGAATTATCCACTAAAAATAAATACATCATTTCTTTTAAAAAAACTGGTGTGGTCTGATAATTATGGCCGGTAGTGTATATATAAAAATATAATCTTATATTTTCATTTGTCGGTGACGCTTGTGTGAAGCAGGAGGGCAACTGGAGGGAGATCGCACACACGAAGAAGCCGTTGGGATTCGTTAGCTAGTCTCTGTCTCTTCTAGACTTTATATAGTCTTAAAACTCCTGCTCATTTTGCATTTTCGTGTTGTCGCTTTCTTGACGTTATCTACGACCAGATGTATCTATCAATAACACTCGGCGGTCTATTGCTTTTCAAGCCTGATGTCGCTGTTTTTTTTTTTTTTGATTCACTTTTTTGACATCACCTACGTCTGGATATATATGTCAACTACCCTCATCCTTTGTTAACCTCACCTATGGCTGGATGTACCTCTCATTTACGTCCACTGTTTAAGGTAATATTTTACAAATGTAAGCATTGCTAAGATAATACTATCATTACTTTTGGATGTCTAATACAAAGATAAGTTTTAATATTCGGTTCATCAGTATTTTCTTAATATGATATGCAATAAATGCGGAGGTCTTTAAAAGTGGAGTCGGATCAAACAGTGTAAAATGAATCGAGTTTTAATAAGCGTGGCGGCTGAATATTTTTCAAAATATAAATGTAAATAAATAACTTTACTATAAATGTATTGAGGATCTGAAAGGTGTGGATCGTCAACAATCAGGAATAATGCAAGCGTTACTAAAAATAGGGCTGTTATATTATGTCAATGAATTGCTAGTGATCTGTTGAAAATAAGGAAGAAAGGGACTGTTGGTGGTCAGGAATGGATAGCAAACATTACTAATAGAATAGATTATTATATGTATACATTAAATGTTTTTCTAATTATTTTACTATAGGAAGGAATTGAAAATCAGAATGACAGGGACTGTCAGTAGTCAGAAATGAATACAACTATTTTTGATAAAATAGGTCTATTATATGTATAACGCGCAAATACTCTTGGGAAAGGTATTAATCTGTCTCTTCCTTCCAGCTATGGGTTAAATAACAGGACAGTTGGGTTCTATAGCCTTAGCTGGCAACCAGTCTACCACAGAAAGCAATGGCAACCTACTGTGGGATAATCTTCTGTCCAGTCAGTCATGTCTCTTTCGAGACATGATCGCCCAAGCGTGTATCACGTACGGCACTTAACTGATATGTATAATGCAAGTGTAATGATTTTACTATAGGAATGTATTGAAAATCAGGATGAAAAGGATTGTCAGTGGTCAGGATCGAATGAAAGTTGATATGTGACTTGACCCAAAGAGTTGTGAGTTCAATACCAAGCTACAGCAGTGGTGAAAAAATAAATTACAGGCTTAGAGGGAGATAACTCATGACTACCAATAGAGGCAATACTACGCAACGAATGAAAATCATATACCCCAGTGATTGTAATAAAGGGTTCGGTTCGAAATTCTTAACACCTGAAGAAGGCCGGAGCGTACAACGGCCGAAACGTCGTACAAATGGCAACAAAGATTAGAACAATAGTCCGAATAATGTAAATACATTATTAATAGGCTGTTATATATATATTATAAGTCTACGGCTATATCGTGTTGAATACACCGGTTCTTGTCCGATTACCGAAATTAAGCAACATCGAGCCTGGTAAGGAATTAGATGGGTGACCGTTTAGGAATACCAGGTGCTGTATATGTAAGGACCAAGAATGGTCCACCGGTCCTCCATGTTTGGGGGTTGGGTGCAGGGCTAACAACATTGCCCCATTAAAAACAGTTTGTTACGGAAACAGTAACAAAAAGTTACTGCCCTACACACCATTGGGTGTATAAAGGATGATGATGATATATATTATAAGTATTAATAATTGGCTGTTATATTTATTAATAATTGGCTGTTATATTTATTAATAACTGGCTGTTATATTTATTAATAATTGGCTGTTATATTTATTAATAATTGGCTGTTATATTTATTAATAATTGGCTGTTATATTTATTAATAATTGGCTGTTATATTTATTAATAATTGGCTGTTATATTTATTAATAATGTGATGTTTCGGTAGAAATCAATAGAAATGCATTGAAGATTTTCCCACTACCCTGTGCTTATTAAAGCTGCTCCGTTTATTAATTTCACACTTTTTGATTCTGTAATGATTTTCCAGACCTCACTTTTATCAAGCCGCCCCCGTTTATTGCATATTGAGAAAATGTTTTAATTATTACCCACTTTGTATTAGGCATTTAAAGGTAATGACTTCTGTGCTCTATTTGTACAAATATTTCTATAGAAATGGTTTGGAAGTTGTCAGGAATTAATTCGAACGTTTTTCACAGACTAGGGCTGTTATATTTATATTCGCTAAATTATGAAATCAGTTTTAATTTAGATCTTTAAAAAAAATGGGTAATCTAAAACTATTCTGGGTACCATACCGTGGCGCACCGAGGTGTTGCAACTCACCTGTTTAGATTTGATGAAACTGCCTTTCGCTTCTTTAGAAGGAACCAGTTTTATCATAACCCGTTTTACTTCTCTTCTTGAGTAAATGTTCACCAATGCGTATTCTAGCAGCGCTGCAAAGACAAATACTAGACACGAGACTGTCCATACGTCTATAGCCTTGATATAACTGACAGGGGGGAGGGAGATGGCAGTACTTTGCCGTTGGGTGATCATAGTCAGCACGGTTGTGCTTCCGAGTGCGATTCGGGCCGGTACAGCGTCGATTGGCAGCCAAAAGGACACCCAAGAAATAACCACAATCAAAGTGCTCGGAATAAAGACGTGCAGTAGGAAAAACTCGAACTTCCGGTTTAGATATATATCCGCACGAATACAAGTAAAGTTATTTTCTGAAAAAGAAACAAGTCGAAAGATTTATATCGAATTACAAAATGGTTTACACACAATCGCATAATATACACATGACTCTATAGACATAAACTTTACACATATTTAGCTAGAAGTTAAACGAAATTCATCCTTGATAATGGCTAAAATTATAGCCGATCGAAAGAAAAATGCCTTCGGACAATTTTTATATAATTTGAGTTCTGAAAAAAAAAAATCATAAGAACACATGAAAAATTATATAAAATAATCAATGATAATATCCTGTCTGTCATTTCCAATGAAACCTGCATAAAAGTTTGATTCCTGCCCAAATACACAATATATATATGACGTATGACGTTTGTTTAATAACCTAACTGTCGGGGTTTCGATTCCTGGTAGTGGATGCGCACTGCTGATGCGTCCCAAATATAGGACGAAACGGCCGTCCAGTGCTTTCCGCATTCTGTTGAGGTCGAATAAAACTCGATTAATTACTTATATATATATATATATATATATATATATATATATATATATATATGCGGTGTAGATATAGAAGAATCCAAAGTATATAAAGTGGTAGGATAACTTTCTAGGAGAGCTCTGAATATATATGCATATAAATACATATAGAGCAAATATATGTAAAAATCAAGACAGACACGTTATTTCGTGGTTAAGTAGAAGTATGGGCCTATATATATATATATATATATATATATATATATATATATATATATATATATTACGCTCTCACACCCTGATTGAGCAATCTGGAAGAATGGTAGACTTTGACAAAACATTAGCGACTCACACATTTACTCAACGTTCATTCAGCTACTGGCGTATATTTACATGGTATACGACACGCTAAAAGTTTGCCTTCTTCTACCGAGCGCCCATAGCTCAGAAGTAGAATCGCCGGCTGATGATAATTCGGTCGGGTTTGAATACTGGCTAAAAGTAATCGGATGTCTAACCGTATTGATGAGCTTTGATACAGCGAAACAGATCTGTTAGCAGATGACTATATATATATATATATATATATATATATATATATATATATATATGCTTAAAGAAGAGAAAAACTATATTTTCGGTTACGCGTTTAAGGCAAAGAAATTGATTTTATTTTAAATAAGGCATCTATAAACAAAAAAATTTGTTGGTTAGTGGTTAAAATATGTTCATAGGATATTCATAAGTTCAACTGAAATTATTATGCATTTATAAAACATCATATTTCATATATGAAGTGAATTTTTTCAGAAAGCTGAAAATTGTCTTCTTGTTTTGTATCCCAAAATGTTTTGATGAGAATAATGTTTTCCTTCAAAAATGTGTTATGGTAATAAATTTTTCTTTAAAAATATATTGCTGGTAATATTTTTTCATTCAAAAATATATATTTTTCTATAACAGTCTATTTTTATGTATATATTTCTATAAAAGTGTATTTTTATACTTTCATAGTGCTCAACAACAAATGCGCAGAAGTAGAGAGACTGAGCAGTAACAACAAAGAAGGGATGCATAAAGAGATAAGAGAACTGACAGGGCAAAAAACCTGCTCCTCAACAGGATGCATGAAATCCAAGGATGGAACAATCATATTAGAGAAAGAGGAAATACTCCAGCGATGGGAAGAATATATAAAGGATTTCTTTTGCGACAAGAGAGAATAACCGAGAATACACAAGGAGATGGATGGACCGGAAATACTAAAATCCGAAGTGGAAGCTGCAATGGCCAAAATGAACAGAAACAAAGCACCTGGTCCAGATGGCATCGTGATAGAGCTGCTGACAGCCTTAGAAGAATATGGCATAGAAAAGATTACCGACATAATAAACGAAATTTATAGTAGGGGAATAATACTAGACGACCTATGCAAGTCGATATTTATAGCGCTGCCGAAGAAACCTGGTGCAAACGAGTGCGAACTACACAGAACTATCAGCTTAATGAGTCACATTACAAAACTGATTGTCAGAATCCTGATGAATAGAGCGAGAAGTAGAATCAGGCCAGAGATAGGGCAGGAACAGTGCGGGTTCGTCAAAGACACTGGAACAAGGAACACCATATTCATGTTTAGGATGCTCTCTGAAAGGGCATTACAAATGAAGAAAGACTTGTACCTATGCTTCATTGACTACGTGAAAGCATTCGACAAAATGCGACACAAAGAATTGATGGAGATGCTAGGCAGCCTCGACATTTTCGGGAAAGGCATAAGAATAATCAAGAATCTCTACTGGCAGAAAACGGCCGGCATACGGCATACCTCAGTAGATACACAAAGATAGAAAAAGGCGTAAGACAAGGATGTGTCTTTTCACCGGATTTATTCAACCTATACAGCGAGAATATTTTGAAGACCCTAGATGACACGACAGGATTTGTTATTGGAAGCCACAACCTGAACAACATAAGGTATGCGGACGATACAGTGTTGATTGCGGACACGGAAAGGAGACTACAAGATCTTAGACAGAAAGTAGCAGTGGAAAGTGACAAGAAGGGACTAAAAATAAACTTTAAGAAAACTGAGTGCATGGCAAAAGATACAACCCAAAATGCCAAATACAGGTGGGGGATAACAGAATCAAACAAGTCCAAGAATTTAAGTACCTAGGAAGTGTTTTAACAGAAGATGGAAAGTGCAACACGGAGATCCGAAGGCGAATTGACATGGCAAAGGACGCGTTCCAGAAGATGAGCAAAATACTAACACACAGGAAAATCTCAATAGAAACGAAGAAAAAGAGTGCTAGACTGCTACGTGATGTCAGTTCTTCAATACGGCGGTGAATGCTGGACAATATCATCGAAAATGAGGTCAAAACTGGAAGCGGCCGAAATGTGGTTCTACAGAAGGATGATACGGATATCGTGGACTGAGCATGCAAGCAACGAGGAGGTGTTGGAAAGAATGGCAACAAAAAGGAAATTGATGCTGAGCATCAGGAAGAGACAACTGAAGTTCCTGGGACATGCAATGAGGAAAGAGAGCCTGAAGAACCTGATACTGACTGGTCAGATAGAAGGATGGAGAGACAGATAAAGGCAGCAGATAACATATTTGCAGGGTCTGATCAGGTAGATGACGGAACGGAGGTTGCCAGAAGCAACAGGAGCAAACATACTAAGAGCCACAAGGGATAGGGAGACGTGGAGAACCATGATCGCCTACGTCCTGAATGGACAGGGCACATAGAAGAAGAAGAAGAAGTGTTTTCACACCAGTTTTTTTGGGGGGGTAACTATTTGCCCATAGCTTGGATCCCAACAGGTGCTACCACTCTGGGTTAGTGTGAACCTGGGAACAACACCAATTAAGAGGTGGTTCAATGCTTCTTACAACCTCGCAATCAGAGGCTTTGCTGCCGGATGCAGTTTATCGTCATGCCCAGGATTTGATCGCGTTATGAAAATAAATAATTCATTTTACTCAGATACATACGTAAAATATCCCTACATTCACTTAAAAGTAAAAATAAAACCATTCCTGATCATGGCTAAAAGAGTAGTCGAAAGCGCTCGGAAACACAGAACTATAACTCCAACCTTCGCCCTCGAGCACTTTTTATGTCCCTCTTAGGAATTTATTCTGATGATTTGGGGATTTAGTTTTTCTCAAAAGGTGGTGATCTTTGAATAATGTATTCACCAACTAAAATTGCGTTGGGCCTATCGTCCAACGTGATTTTAGTTGCTGAATACATTATCGGTATTCATCATCTCTCCTTATTGTGATATCTTGAGTTAGCCGATGAGGTATAACTGATAATACCACCAAAGGGCCATACCGGTCCGCTCATGATTGTCTTACAGGGCGCACGAAACGGGTAGTCTTGGTTGGTATGTGTAGCCCGGATTATTGTACGAAAATATGATATATTGCGTTATTGAACACTTTTTTTTCCGGTGTGTCATTCTAGTATACCCCTTCGGAAATTGCATGATATAAATACACTCACGCGCACACATACATGCACAGCCACACATATACAGGGCGCGATTGAGAAACTGTCCTCTAAATGACGCAAAAATTAAAATAAAACTGACATCTCATTTTAACAGATATATTTACCAAAATTAAACAAAAATATCTTGAAATACTAAAGAGTAAATTTATTCAATGAAATCCCCATTGACTTCAACCATGGTCTCCAGATGACTTTGAAATCTCCTGCAACTCTTCCACACGGTCTCTCTGTTTAAGTTGTTGAATGCTGCCATAATCCTTGCTTTCAGTTCATCTTTGGTGTTACAAGGAGTTTTGTTGGTCTCTTGCTCAACTTTGTCCCACACATAATAATCAAAGAAGTGGACAGACGTAAAGGGCGATATGGTCGCAGAAATTTCCTGACAGCCATAACTATGTTCTTCTGCTTGTGTGACATGGTGCAGAGCCCTGTTTCCAGAAATAGGGTTTTCTAGTAGCCACCCTCTTGACCCAAGACAATATTACCTCCTCAAGGCTCTTGATGTAGGCCTCCGAGTCTGAGGCTCTGTAGGAAGATGAATAGAAGTATAACGTCGCCACCATGAGTGATCACTCCCAACTTTTTCCAAATCCTCTGAACTGTCCACAGATTGACACCCAAACTCTGAAATGTTCGTATTGTATTACACCTGGCTACCAACGATCGTCTTGTCATCAACGACGGTGACGCTGGTGTGAAACAATGGGTAACCGGCGAGATATCGCGCATATACGAAGGAGTCAACGGGAAATCGTTAACCAGTGGAAGTTCTCCGTTTTCTCTCTCTCTCTCTGTTTTGATCTATTCTCCTTCTGTCTTCGACTTATATAACCCAAAAACCCACCCAGTTTCTTCCCGTTTAATATTGTGGCTGATTGCTTGGTCTTTTAACGAAACTGATTCCAAGGAATTAAACAGATTCTACACTATAGCAGGTCAGTTTTAGAATGATTGTGTTGTATTTAATTCGAAAATTGGGGTATAACGTGTTAAAAAATGATACAACATATTATTTTCTCAGTGATTATCATTTTTTAAAGATTTAGCTTAGAATAAAAACTGGAGAATTGGAATGCTTTTCCGTTTTATCAGTGTAAGATAATTCTTCATTGACATCAGATACGGATCGGAATTTGTGTCTAGAGAAGTTCGAGGAATATTGCTAGGTTGAAGGAGGACATCTGCGAGCACTTTCGAGATGAAACAAATGGAATTGTAATAAAATATAAAATAAATAAATAAAACCCCGTAAAAGGTCTAACTACCTTTGGCACACTCTATATAAATATTTCTAAAGAATTGATTGATTTTTTATTACTACACTATATATAGCGCAGTTCTATAAAAACTGTATTTGAAATACTTGCAGTTAGTTGGTTATAATTAAAAGGATTAATAAATTCCATAACGAACAACGGCGTATCTTTAGCATGATTCAAAGAATAATGCAACAGTCGACCGAAATATACAATACTGCATTCGTCTTCTTCTATATGCCCTGATCCTTCAGGACGTAAGCGATCATGGCTTTCCACGTCTCCCTATGCCTGTTGGCTCTTAGCACGCCTTTTCCTGTTGCACCATGCAACTCTCGTTCCATCATCCACCTAATGAGGTCCTTCAAATATGTTATCCGTTGCTTACCCCTGTCTATTTTTCCCTCCATCTGGCCTGTCACTATCAGGTTCTCCAAGCCCTCCTTACTCATTGCATGTCCCAGGAACTTTAGCTGTCTCTTCCTGATGTTCAGTATTAATTTCCTTTTTGTTTTCATCATTTCCAAAACCTCATCATTGCTCACATGCTCGATCCATGATATCCGCAGCATCCTTCTGTAGAACCCCATTTCAGTTGCTTCAAGTTTTTCCTTCATCTTTGATGATATTGTCCAGCATTCACTGCCATATTGAAGAACTGACAACACATAGCAATCCAGTACTCTCTTCTTTATTTTTAGTGGAATTGTCCTGTTTCTTAATATTTTACTCAACTTCTGAATTGCTTCCTTCGCCATGCCAATTCGCCTTCGGATCTCTGTGTCGCACTTTCTTTCTTCTGTATTAACACTTCCTAGGTATTAAAATTTTTGTACCTGCTTGATTCTAGTATCCCCCACCTGTATTTGACATATTGGGATGCCCTTTTTACTGATGACCATGCATTCGTTTTTTTTGTAGTTTATTTATAGTCCTTTCTTATCACTGTCTTCAGTTACCTTCTGTAGGAGGTCTTGTAGTTTCCTTTCCTTGTCTGCTATCATCTGCGTACCTTAGGTTGTTTTAATTGTGGCCTCCGATGACAAATTCAGGCATAACTTCTAGGGTCCTCAAAATATTCTCGCTGTACAAATTAATGTTGAGATCAGATGAATTAGAGGCGAGGGCAGAAGACAGCTATATATATATATATATATATATATATATATATATATATATATATATAATGTATCGAGGCATCAGATAATTATCTAAACATATACTGTTAAATATAACAGATAATGAATGTCTATTATGTTTAATCATGAACCATTCTAAACATCGTATTTTAGCTTTAATTTCAGGTGAAAATAAAGACAAAAATTATCCAAAATTTGGATATTTTTTATTATGTTGGTTCTAAACTTTCGGTTCGCATGAGCCATTTTCGGAGAGGTTACAGGGACGTTAACATAAAAACGTCCACCATCAAAGATGATTTTTTATCTTGTGTTGACATAAAACTTTGCTAAGGAACGATAACAGTTACCAAATAGCAGACGCAGTTTGTAAATTTGTAATGAGGTTCTATGATGTCACATTGCGTGAGAGCTCGAAATGTTAAGAGCTCGAAATGTTAACGGAACTATATATTTAAATGCAATGTAATGTGTTATGACCAGATTTAAATGTGATTTTATTAAGTGTGGGTTGTTTTGATTTTTCTTTCAAATGTTCGTTTTTACTTTTCGTTGTGGTGCAGAAACGAGAAATCGGGGAGCCGAGTTCGAATTCCAGTTGAATTCATTGCCTTCACTTACGCGCAAATACCCTTAGAAAAGGTATTAATCTCTTCCTTCAAGTTATTGGTTAAATAACAGGACAGATTGGGTTCTGTAGCCTTGGCTGGCAACCAGTCTACCGCAGAAAGCAATGGCAACCTACTGCGGGATAATCTTCTGCCCAGTCAATCATGTCTCTGGGGAAAATAGCATAAAAACTGGACACCAGAACAATTCATTTGAAGCACATGTTATTGTGCCGTATTAACAAAGGAACCATTCTATTTTCATTTAGAATTATACGCTTGGCAATAAATACTAAAAATAGTATGAAATACATCATTTTCTTAAAAAGAAAAAACTGGGGTAGCCTAATAATTATGGCCGATAGTCTATATATCCTCTCACGATTAGGAGCTTGGATTATTTTTTCTTATGTCTTAAAGTAAGACACTCAGTAGTAGGTCCATCAATATATATGTTGCCGTCATTTTAGACGGCATATCAACATAAATATTTTCTTGTCATTTTTGACGCTACGGACCCACTCATTTATAAGACTACTTTTAAGATTTCAAGCAAATTACGTCATAGAAATAGAGTCTAGTATATTAAATTATTTAATTGTTCAAACATTTGTCTTCATCTTTATTGTCATACAGCGTTTTTTCTTTTTACTCAACGATCTAAGTTATTTCTTCATTACTGCTTCAGCAAGGTATTGAACTCACAACTCTTTAGATCAAGTCACTGGATCTAACAAACGCTTTTATTCACGGGGCCATGTGACCTCAGTGACTTGACCGATAGAGTTGTGAGTTCAATACCTGATTACAACATTGGTGAACAAATAACTTAGATAGTTGACTTAACTAAGTCATTCGGAACGAGAACAATATAACCCCTGTGATCAAAATGAAGGGTTTGGTTCGAAATTCTAATCACTTGAAGAAGGCCGGAGCGTATAATGACTGAAACATCGCGAATACAGCAATAAAAATGAGGACAACAGCTCGAAAAACGTAAATAATATAAATACTACCTCATCTCAGAAGTATAGACAAACAAAGCCAAGTATATGTTGGTTGGTTGTTTTGTTTTTATAGCATATCAACCTCGGCGGGTCATTTAATGTCAACTAAATTTTATTTATTTATTGCTAGTAATACCTTTTTCTTTCAACAATTTATCATTGTTCTTATATAATTTTTGTGTCTAGTAATACTTTTTTCTTTTCGAGTATCAAAATTCTTTGGGATTTGTTTTTAAGGGCAGGGTCCCCAAGTCCTACCCTTGTTATTTAACCCATAACTGGAAGGAAAGGACGGATTAATACCTTTCCCAAGGGTACCAGTGCTTAAGTGAATGCAGCGTATTCGACTAGAAATCGAACTCGGCTCACCGATTTCTCTTTCCGAGAGGATATCCACTGCACCACAACCCACATCCGTCACTAAAGACTTACAGCACCTGGCATTCCCAAGCGGTCACCCATCTAAGTACTGACCAGGTTCAACGTTGCTTAAATTTGGTGATCGAGCGAGAACCGATGTATTCAACGTGATATGGCCGTAAGCACGCACATACGTCACTAAAGGCTTACAGCACCTGGTATTCCCAAGCGGTCACCCATCTAATTACTGACCAGGTTCAACGTTGCTTAATTTCGGTGATCGAACGAGAACCGGTGTATTCAACGTGATATGGCTGTAAGCACGCACATCCGTCACTAAACGCTTACAGCACCTGGTATTCCCAAGCGGTCACCCATCTAAGTACTGACCAGGCTCAATGTTGCTTAATTTCGGTGATCGAACGAGAACCTAAGTATATGTAGATTTTCTAATAAAAAAAAATTTTTTTAAGACGTAGCGAGCCCCCAAAGAAATGAATAAAAAATTACATTTATCAACTCTAAAGTGAAACACTGGTAATATTTGATTAATCTTTCATTGAATAGAATTCGTGCACCTGGGCTTGTAGAAAATATTTCAAATAAAGAACTGCTGAAAATTCCATTGAACTGAACGACGTTAGAGTTATCGAATTTACCGTTGCTAGGTGTAGAAAGAGCACTTACAACAACTACCGAATTTTCCCAATTTTTTACAACCTCCAACTCATAGATAAAAAGAAAAAAAATAACAAATCTGATTTTCTCAACGATTTTCTATAAAAAAAATACTTGTATAATTAGTTTTTCGGGGCGTGGTTGAAAGAAGTATGCGTATATTTTTCTTTCAAATGTTCGTTTTTACTTTTCGTTGTGGTGCAGTAGATATCGGCTAGGAACGAGAAATCGGGGAGCCGAGTTCGAATTCCAGTTGAATTCATTGCCTTCACTTACGCGCAAATACCCTTAGAAGAGGTATTAATCTCTTCCTTCCAGTTATAGATTAAATAACAGGACAGATTGGGTTCTATAGCTTTGGCTGGCAACCAGTCTACTGCAGAAAGCAATGGCAACCTACTGCGGTATAATCTTCTACCCAGTCAGTCATGTCTCTTTAGAGACATGATCGCCCAAGCGTGTTTCACGTATGGCACTTAACTGACTGAATAGGGGAGGAAATGGATAATATTTTTCTAAATAAGTTTCTAAAAATCTGGGTGACAGAGACATTTTGTATATGTTCAAGAAGCAATATATTTTCCAGTCAATGTATTTTAAAAATTTTTTTAATCATTTCACCCCAAGCAAGGCGTTAACGCCACTGATGTGCAGTGGGTTACATCAGAGAGTTGAAGTATTAGACAGAACGAGAGTGAAGACAAAGACAAAGACGAACCAGCTACAGTGGTTGAAAGAGAAAGGGCAAGGGAAGGATGTGAACACAGGAGTGAAGACAGCTACGAAGGTAGAGAGAAAGGAAAAGAACAAGATTTACGGACTGATGTGGAAAGGGCTGGTGTTAAATGGATAAGAGATGGGAATTGACTTTGCTTTTCATTTCCTAGAGGTTGTAGTCGTCAGGAACGCAAGGGAGTTCCACAGGCAGGAAGCGCGATAAAAGAAGCTGCTATTGAAGTTATTATACAGATCAAACAAAACTTATTTTAAGGCCTTTGGAATCTAATGAAAACTTTTTCATTTTCTTTTCCATGTTATATGTTAAGCATTGTTAATGGCAATAACCTAATAAAGTTTGAAAAATAAACAAAAAAAATTTACATCCATTCATTTTTTTTTTTAAGTCTACGGATTTGCTTTAACTGGAAACAAGTATTGCTTTTTAGTCTTTCGTGCCAACGTCCAAAGAGTCTGAGCTCCAGGACCATGGATTAATTTTAAAGCTTTCATTACACCCGAGCAACGCTGGGCTATACTGCTAGTTTACTATAAAACTGAAGTCTTTTTTTTTAATCATTTCACTCTAAGCAAGGCGGTACGGCCACTGATGTGCATAAGGCTACATAAGAGAGTTAGAGTTTTAGACAAGAAAATAGTGATAACGAAGACGAACCAGCTACAGTGGTTGAAAGAGAAAGGGCAAGGGAAGGATGTGAACACAGGAGTGAAGACCGCTACGAAGGTAGAGAGAAAGGAAAAGAACAAGATTTACGGACTGATGTGGAAAAGGCTGGTGTTAAATGGATAAGAGATGGGAATTGATTTTGCATTTAAATTCCTAGAGGTTGTAGTCGTCAGGAAAGCAAGTATATGGAAGGGGGTTCCGCAGGCGGGAAAGGCAAGAAAAGAAGCTGATGGAATAGAATTGTCGCCTGCATTTGGTTGATCTAACTGTAAAAGGTTGAGACCTTGTTGCCAGTCTGGTTGCCCGAGTAAATTCTTGTGGAGGGGGCACCAGTGACCCAAGTTCGTCAGAGCAGAAGCCATGAAAATATTTATAGAAAAGACAGAGGGAAGCCACATCCCGACGATGAGAAAGTGGCTGGAGTCGAGCTGCCAGGTTGGGGTCCAATCACATTAAAGATTCTCCTCTGGAGCCTGTCGAAAACGCTGTGATGAACATAAATAAATAAATAATTGGATTCTTGAAATATTAAAATTTTATTGTCGGTTTGTAAGCAAAAACCTGATGAAATTAGGTACATTTTTTTAGACGATTTTAAAACTAAATGCTCAAAAATTGGTAAAAGTACTCATCACTTGTCTATATTTCTGGGATGAGGTAGTATTTACAGTATGTACATTATTCGGACTATTGTCCTCATATTTTTTTTGCAATATGTACGACGTTTCGGCCGTTGTACGCTCCGGCCTTCTTCAGGTGCTAGGAATTTCGAACCGAACCCTTTATTACAATCACTGGGTATATGAACTCCATTCCTTGCGGGAAGCCTCGATTGGAAGTCATGAGTTATCTCTGTCTAACCCTTAAGGACACATGGCGCAGTGGATATAGACGTTGGTTAGTTCCTGACTTGACTCTTAGATTTGTGGGTTTAATACCAGTTTACGGCAGTAGTGAACAAATAACTTTCAGGGTTAGAGGGAGATAACTCATGACTTTCAATCGAGGCTTCCCGCAAGTAATGGAGTTCATATACCCCAGTAATAAAGGGTTCGGTTCGAAATTCCTAGCACCTGAAGAAGGCCGGAGTGTACAACGGCTGAAACGTCGTACAAATGGCAACAAAGATGAGGACAATAGTCCGAATGATGTTACATAATGTATTTATTTCATCGAATCCCAGTTTTCGCACCGAGCGCAATGCTAGTTTTCTAAAAAAAAGAAAAACGTGAGCAATCAATCCGTTTTAATACTACACTGCGATCGTAGGTAGAAAAACGTGCCATTAGTACCTTAAAGAAAAGGTAACACGAAATTCATTGACTGCTTTCTACTTATCTATGTGTTGATGGTGCGGGTCGGAAATCTTCAGGTCCAAAGCGCAACAACGACGCTGATTGACTCCGAACCAGGACACGGCAATAAAGTTCTTACCTTCAAAATCTCCCGTGCAGTCTTTGTGCTCTATATGTCCAATTTCGAACTGGGCCATTTCCATTTCTCGATTGTAGGTAACGGCATTATCCTCTTCCCATTTGAAAACCACATTGTCTGGCGTGTACACAACTGGAACGAAAAAACAATACTTATACACAGGATTGTGCCCTAAAATAGGTAGACAACTGTATAAACAGAGTTTGAGTTTTGTTTAACGGCATATCAACTTTTGTGGATTATTTAATGCCAAAAAAAAAATGGGGTTTTAAGGCATCTTTTTTTAATGTTCAATTATAGTGACATGATTGATTTACTCAGAATTTGATGAACAAGTTGTTTTTATTTTTATTTTAGAAAACTGAAGATGTCTTCCAGTTTTCTATTAAAATATGTATTGCTGGTAATATTTTTTGCTTCAAAAATGTATTATGGCAATAAATTTTTTCTTCAAAAATGTCTTATGGTAATAAATTTCATTCAAAAATTTATTTTTGGTAATATTTTTTTCCTTCAGAAATGTATTATGGCAATAATTTTTTTCCTTCAAAAATGTGTTATGGTAATAAATTTTTCCCTCAAAATTGTATTGTCGGTAATATTTTTCCTTCAAAAATATATATTTTTCTATAAAAGTCTATTTTTATACTTTTATAGTGTTTTGACCCCAGTTTTGGTGTTAAATATTTGCCCATAGCTGGGACCCTAACAGATGCTACCACTCCGGATCAGGGTTGACCTAGGAACAACAGCAATTAAAAGGTAGTTCCATCAGAAGCCTTGCTGCTGGATGCAGTTTACCGTCATACCCAGGACCTTATTTAAATATATATGTGGCATTTTCTTTTCTTTTTCTTTTTACAGATTAATTGTGACAGCTTTCATGAACACCACGGTCACCTGAATTAACACCAATGGACTACGTTTTGGTGGGTGGGGTGCCTAGTAAAGAATCTATCCTGCACACTTATAAATCTACCATCCGCCCGTGCATTGAATACTGTTGTCATATCTGGTCGGGTGCCCCTGCTATTCTCCTTGGGCTTCTCGACAAGGTACAGCGGAGGGTCTGTAATGTGATCGATACTGACTTGGCTGACCGCCTGCAGTCTCTCTCCCACCGGCGCGACGTGGCTTCCCTGTGTCTCTTCTATAAATACTTTCACGGCTTCTGTTCCGATGAACTTAGATTACTGGTGCCCCCTAGGTTCGAATTTGCACGAGAAACTAGATTAGCAACTAGATCCCACCCTTTTACAGTGAAACCGATAAAATGCAACCGCAACTTCTACTCCAAAAGTTTCTTTTCTCGTACTTCCCGACTGTGGAATTCCCTTCCACATGACTGCTTCCTCGACGGCTACAATCTCCAGGAGTTTAGATGTAAGGTCAATAGACACCTCCTAACACAATAACTTGCCTCCATTCTTTCAAACACTCTTCCCATCCTCCCAACTACCTATCACCCCGCTTCTGACATTTCCTATATCTAACCATTCTTTCTATTTACCTTCCCCTATGTAGCCCCAAGCGCAATAGTAGCAGTGGAATGTCTTGCTTGGGGTGAAACGATTAAAAAAAAAAATTAACACCAATGGACTACGTTTTGGTGGGCGGGGTGCCCAGTAAAGAATAAGGTGTTGCGAGAGACAAAAGTTGTCTCCCCTTGACTAACCCTGTAAAAATGCAACTAGTAATAGATATTCCCAAGAATAGGAGACTGTCACGTGATCTGACGAGATATCGTTAGGCGGGAATGTTAATCCCTCTCTTTGTTCCCGGGTATCCAAAGTAGAAAGTCGTACATATTTAGGCTCGTGGAAATCATGATAACCACTAAAATTTATATTTTATTTCAGATAGAAAGTCGCTTGTGAACATTTTTCATATAAGTAAACATATATGTATATGTCAAGTATTTTGGCATAAAGACTTTTGTGGCTTATTGAACTTTTTCATGTGTTTATGTTGTGAATTATTCGTTTTGTGAATAAAACCGATATATATATATATATATATATTCGCGCGTAACAAAAATCTATGAGAAAAGTCTCCACACAGTAGACTAATGTTAGAAGCATTTATTGATTTGATACGGATAGGAATTTTTGTAGTACAACAGTATTTTGGAGAGGTTCACGGAATGTTGCGAGGTTGAGGAAGGACATTTACGAAATTAAACAAATGTAAATGCAATAAAATGTAAAAAAAAAAGACCAAAAAATCAAAACAAACAAAACCCGTAAAATGTCTATCTACTTTTGGTACACCCTGTATAAATATTTCTAAAGAACTGACTGATTTTTCTTTATTAATCCGACAGATTTTATTTATTGAAATTTATTTTTAGTGAGTAAACATATTTGAGTAGATGCCTCGTTTATTTTTTAACAGTATATTTATTTGTTTTCGTCTACCAGTCTGCATGTTCAAGAAGTGTTTATTGAAGTTCATTCAAAAACAATCATTAAAACGATAATTATGAAAGATTGTTAAAGAAGATCATTAAAAACAATCATTAAAGAAGATAATTAAAGAAATAATTAAAACGATCATTAAAAAGGATCATTAAAACAATCATTGTGAAAGAGTGTTTAAATAATAATTGAAAACGATTATTAAACAGATCCTGTTAAAAGAAGATAATTAAAAATATCATTAAAAAGAATCGTTAAAGATAATTAAATAAAGATCATTAAAAAGGTCGTTGAAAAGATCATTAAAAAAGATCATAAAAACTCTTATCAAAAAGAATAGTTAAAAAGATCATTAAAAACGATCATCAAAAGACTGTCATTAAAAATATCATTAAAAAGGATCGTTAAAGATCATTAAAACGATTATTAAGAAACGGTAAGTAAACAGCCAAATGATCCCATTAACTGCTGCAAACATTTGATAACTTTAGACGCATAGTAAGTATTCTTATATAATAAAACAATGACAGGATTTCGTGAATTGTGAAGTAAATGCTTTTTGGAATAAAAAAAAGTCTCAATTGAAATTGCTAAAAAAAAGGTTCACATTTCGCAGGCGAAAATGTTTTTTAGAGCGACTTCACAGAAGAAAGATCTCGAGATATTGCCTGAAATCACTGGACGTTAGGGAGATTAATTCTAAAATAACAACTATTTCATTGTGAGGCTTCTCGACGTAAAACAGACCAGAATTCTTTCTTTCCCGTGTTCACACGAGTATAATTCCAAAATCACTCAGATAAAAACAAAAGTTCATTTTTATGAATTAAACAAAATGGCGCCTGAGTTGCAATTTCAGGTAACTTAAACTCATGTCCTAGTTAAAGATGAAGGATTATTTTTAATAATAGCCATTGGTGAAAATACACACACACACACACACACACACACACACACACACATATATATATATATATATATACAAACAAATATGTATATATATAGAGAGATGGGGACAAACCTCTCTGTCCTCAGAATCGTTAAACATGGTTTTATTTTTTCGCGGTCGTCCCAATTAGCAATACTGCTTGTTGAAAACTAAAATTAAAATATAACTGTTATATACTGCCGCTAGATCTGGACAAACAGACAGGAACACATATATATAAAAATAAATTCTTGTATTTTTATTCTTCGTCGCTGACGCTTTTGTGGGACAGGAGGGCAGATCGCGAGAGAGATTACACACCCGAAGGTGTCGTCGGGAGTCGTTAACCAGTCTATCTTTTCTGCCAAAAATTCTAGACTATATATAGTCTTAAAACTCCCACGCATTTTTGCTTTTTTGAGTTGTTGCTTTGTTGACATCATCTACTGCCGGATATACAGTACTGTGCAAAAGTATTAGGACAAGAAATATTTTATCTTTTATGAGACATATTGACAGAAAATAAAGAATTTAATTAAAGTAATTTTATTTGAGTTACTCAACAATTGCTTTAACAAGAAAATATACTTGTTACAAAATAAATTTAGTATTTAGTAAATAGCCTTTTGCTTTGATCACAGACTTCATTCTGTCAGGCATTGACATCACAAGCTTCTTCAATGTATCTAATAGTATCTCCTGCTAAGTATTGTATTTGTTCCCAAATTGTGTCTTTCGAAGTAACATTAGATTTATCAATTTTTTTCTTATTCAAAATATCCCATAGATGTTCAATGGAGTAGTTTCAAAATAACTTGTTTAATAGAAAATAGGAAAAATTAAATATAACTTCTTTTTAGTACATTTCTTTTACACCTAGTTTTAATTAATCAATGATTATTAGAAATTTACTTGGCTTTTCAGTGAGGTTTTTCGGAAAATCACCCCTGTTCTAATACTTCTGCACACTACCGGTAGTGTGCAAAAGTGTTAAGACAGGGCTGATTTTAAACTTTATTTTGATGCCTCATAAAAGATAAAATAGTTCTTGACCTAATAGTTTTGCATAGTACACTCTCGAACCCTGATTGAGCACTCTGGAGGAATGATAGACTTCGAAAAAACTGTAGTTACTCTAGCACTTATGCATTTTTCGGTGTAAAGACTTCTACGAGGGTCATTCAATAAATAAGGTGCATTTTTCGGTATAAGGACTTCTACGAGGCTCATTCAATAAATAAGGTTAATTTTTCGTTATAGAAGTCCTTATACAGATAGAAACTTACTTTTTTTTTTTTTAATTTCCTTTACTTCTTTTTCAAAGGGATTTAATTCTTTTTGCAGAATGAAAAAAACTTTGAGAGTTTTGGAGATTAACAAAGATAGCCGACCAAGAAGCATGCTCCAGGATTGAACAGAGGTCAGTTGTCAAGTTTTTAGTTGCTGAAAAGTGCAAACCAGTTGAAATTCATAGGAAAATGTAAACTGTGTATGGTGCCACATATTTTCACATATTTCACATTCAACCAAAAAAATGTCTACAAATGGGCTAAATTGTTTAAAGAAGGACAAAGCAGTGTTGAGGATGAAGACAGGACTGGGAGGCCGACAGAAGTGAGGTCTCCAGAGGTGATTGAATCAGTCAATGACCTCATGACAGAAGGGTGACAGTGGATGACATTGCAAGGACTTTGAGCCTATCTGTTAGGACAGCACACAAAATTGTCCATGATGACCTTGCCTACTCGAAGGTCAGCTGCCGGTGGGTGCCAAAGATGCTTACTGAAGAGCACAAACAGAAGCTGAGCTGGGAACTGCTCCCTCATCCCCTTACAGTCCAGACCTTACCCTTTCACCTGTTTGGTCCCTTGAAAGCGTTTACGAGCGGCACGAAATTTGAAAGTGACGATGAAGTCAAAAGAGCTGTGAGCGATTGGCTGAGACATCAGTCCAAAGGTTTTTACGCTGAGGGAATACGGAAGATTGTGCACAAATGGGAAAAGTGTGTAGCACTGCCAGGAGACTACATTGAAAAATAAAAAAAGTAAGCTCTATTAGAAGTTCTTATACCAAAAAATTCACCTTATTTATTGAATGACCCTCGTAGAAGTCCTTATACCGAAAAATTCACCTTGTTTATTGAATGACTCTCGTACTTTTCTGAACATTTATTTGAGGAACAGTAGATGATTTAAAGTATAATTAATCCGATGCGAAACAAATTTTACTTACGTTATGTTTAGAATATCGCAGAAAAGCATTTTTTAACACAGACATAGCTATTTATTTAAAGAATTGACAGCTTGACTGATAGAAGTTTACCGATTTTTTTTTCTACGGTGGATATAACTGTAAAGATTATTTGAGGAATCTAATATTAAACACCTTTTTATATAAATTTTAATTATTCAATAATCTTTAAAAATTTCGGAAAATATTCTCTGTAATCTAATCTAAAGTTATTTATAAATATAACTTTGTCTCTGTGTGTGTGTCTGTGTGTGTGTGTGTGTGTGTCTGTGTGTGTGAGTGTGTGTCCATTACCTATAGACTCCGAAACGGCTGAACCGATTTTCTTGAAAATTTACACAGTTGTACTATAAGCGTCTGCCAGTGTTCTTAGCTGGATTTTCTGTCGAGGTACCCCCGATAAATATCGAAAATCGGTAATCGAAAAAATCGGGTTATAGAAGGAGTGGTCTGATTTTAATCAAGTTTGATACACTCATAGACAAAGACGTAAGAAATGATATTCAGAAGTTTCAAGGTTACAATAGTGCAGAAAATCGATAATATATATATATATATATATATATATATATATATATATATATATATATATATAAAAGGAAAGATGTTTGTGTGTGTGTCTGTATTTTTTTCAGCCCTTTTATTTTAGTTTTTGCTTCGGGTTTTGCTCTAAGTAGATATAATTGTAGTTCTTAGTCTCAGCCATGATACCATTTATTCAGAAGACTTATTTAGCCTTCAAAATTCAGTTTACAACGAAAAAACTTATTTGATATTGATACCAGGAAATCAAAATTTGACTTACATCCATTCATTTTTCTTTCAATCTACGGTTTCGCTTTAACTGGAAACAACAACTGCTTTTTAGTCTTTCATACCAACGTCCAAAGAGTCTGAGCTCCAGGACCATGGATTAGTTTCCTTACACCCGAGCAACGCCGGGCTATACTGCTAGTGTTTCATAGAATTATAGATAATTTAGCTTTAAAATTATTTTAGTTATCGCTCTTATTTTGTAAAATATGTGTATGGACGTCTATATTTACAAAAATCGGCATGTTTATACATATACAAAAATTAAATTAAATCCTTTTGAAATCTTGAGGGTCATTAGATTGTATTAAGCTTTTCTATCTATGATTAGAATCTACGGCTATATCGTGTTGAATACACTGGTTCCCGTCCGATCATCGAAGTTAAGCAACATCGACCCTCATCATTACTTAAATGGGTGACCATTTGGGAACATCAGGTGCTGTAAACGTAAGGACCAAGAATGATCCACCGGTCCTCCAGGTTTGCGGGTTGGGTGCAGGGCTAGCAACCCTGCCCCGTAAAAACAGTTTGTTACAGAAACGTCAACAAAAAGTTGCTGCCCTATGCACCATCTGGGTGTGACGGATAAATGATTATTATTATTGCTGCCCTATGCACCATCTGGGTGTGATGGATAAATGATGATTAGAACATATAGTTTTTACTTAATAGCAGTATAATCTAACAGAAACAAATTACAACTGAACTTTTAAAAGATTTAAATCGTTATAAATTATTCTAATTAAAATGCTAAAAAATGAAAGCAAAAAATTCATTAATAATCGAGACAATAATATTCATAATATATCTTATTCATGAAATCAATTAAAAGCTTTCCAATTAAATATCTTAATTTTAAGATTCAGAGAGGATTTTCGGTCAAGAGAAGCCCCGTTTTGCAAGAATATGAAATTATCTAATGAGTTTTGTTTTAATTGATATAAACATTCAGTCATACGTGATACTCGCTTGGGCGATCATGTTCCGAAAGAGACATGACTGACTAGGCAGAAGATTCTCCCGCAGTAGTTTGTCATTCTTTTCTACGGTAGACTGGTTGCATACCAAGGCTGTAGAACCTAATCTGTCCTGCTGTTTAATCCATGGCGGGAGAAGCGACGGGTTCATATCTTTCCCAAAGTATTTGCGCGTATAATTATATTAACATTAGAGGGACTAAATTTATTTTTTTAAGTGAATTTTTTTTAAATTAAATAAGTGAGTAATAGATGGTAAAAAAACCTTTTGCTAAAATTTTCTAAAATAAAGAATTTCTAAAATAATTTAATTTGTGAATAAGTCTTGAAAGTTTCATTTATATCCTACAATCGTTTGATTTTTGCTAGAATTTTCAAATCAATGTGTTTCACACCACAAAGAAGACGCTAAAATTTCTGATACTAATCTTTGTTACACCTTTCCCATTACTACGCTGACAAAAAACAAAAACAAAAAAAAACAAAACAAAAAAAAAAAGGATTTTAGCCAAAATTTTGAACTTTCTGAAAAAGGAAAAAAAAACGTTTAATAATAAAATAAACCTTCGGTCTTTCCTCTTAATAATAGCATAAATACAGAGTATGATGGATAAATTATCGACTCAGTTAAACAAAAATGAAGACTGACATCTCATTTTAACAGTTATATTTATCAAAAAACACACACACACACACACACGCACACACACATATATATAAAGTTTATAAAGGAAACCTCAACACGTCATCTTAGTTATGACTTTAGGCGTCTATTTGACCTCATCAGGAAATCTTGTTGGAGAAATGTTAGTATAATTGAGTTGACCTGATAATGTCAAATAGACGCAGGGGAATTGTTTTTTTCAGAGGTCATACCATCTAAGACAGCCAAATAACTTCAAACGGATACTACCCATACTTGGAACTGGACTCTATCCCTTTCTCCCCCTTCCTTCCCATTCCTTCCTTTCCTTCTTTCTACCCCCTTCACCTTACATTTATTGTCATTGATTTATTTGTTTGTAATCTTATGTTTATTATTATTATTATTATTATTATTATGTTCCCTCTTCATTTTAAGAAAACGTTCATTCCGGCAGAAATTTTATGCCAGATGGAGGAAATATTGTAAAAGAGTCTGATGATATGAGCTAATTAAGCTCATTGAAATGAACTATAGTTTATAACTAATATGACGTGTTGAGTTTTCTTTTATAAACTTCATATCGCTCTGGTTAACACCCATCGAGCTCTCTATACGGATTTACCTATTAATAGTTTATATTAAGGAACTCTTGTTGGATTATTCTCACCGTTTACGGACTGACAACTATATATATATATATATATACATATATATATATATATATATATATATATATATATATATATATATATATATATATATATATATATATATATATATATATATATATATATATATATATATATATACATATATATATATATATATATATATATATTATAAATTATATTTTAGAATATGTACAGATTTTTTATATATCCACTACAAATTGTACATTTGTTTCGACATTGAAACTTCCTCCTGTCCACATCACCTGATGAGACATTGTAGTTTCAATGTCGAAACAAATGTACGATTTGTAGTGGATATATAAAAAAATTGTACATATTCTAAAATATAATTTATAATAAATATTCACAGCTCTATATATTATATATCGAGCACTGTTTTAATTAATGCTTTGGACGTTGTAAAAAATTATTTTCTTCGTTCTTCATTCACTCGGATATATATATAATATACATACATACATACATACATATATATATATATATTATATATATATATATATATATATATATATATATATATATATATATATATATAAAGATACTAAAGTAAATTTATTCAATAAAATCGCGTTCTCCAGACGACTTCGGTATCTCCTACAATATTTCTGGACGGTCTCCTTGTTTAAGTTAGTGAATGCTGCTAAATTCATTGCTTTCAGTTCATCTGAGGTGTTACAAGGATTTTTGTTAGTCTCTCGCTCAATTGCGCCCCACACATCTTGGGGTTGTAGTCATGTGAGTTAGGTGGCCGATGTAAAGGGAGATGTGGCCATAAAAATTGTCTGATAGCCATGTCTGGGTTCTGCTGCTGATGTGGCATGGTGCAAAGTCTTTTTGCCAGACATTGGATCGTCCAGCAGCCACTCTCTTGACCCAGGCACTTGATGTAAGGCCTCTGTGTTGAGTCTGGGGCCCTATGAGAAGATGAATAGAGGTGTAATGTCGCCGTCACTAGTGATCGCTCTATATTGCCGTGATGCTGACTGGATATAACATCCAACTCTTTCCGAATCTTCTGCACTGTCCTCATTTTGACAACCAGACATTTTGAATTGTTCATATTGGAGCTTACGGCGTGAATGTCAATCAGAATATCAATCAATTTTTCTCATAGATGGTGTCCAACTGACCCAACTATATTATGCAATCGACAAAATCAAAAACAAAAAAAGCGCGTGCGCGAAATTAAAAAAAATAAAATGGCGGCAACTTACACATCATACGCTGTATATCAAAGATAAAAAGTTATTTTTGTTAAGTTTGGGGCATTTTTTTCATCATGGTCTCCTAAACTTTAAGCGATTCAGTAGAAGTACCTAATCTACTATGTATTTTTTTTTTATCTTTATATAAGCACTAGCAGTATAGCCCGGCGTTGCTCAGGTGTAAGGAAAGCTTTAAAACTAATCCATGATCCTGGAGCTCAGACTCTTTGGACGTTGACACGAAAGACTAAAAAGCAATAGTTATTTCCAGTTAAAGCGAAACTGTAGACTGAAAGAAAAATGAATAGATGTAAGTCAAATTTTGATTTCCTGGTATCGATATCAAATAAGTTTTTTCGTCCTAAACTGAATTTTGAAGGCTAAATAAGTCCTCAGAGTAAATGGTATCATGGCTGAGACTAAGAACTACAATTATACCTACTTAGAGCAAAACCTGAAGCAAAAACTAAAATAAAAGGGCTGAAAAAATACAGACATACAGGCAGATAAACTGAAACACACACAAACATCTTTCCTTTTATATACATATATATATATCACCGATTTTCTACACTATTGTAAGAACTGCAACCTTGAAACTTCTGCATATCGTTTCTTATGTCTTTGTCTATGAGTGAAACAAATTTGCTTAAAATCGGACCACTCCTTCTATAACCCGATTTTTTCGATTATCGATTTTCGATATTTATCAGAAACCTAGCTAAGAACACTGGCAGACGCTTATAGTACAACTGTGTAAATTTTCAAGAAAATCGGTTCAACTGTTTCGGAGTCTATAGGTAACGGACGCACACACAGAGACACACACAGACAAAGTTCCATTCATAAATAAGTTTACATTAGATGGCATACACAATATTAAGTGTCCACACGTATAGAAATACATATCTATTATATCTAACGCAAGGCAGAGTATCAGGAGGAAGGAAAAGAAAGAAAAAGTTTTGCATATAACTTGAAGATACTTCTGTTCTACCATTGTTATTACTCCAGATTTGAATGGGCTGAATTCATCTATATCCCAAAGGGATACGGCAGGCTTCATCTGTGTCCCAACGGGACGGCAGGGGTTTTAGGTTCCAGCGTAACACGGTGGTAGGCAGATACAAAGGCCTTGGCAGAAGGGAACAACCTTCTTCCTCGGTTGCTGTTAGCGGAAAGAGTGTGTGACTAGCGCCTGGGGTACTATCGGGAGTGACGTCACGAGCGGTTGTCATGTAACCACGTGACTTTATCTCGTCCAAAGGGAGATAAGCAGTTTTTGTATCCTTACAACAGTAAATCAAGGCTCAATTAGCCTATTTAAGAAATATTTATCTTTAACATTCAAAGTCTATACCTTCAAACTACATTTTCGTAGCCAAAACGTAAACAAAATAAATTCTGCAATAATAGACTTTATAACCGATATTATTACTGTAAACGTTAATTATCTGTCTTACTACATGTGCAGATGGTGTATTGGTTAGCGGCCAAAAATGAAAAATTGGCGGGACAATTTAGAATTCTGGACGAGTTCGTTATATTCATTTTCGTATAAATATCTTTGGGAAATGTATGAATTCATTGTTGTTTCTCCCAGATACAGGTTAAATAACTGGGCTGACAGGACTCTTTATTCGTGATAGACAACCAGTATAATAGAAAGATAATTCAAAATTGTATGTGGTCCCGGTGAGACACATACTCTTCTTCTTCTTCTTCTATATGCCTTGTCCTTTCAGGACGTAGGCGATCATGGCCCTCCACGTCTCCCTATCCCTGGTGGCTCTTAACACGCTTTCTACTGTAGCACCACTCACCACCCGTTCCATCATCCACCTGATCACGTCCTTCAAATATGTTATCCGCGGCTTTTCTCTGTCTCTTTTTCCCTCTATCTGGCCTGTTAGTATAAGGTTCTCTAAGCCCTCCTTCCTCATTGCATGTCCCAGGAACTTTAGTTGTCTCTTCCTGATGCTCAGTATTAATTTCCTTTTCGTTTCCATCATTTCCAAAACCTCATCATTGCTCACATGCTCGGTCCATGATATTCGCAGCATCCTTCTGTAGAAGACACATACTTTTTTAATATATGTCCACTCAGCACGAAACTGGGTGCTGAAGAAACACAAATCGTTCTGAGCAGACAGGCATACTTGTAAATAAGCAGCCACACTGAAGATGAGATATAACACTGATTTGAAACTGCTTTTATGATGATATATCTCAGTCTCTTCGTATCTATCGCTGTCAGCTGAAAATATTTAAAGTAAAAAAAAAAAAAATATAACAAAAACAAACAAGAAAATCAGTATCGTCTGCTGACGACTGCGAACGAATTCCAAATCATCGCATTTTATCAGCAGGAGTATCAGTGCTTAAACAATCGTCCATACCAGTCGTAATAGAGACCATTTTGAATTGTTATCTTTCCAAAAAGAAGGTAACATATTTATAAAAATGGCGATAAATATAAGTAAGTAATGGTTGCAATAAGTATTTTCTATTTTAAAAATTGCAAAGGAATTTATTAAGACAGTTACTTACAGCTTTTTATCACAACCGAACACATTTGAGTGTCGAGTGGAAACTTCTCAAGTGTCATGGGGCACGCTGACGTCATCGTCAATCTAGAAAAGAAGTTGTCAGAACATAAGACAGTTATAAATTTAGTGAAATAAATAAGTTAACAATTAACAATTAATAACAAAACATGGATTTAAAACATTTTGCATGTACCGAGTTTTAATCACTTAAATTTTATAAGTTTAAAGATCGAAAATTTATTGAAAAAAATTCACAGGTTTCGACATGAGCAGGACATTAATTATAATAAAGAGGTATACATGATTCGTGATTGCAAGAGAAGAAAAAGCAGTGAAATGTCAAGGCATTCCCTGATGTCTTTAGTTAATATCGCGATTTCTATTTTGCCAGGAAATGGGATGATCATAAAGAATTATACAGAAATCGACACCAACAACTGAAATGTCAGGGCATTCCCTGATGCGTTCGGTTTATGCCGTTATTTTTCTTACGTCAGGACATGATTGATAATTGGTAGGTATATATAATTCCTAATGTAATTAAAAAAGACAAAATTCTATGAATGTTCAGAGTATAACTAGATATCTTCAAATATTATCATGACATATAAAAAGGCAGGATATTTCCTGATGTCTTCGGTTAATGATTCCCATCACGCCGAAACGCGAGTGATAACAATGTGGAATATAGAGCTCTTGGCACAATATTAAATGAAAATAATGAAAATGGGGAATAGAAATATCAATAAAAGTCAAAGCATTTCCTGATGTTTTCGGTCAGTAATATTGACTTCCATACTCCAGAAATGGGTTATAGAAAATAAGTACGTAGAATACTCGATCAAATTAAAAACAAATAAACGAATAGAAACTATAAAATATCAGGACATTTCCTGATGTCTTCGGTCAATGATACTGATTCCCATGTCGCCGAAGTAGGAATGATAGCGGAAACTTATGCAGAATATGTAACCAAAGTAAAAAAAAAAAAGTGTATATATTCCTGGGTATGACGATAAACTACATTTGGCAGCAAGATTTTTGATCGGAAGGTTTAGAGGAACATAGAACCACCTCTCACTTGCTGTTGTCCGCATGCCTGCTCTGACCCGAGGTGGTAGCACCTGTTCGGGTCCAAGCTATGGGCAAATAGTTAAACCCCAAACTGGGGTCATTTAAGTGGAAATAAAAAAAATGTTAGGCTGGGTTTTAGTTTTGGATAACAACTTATCTAAGAGAAGGAAATCTCATATAAAAAAACCTCTCCACTTACTCTGTGTAGAATAGGTGTTCTTGTTCTTAGGGCCAAGAAGAAAAAGACGAAAAGAAGAAGGTAGGTTAAACCAGTGTATTGGAAGAACAGAACATATATACAAAATAAGAGTGTTATTAGTCAGTAGATAAAAGTGTCCGTCCGAACTGTCAAGTTACAATGCGTCTTGACTGCCTCCTTTAGGTAGTCTCACAGGTTAGTATTTATGAAAGAGGATGAGTTCATTCCAGTGTAGATAGGGCATTATAACAATAGAATAGACTGAATTATCTAACCTTGATAGGTAATCTCCCTAGAAATGGTGTTTCGATAAAAACACTGATTTTCCAGTTTCCTAAACTAGTCGGTGTCAGTAAGGGCATACAGCTGTAAAACTCACTCCAATATTTCATGATGGTTCAATTACGGAGCTATCAAATAAACTCCGTCCAACCCATGCTAGCATGGAAACGGACGTTAAACGATGATGATGATGAGTATAAACTCTAAAAAGTCAGTTCATTTCCTGATGTCTTCGGTTAATCCTATTAACTTGCATAACATACACATATGCTAATTTGATCTCTTTTCTGTTTAGAATAATGCGCAATAATTTAAAAAGTTGTTTTTCATACTTTCGCCCAATTCAGTGTCCTAAGAGCCACTCAAACAGAGTGTTACTGATTGATTGTTTTTTAGGGCTTTTCAGTCTTTCATATTTTGGATTGTGAATATAATTCCTCCTTAGCGAGTGAATACTGCATTAGCAATAACAGTTTTTTTTCCAGATAAGTCATACTATTTAATCCATAGGTGAGGAAAGAAGAGATACTAATACCTTTCTCAAGAGTATTTGCGCGTAAGTGAAAATAAGAAACTCAACTGGAATTCGAACTCAGCTTTTCGATTTCTCATTCTGAGCCGCTATCTGTTACATTACCCACACATCTCGAGAGTGTTATTGAATGAGTTTTTTGTAAGGGTGTGCAAGGAGGAAGTAAGAGGTACAGATTATGAGAAGATGTGGGACAGATAACTCTAGACTTGAAGTGGGTAAGCATGTAGAGACCGTAAAAACATCCTCTTAAGTGTGTGTTCCACAGCGTAACAGTTCTAGGAGTTTTGTTTAATGGCATATCAACCTCTGTGGGTTTAATGCCAAAAATGTGGGGTTTTAAGGTATTTTTTTTACGTTCGGTTATGGTGAGAATGTTGATTTAGTCAGATTTTTATTAAAAAAATTTGTTTTTATTCTTAGAAAACTGAAAATGTCTTCTAGTTTTGTATTCAAAAATGTTTTGCTGAGAATTTTTTTTTCCTTCAAAAATGTGTTATGGTAATATTTTTCCTTCAAAAATGTGTTATGGTAATATTTTTCCTTCAAAATGTGTTATGGTAATATTTTTCCTTCAAAAATGTGTTATGGTAATATTTTTCCTTCAAAATGTGTTATGGTAATATTTTTCCTTCAAAATGTGTTATGGTAATATTTTTCCTTCAAAAATGTATTTTTTCTATAAAAGTCTATTTTTATGTATATATTTCTATAAAAGTTTATTTTTATACTTTCATAGTGTTTTTGACCCCAGTTTGGGGGTTAACTATTTGCTCATAGCTGGGACCCTAACAGGTGCTACCACTCCGGGTTAGGGTGGACCTGGGAACAACAGGTATTAAGAGGTGGTTCCATGTTCTTCCCAATCAGAGGCCTTGCTGCTGGATGCAGTTTAAAATTTTTCGAATACGATTTTAGCTTCTTCTTAATTTTGTCTTCAATGTAAATGGACATGTTATAAACCGGTGCGTGTTATATCCTGAAAATACAGTACTTGATTAAATAATATTAAAAATATCTGTGAAAGAAGTCAAATATACTCACCTGGCTCTGTATACGACTGTTCCATTCTGATGTAGATGCATCATTTTATTAGGAACCGTTACTTCGTGGAACGATGCCTTTTTCTCGTTTGCAAAATACAAATCTGGAACCCAAATGCTTTTCATAATTTTTGTATCTAGTTCCAGAATCTCGGCATTACTCATTTCTGTATAATTCAGCCTTGGATCTGTCCATTTTTGGGTAATGATAAAGTTCATGGTGTAATCCTGCCCAAGATAAAGAAATTAAATTCAATACTTAAATTAATCGGTTGTTTTTTTTATTTTTTTTCTCTTCTTTTTAAAACTGTGACAGGAAGGGTCACCACTGTAGCTGTAGGGACGGTCAGCCATGTCTGGTACAAGGCCAATTTACAAACATAGTCGACAATTCCCACAACTTAAGATTTTATTAGAATTATCAGAGGATTATCAGAAAGTGGATTTCTGGAAGAATAAAAGCCTACCTTTTGTATGTTTAAATAGAAATTTATTAATAGAACAGAATAACAAGTACGATTATAACTTTCAGTGCAAAAACTACTCCACAACAATAACAAAATATAAACTTTAGACAATTTAACAACTTCGAGAACATTACTCAACAGCTTGCCCCAACATTGGAAAAAGTCAATTAGAAAATTAATTATATATATAAAAAATAGAGAGAAAAAACCCAGCATTTAATTGAAGGGAAATTATTTCGGCAGTAGTAAAAATTACAAACTGTTTCTTCAAACCCGGAAAATCAAATGTTACATTTAGCTCAGGATATTCAAAAAAATTTGCAGTGAAAGGAAATAAGATTAGGGAAGGGTAGAGGTGTATAAAGTTAAACAGTGAAGCAACAGATACTGGACATGTCACAAAAATAAAGATCATATACATTAAATCACATATCTGGAAAATATCCCTTGAGCTCTCTATTTTTATCAATTTAATATTTTATATTAATTAGATAAAAGTTTTGGATTACCCTCTCTCCGTTTTTACGGGTTTGTCATTTTTCATATATATATATATATATATATATATATATATATATATATATATATATATATTTCACATATAAATTCAAATATTACAGAGATGTGTTGAAATGGCTATCCTCTAAGTTTGTTATTTGAATTTATACGTGGAATACATATTTGCTCTGTAAATTTAAATTTACATCAATCTCTTTGTTGGTTCAGTTTTAATATTTAATTTAATAGTGATAGGATCCATTGGGATTTACTTTCCGAATCTTTTCATCGGATTTATTACCACTAAGAAAATGGCAATCTGTTGTATCGCGGGAACGATATAAATAACAAGGTAAATTCTAAGTGGTAAGATTTACACAATACGAAATGGATAAACAAACAACAGAGTTTATTGCACGGGAAAGTACAATTAACTGAGAGTTTAATAAAATGGTAAGTCAAGATGGAATGGGAGCGGAAGTCGAATCGTCTCGTACTTCCTTACTTCTTAATCTCTTCGGCGAGTTAACTATAGGGGGTGATAGGATGTTCCATTATAACACAAAAGGAGAGGATAATTTCAAAGATTTTATCAAATTAAAAAAACATATTAAATAGATAAAAATAGACAGCCCAATGGATATTATCCAGAGCAATATGAAATATTGAGAGGAAAACTCAACACATAATTAGACGGTTATAGAAACCGTTTAATGTGTGCTGAGTTTTCCTCTCTCTCTCTCTCTCTCTCTCTCTCTATATATATATATATATATATATATATATATATTGAGTTCTCTGGTGAAGAAAAACAGTTTACACTTCTGCGATATATGCATTCCCCCTCAGGAATGAATTGAGTTCTTTCGGTGACTGGCGTGTGTATTACTTTCTACGGTAGACTGGTTGCGAACCAAGGGTATAGAACCCAAGCTGTCCTATTATTTAACCCATAACTGTAGGGAAGATATGAATAGAATTATCCTCGAATACATTTAAAGGCAAAAGCCTGATGGACTAAGAGTAATCTCCTCAGACAGACAGCTAAATTCCTAACGTTGGAAACGCCAACAGCTGACTTTTTACAAGTTTTTCTTTGCTACACTACCCCGGCTCTCTGAGCAGCTTCAACCTTCTCCTTTCGGTAACCATCTTGCACTAATCGGCCATGTTCAAAAATTGTCGGGGCAGAGTTTCATCTTCACCTAGATCGACCTGCAAAGTTTACACCGCACAATTCTGCCTTTAATTATAAAGCGTTTACGTCGGATGAGAACGCAATAAATCACTGACACATATCAACTGATGATTTGCAGGGTATAGCTTTCGCCATTGCTGCAGGCGCCGGTTCATTTCCGGTAAGATTAACCAAGGGAGATAAGTACAAATTGAATGATTGATTTTGACAACTGTTAGCGCAAAGATTAATTCTTGACATTCACTATTTTTTCATGTGAAAGCCTTCTAAAGGTTTTTATGAAATATGCCGTCAATTTTGACGGCACCTGAAACTAATATTTAAATGTTTAAAAATACATATTAGAAAACCTTTAATAAGAATAACAACTTAACAAAACAAGCTGTCATTCGGACGGTAATGGCAAGTCATTAATAAAGTAAGATTCTACTCAGATTAAAGTTGGTGACTGGTTTTCTGCAAATTCCAAAAAAAAAAAAATATCACCGTAAGCAAAGCAATAAATTCACTAAGGTTACCGAAGGTGAGAGAATATGACAAAAAAATTAAGGAGAGAAAACATTAAAAGAACAGGAATTAAGAAGACAGGAGATAATAGGTGAAATTGTCTTTAATTTTTGAAGACCAAAGTTGACTGGAAGCATAAGTCGAAAGAGTGTTTGACAAGCGAGGAATAGCTGTTAAATATATTAAATAATAAACAATAATTATATAAATAAATGGTAATATATTAATATAGTTATTGCAAACATGTCTGAAGATTCACATGTGCAATGGTTCAAAGAATTTAACTAAACACCATCATTTTTTATGACATAGATTAATATAGTATCTATCTATCTATCTATCTATCTATCTATCTATCTATCTATCTATCTATCTATCTGTACCTCGGAGTAGTGTAATGGTTAGCAATCTTGTCTCGCTTGTATCATTACAATTGATTAGTGAGTTCGATACACACTGGGTGTCCTAAACATTTGGCCTTGTGCCAGATCTAAGCTACGCTTAAAAAATAATGGGCACATCAACGTGGTGTAATGGTTAGCCAGCTTGTCTCGCTTGAATCATTACAATTGGTTCGTGAGTTCGATACTCACTGGGTGTCCTAAACCTTTGGCCTTGTGTCACATCTAAGCTACGCTTAGAAAATAAGGAGCACTTCGACGTGGTGTAATGGTTAGCAAGCTTGTCTTGCTAGAACCTGTTACAACTGAGTAGTGAGTTCGACCCTCACTTGGTACCCCATACTTTCGGCCTTGTGCCACATCTAAGCGGCGAATAGAAAATCGACTATCTATCTATCTATCTATCAAATAAATTCTGTTAAATTTAACTGAAAAGAAATGTTCGTTAAATTTTTTGTTGCATTTTTTCGATTTTTGAATAAATTATTTCACATCCTGACAGATTCGCGGATAAAGTTTCTAAAGTTTATGTTTGAACTGTTCGTTCACAAACTTAATCCACATATAGAATCATTTATTAGAAAAATTTGGAAAATGAAGCAAAAAATGATCGGAATGTCTTTGTCGGTTTGATTTAGTACAATTAATTTAATGAACTAACATAACTAGTGAACCCTCTGTTCCCTCTAATTATCGCTCCATCAGCCTTCTAGCGATATTTTGGTAAAGTGTTCGAAGCTGTCATCATCGCCGAGGTGGTGCAACATCTCACAGCCCACAGACTCTGACAAACAGTATGGTTTCCGCTTCAGCAGGTCTGCTGCTTATATGCTCACGACCATCACTGAGTATATACACAAGTCTCTCGTCAAGAACGGCGAGGCCCGAACTGTTCCCCTAGATATCTCCAAATCGTTTGACAGAGTCTAGTAAGCTGGCCTTCTGCGGGGCTATGGTATAGACAATTGTTTAAATAATCCAGTCATTCCCTTCAAATCGTACAATGAATGTAGTATTGATCGGACATGCCTCCCAATACTATCATACAAACGTAGGTGTCCCTCAAAACTCTATTCTAGGTCCTACGCTTTTCCTTATCTATATTAACGATCTCCCTGATGTAATAAGATTCCAAGTGGGCATATACACTGACGACACAACCGTTTACTCTCGCCTCGATCAAAAATCTACTGAGGCTGACAAAGCAAACCTTGATGCCGAGCTTGAAAATGACCTCCAATCTTTGGTGGACTGGGGTAAGAAATAGCTCGTAAATTTTAATGCATCCAAAACGAAGCTGCTATCTATTAACCATCACAGACAATCGCTCCTACTACCCATTAGCATGGATCAGGCTGGTCTCCCTGAAAGTAAAACACTGCGCCTCCTCAGCTTAACTCTCACAACAGACCTTAAGTGGAATGACTATACAGAATCCACAGCTAAATCCGCTGCTAAGAAGGTCGGTTCTCTGTGTAGGGCTAGGAAGTTTTTCCCGTCTGAAACAATCCTGTACATATATAAATCCACCATGCGCCCGTGCATTGAATACTGCTGCCACATCTGGTTGGACGCTCCTGCTATCCATCTAGGTGTACTTAACAAAATCCAACGGAGAATCTGTAATGTGATCGACCCCGACTTGGCAGCTCGGATACAGTCAATTTCTCATCGGCGCAGTGTGGCTTCATTGTGTCCCTTCTACAAGTACATTCACGGCTTCTGCTCTGATGATCTTGGCTCACTGGTGCCCCGTATATATGAATTTACTCGAGCCGCAAGATTAGCAACTAGGTCCCAAACTTTTACTGTGACATCAATAAAATGTAAAAGCAAATTCTACTCCCTCAGTTTCTTTTCTTGCTCTTCTCGCCTGTGGAATTCCCTTCCGTTTACTTGCTTTCCCGACAGCTACAATCTCCAAGAATTTAAATGTAAAGTCAATAGTCATTTCCTATCTCACTAACTTGCATTCTCTCTCATGCTCCTTTCTCCACCTATTCCACTCTCATCAGTATTCTCATCCTTTTTTTACCCAATTCAGGACACCCCCTATAACCTGTCACGCTTTCTCATAACTTCCCTCCTATGTAACCCTCTGCACACCAGTGACAGTAAACTGCCTTGCTTGGGGTGATATAATAATAAAAAATCTTACGATACTTTTCTTTCTTTCTTTCTTTCTTTCTTTCTTTCTTTCTTTCTTTCTCCGTCCACTTCACTCTCATCAGTATTCTCATTCTTCTCTTACCCACTTCCCGATACCCCTTATAACCTGTTATGCATTCTCATAACTTTCCTCCTATGTGGCAGTAAAATGCCTTGCTTGGGGCAATATGATTATTAAAAAAAAAATCATTTATGTAAATTCAAATTTTAGCACTACTATGATAAATAGTGATTGGTGTGAATGCAAATCAAGAACGAAATATTAACATATTTAGTGTGTTGTCTATTTCTTTAATTTTTGTATTAGGTCTCTACGAGAATATTTTACATGAAGTAATGGGGGTGAAATAGTTGAAGAACAAAATAACAGAAACTTATTGACCAGCAATGCAAGATAACATTTATGTAACAAAAATAACAACAGGGAAGTTTAAGGATTTTTTATGTGGAAATAAATGAAATACTCAAGGAAAATTGTTAATGTATTTGGGTGACTTGCTTGTGTAGGTGCGTTTGTTTGTGAAGCATCCACAACCATTTTTTTTTTTGCTTCGGTGTGAAAAGTTGATGGCACACAATTTGAAAGGAGGAAAAAAAAAAAAAACGAGAAAACAGAGTTACTAAAATGTTTACTTGTTCTTATCACCTCTTTTTATTAGGTTGTCCCAAAAGTTCGTAAACACTTGCAAAAATTATAATTTTATACGCCAAGTAATCTAAGGTTACCAGAAAACACTTGCAAAAATTTGAAATTTTACTCGCAAAAATTATTGTTCAAAATAAAGACAATCATTTTCCAAGACTTTCTGCCATCGATCTGCAAGCTTTCGGATCTTGCCAAAGTACCATTCAGCCGGCTTTGAATCAAAGAATTCATGACACGCCTCCTCGACTTCATCAAACGAGTCGAATCGGCGGCCCTTCAGAAACTGTTGCATTAAACAGAAAAGGCCGTAATCTGATGGAGCACAGGTAGGATTGTAGGCTGGATGTGGCAGAACCTCAACGCCGTCCAGCTCTTCAAACTTGTCTTTGGTCTTCCTGGCGGTGTGTGGCTTGGCATTGTCCTGCTGCATCAAAGCGCGCTTTCGGTTGATCAGAGCCGGGTACTTTTGCTTCAACTTTTCGTAGACCCGCTCAAGTTGCTAACAATAAAGTTCGGCACTGATGGCAAGACCATTCGGAACCAGTTTAAAATGCACGATCCCTTCAAACTTCCACCAAACGCACAACATGACTTCCTTGCCAAATCGATCTTGTTTTGGAACCGACGGTGTCTCTTGCCCTTTCTGAACCCATCACTTGTCTCGATTGTGCTGGACCAGATAGACCCATTTCCCAAGTGTTTACGAACTTTTGGAACAACCTAACATAACCTAATTACGACAGATCAGATCTCAACAGCTGGATCAATGGCTGAAGAGGGCTACGCATGACGGACATGCTATAGAAGGCGCAATCGAAATTATAATAGAGTCAGCGATAGTCCGTTACAGTTTCAAAACTTTATTCTGCATGTCGTATTCTATATGTGCCACGGATGAAGATTCTGAAATCAAGTGTGTGGGTCACTTCTTGTCAAGTTAGGCTCCACCTTAAACACATTCTCGCCATCGGCAGTTTCTTTAATGCTGATTTTCTTTTACCTCCTATAAACACTTGCAAAGTTTTCACCAGCAAACAGAGATCAATTGATTTGCAATGCAAGTCTAAGAGTTCTTTACTGAGAAATAAATGGAATACACAACCAAAATTGTTATTGTATTTGGGTGACTTGTTCGTGTAGGTGCGTCCGTGTATGAAACGTCTGCAGTCCTTTTTTGCTTAAGTGTGAAAAGACGATGGCACACATTTCGAAAGTAGGAAAAACAAGAAAAAATTACTTAAGGGTTCGTCTGTTCAGTGCCGTGCTTAGAAACATTGCTCCCCCTCGCAGAATGCTCCTTGTGGCCCCTCTACCCGCAGAATGCGCCTTGTGCCACCCACCCCGAATATACTGAACCCACAATAAATAGTACTTTAAACAAAAAAACACTCTCGAGCTCAGGCTCTTTGGATGTTGGCACGAAAGACTAAAAAGCAGTAGTTGTTTACAGTTAAAGCAAAACCATAGACTGAAAGAAAAATGAATGGATGTAAGTCAAACTTTGATTTCCTGGTATCGATATCAAATAAGTTTTTTTGTCGTTAACTGAATTTTGAAGGCTAAATAAGTCCTCTGAGTAAATGGTATCATGGCTGAGATTAAGAACTACAATTATATCTACTTAGAGCCAAACCCGAAGCAAAAACTAAAATAAAAGGACTGAAAAAAATACAGACATACAGGCAGATAAACAGCCCCACACACAAACATCTTGCCTTTTATATATATATATATATACACACACACATACACACACACACACATATATATATATATATATATATATATATATATATATATATATATATATATATTATCGATTTTCTGCACTATTGTAAGAACTGCAACCTTGAAGCTTCTGAATATCGTTTCTTATGTCTTTGTCTATGAGTGTATCAAATTTGATTAAAATCGGACCACTCCTTCTATAACCCGATTTTTTCGATTATCGATTTTCGATGTTTATCGGACATGCCTCGACGCAAAATTTAGCTAAGAACACCCGCAGACGCTTATAGTACAACTGTGGGAATTTTTAAGAAAATCGGTTCAGCCGTTTCGGAGTCTTTCGGTAACGGACACACACACAGACAGACACAAACACACGGACAAAGTTCCATTTATAAATAAGTTTAGATTTAGATTTGGTTAATTTTTTCATTACAATAGATCTGCGGAGCCAAGGAGTCTTGCGGCTTTGCGGTGTCTGCGGGGTTCCCTAACCACGGCCCTGCATCTGTTGATAATATGTCTATTAAGGTACTAGGCGTTACTTGTTACTTGTGTTCAGCAGAACATTTTCAAATTGTTGTGTAATTGTCTCTTGAATGTTGCATTCTGTTAGGGCGCCGCTCCTATTTGACTACAAATGGAATGTTCCCATTGTTATATATAGCAATGGTGGATTCTCTACAGGGGAGTGGTAGAGAGTCACTTGAGAGTCTCTAATGAGTTACTGGAGAGTCAGTGCGAGTCAGTGAAGAGTTAGTCACACTTCCGGTGGCGTACCGGAAGTAATCACGTATACACACGCCTTACGACGGATTGGACTCTTGTATCTTTCTATTGTAAATAGTACTAATCACTTCTGTATATACTAACCGTTTTTCCGCGGAATACAACTTATATTCTGATTCTGTTGTTGAATTATTCATTTATACTTGGCGACATAACACATTCTAACGTGAAATCAAGAAGTAAAAGTAGTTTTATTACATTTATGACTGTGATACAGCATTATAATGAGATTTGTTTCAAGTACAAATATTTACATTGTTAGTTACCGTGACGAGGCAGTTGTTTGGTTGCCAAGATCCATACTAGCCTACTTAGCAGTGTCGATGCAACACAGGATTTAAAGTTAGCGGTTTATAATTCTTTCATTAGGCGAAACCCTATTTTAGGGTTGATCTTTAAGATTTAAAATTCGACTCATACGCGGAAATATAAGGTAGGTAAAAGGTTTTGGTAGAAAAAGTTCTGGAAAGGGTCTGTAAAATAAGAAAGAACTTGTTCAGTTACTTACCATTGCTGATTCTCGAATAGAATCAAAACTGCTTATATAAATATGTACACGCACGTCGGTTGGGACGTCTAGAAAGAAATAAAGATCATTAGAATCATAAGAAATTTAATAGCTGATTATCATTGCTTAACAAAAATTCATTTCACAAAACTCGCTGAAGAAGGACACGGGAAGACGAACTTAATTTGCATGATTATAAAATTATAAAGATGTATGATCAAATGATGTTGATATATATATATATATATATATATATATATATATATATATATATATATATATATATGAGAAAAATTAAGACAGACACGTTATTTCACCATGAAATAACGTGTCTGTCTTAATCTTTCTTTTATTTGCTCTATATGTATTTTTATGCATAGATGTTTAGAGCTTTCTTAGAGAGTTATCCTACTACTGTATGTACAGGATACTCCTTTGGATTCTTCTATACCCACACTGCATGCTGACACACACACACACACACACACACACACACACACACACACACACACACACACACACATATATATATATATATATATAATTCCAGGTGAAGAGGACTCAAGGTTTTTTTTTATGCTCTGGCATTTATTTTATTATAAACAGTGCTCAATATAATGAATATTATAGAGCTTAATATAATATAATTATATAGTTATGTATCAATTGTACATAGCGACATGGAAATTTCTATGTTTCGAGATAGGTTCTCATCATCAGGCAATGTTGATGTAGTTGTGCAGATGATTTACATTTAAATGACAAAATTTTCTAGTTTACTGTGAATGTATGTGGGTGTTTTTTTGTGGCTAATCAGAATGGAGATTTATATATATATAAGAAAAAATTAAGGCAGACACGTTATTTCATGGTAAACCAGAAGTGTAGGCCTATTTCAGGCGAACCATCATCAGCTTCCGTCTTTACTGTACAGAAGATTTTACACGAATGAAATTCACAAAGGCCTTTAAAAAACGGAATAAAAATAAAGATCGCTCCCTTAAAAGAGAAAATTTAAGAAAAAATACACCATTATATCAGTTCGGCGAATACACACACATATTCATATATAAGCATATATATATATACGCAACATATAATCAAAGAGCACGCGTACGAGCGGATGTCAACTTAAATCTAAAGATACATCCAGCAAGTCAGTTAGACTGTTGAACCGTAGATTTGAAACGTAAAGGAAGGGGGTTAGGTGTGTGTGGGGGGTGTGGGAGAGAGAGAGAGAGAGAGAGAGAGAAAGAGAGAGATAGCGTTAAAAAGAAAAGGTAAGTATCTTAAGGCGTAAACGAAAAGGGAAAAAGAAGAAAGAAGAGAGGAATAAATTTGAATTAAAAAGAACAGATGATATGAGAATAAATTGGGGTTTAAAATTGGGGTTTAAAAAATTAAAAATATTTAAGAGATAATAGTTAATCAATCCGTTGTAATCACAAATACCATCACACGACTATATAATCAAAATTATACTAATTATACAATCAACAAAACAAATATAATACAATATAAAGTTGAGAAAAATAAAAAAAATTAAAAAAAATTAAATTGAAAATTAAGCCTAATTATTCTATTTAAATTTAGTTGTTTAAACTTCATTATTTAGTTTAAAAATAAATTTACATATTACTAGTGAAAGGATAAAAAATTGGAATTTAAAAAAACCTAAGAAAATTGAATAATTAAACTATAATAGTTAATCAATCCATTTTAATCACAATTACCACCACACCACTATATAGTCAAAATTATACTAATTATTCGGTTAACATTACAAAATAATAATACAATATAACTTAATAATGTAGGTAAATTTATCGATCAACGGTACAGTAATAATATAGTATAACTTTAGTAATGTAAAAAAAAACTATATATGTACGCATACAATTCACTCACACACACACACACATACACACTTAAATGCGTACGCATACGCACGCATATATATATACACACATATATATGTACATGCACACTGATATATATACATATATACGAACACACATATATACACTCATACACTTGCAAAAACAAATATATATATATATATGAAGTGATTTGTTTGAACATTATTTTTGATCGATACTCGTATTTAAGTAGATATTCTGTTTATAGTCAATCAGTATTATATATTTATTTCCACCGGCCTGCTTATTTACGATAAATCTTTGTTACGAAAATGTGTGTCATTCGGCAGGATTTGTACTTACGACTCCTATCCACTTAGAGGAAGCTAATAATTGATCTGGCGCGTCTTAGACCTCTTAACCACGAATGACCAACAGTCTAAACGAAGTCAAATCAAGCCTATATAGCACAATTTTCGATTCATCGTAATAACCATATCTGCTCTGAAATGAATCGTAATGTCAACAAATTTAAACATGTTACGGAAACTAACGAAGAGTAGCGAAATGGTGTTTAAACAACCGACAATTTGAAATGATTTGTTTGAACATTATTTTTGATCGAGACTCGTATTTAAGTAAATATTCTGTTTATATTCAAACAATATTATACAGTTGTTTCTACCGACTTGATTATTTAGGATAAATTTTTGTTATGAAAATGTGTCATTCGGCAGGATTCGAATATATATAGACTTGATTTGACTTCGTTTAGACTGTTGGTCATTCGTGGTTGAGAGGTCTAAAACGCTCAAGATCAATAGGTGCTTCCCCTATATGGATAGGGGTCGCAGGTTCGAATCTCTTTTTTTCTCCTGTTTAACAAACTAGAGGAGTATAAAATTGTATGTTAATTTTTGTTGTTCTCAGGTCCACCCTGATCCAGAGTGACCAAATAGTGAGCCTAAGGAAAAAAAAAAAAAAAAAAAAAGACACTATGAAAATACATTTTTATATTAAAGATAATATTTCAAGTAGAATTACCAACAATACAATATTAAAGAAAAAAATGACCAGCAATAAATTTCAATTAAGAGAATTACCAGTCATACATTTTATAGCAAAATGACCAAGCATCCATTTTTATCTGTTGTTGAATATGTACACCTGCGTTTAAAATATATTTAGTTGAAGCCATAAAATTGTGTTCGAAATATTTCTGTTAAATTTCGGCATTAAATGACCCACAAGAAGTTGATGACAAACAAATAGATTTTTGCTCTCAGTATCCCTTGTGTATTTTGTAGCTTTATTGCATTGATTGACGGTAAACTGATTTAAAAGAAAACTCCACAAATCAGCGACCAAAAGCTTGTAATTGGACCAACTTCACGATGGCATATTTTGATAGCAATACACCAAAATTAAACTAGTCTTTTGAGATTAGCACTAACAATGACAGTGTTCCATTTTTTTTTAGCATCTCTTAAAACAGGTAGGGATATTGTCTTTTGGAGGCTATGTCAGAGAAGGATGTTTACAAGTCGTATTAATTTTATGCTTACTGAGTTGTTACAATCAACACGTTTTTATAGGGAAATTTCAGAAACAGCAGCGATTAACGTTTTTGTGCTATGTTCTCCGGTTATCGTGTTGAACGCTCTCGGTTCGGTTTCGGGGTTGGACACTCTTGACTTTTTTTTTTTTAATGATATCACCCCGGGCAAGGCGGTAACGCCACTGATGTGCAGGGGGCTGCTGGCGTATTTACATTCTGTAAAAACATTACACGCTATGAAATCTGCCTTTCTCTGGCGTGCGTCGATAGCTTGGTGGGTGGCTGGTGACAAATCAGTCGGGTTTCAGTTCCGGTTTGAAGCGAACGGTTAATATAGCCGTACTGATGAGCTATGATACAGTGAAACAGGTTTGTATCGAATGATATACATATATAAATTAAAAAAGGATTAATTCAATGATGTTGAATGACCATTTCGGGTTTTTGGAATTTACCTTCCTGCTTTTTTCACTTGGATTAAAGTATCTGAATTAATATATATATATGGATTCTGACAAGAAAAAACTTCTTAAACCGACAGAGTGACCCAACCTTCGAACAATATCAATTATTATCTTCTAAATTCCTGTTCTTTATTGTTATCTCTCTTTAATAATGTGTTTATTTTTCTCCTATTTAACACAGTCAGTTAAGTGCCATACGTGATACACTCTTTGGGCGATCATGTCTCTTTATAAGACATGACTGACTGGGCAGAAGATTTTCTATCCTGCTATTTAAAGTATAGCTGCATAGAGAAGAGACGGATTGTATTAATAATTAGTAATAAATAAGGGATCAGTTTATTACATCATAGCAATTAAAAACCGACACCCCACTTTATGCCCAGTAGAAGGCTTACTTGTGTTTCCAACTATTATCTTCATTCAGTCAGTTGAGTGCCATACGTGATACACGCTTTGGCTGATCATGTCTCGAAAGAGACATGGCTGACTGAGCAGAAGATTTTATATCCTGCTATTTAAAGTATAGCTGCATGGAGAAGAGACGGATTGTATTAATAATTAGTAATAAGTAGGGGATCAGTTTATGACTTCATAGCAATTAAAAACCGATCCCCCACTTTATGCCCAGTAGAAGCTTTACTTGTGTTTCCAACTATTATCTCCATTCAGTCAGTTAAGTGCCATACACGATACATGCTTTGGATGATCATGTCTCGAAAGAGACATGACTAACTGGGCAGAAGATTATCCCGCAGTAGGTTGCCATTGCTTTCTGCGGTAGACTGGTTACCAGCCAAAGCTATAGAACCCAAACTGTCCTGTTATTTAAACCATAACTGGAGGGAATTAATAACTTTCGTACGGGTATTTGTGCGTAAGTGAATGCAAGTCATTCAACTGGAATTCGAACTCGGCTCTCCGATTTCTCGTTCCGAGTCGGTGTCCCTTGCACCACAACGCACACCATTTAACAAACTACAGGAGCATAAAACCACTGTGTAATTCGGCAGGATTCGAATATATATATAGACTTTGTTTAGACTGTTCGTCATTCGTGGTCGAGAGGTCTAAGACGCGCCAGGTCAATTAGTGCTTCCTCTATGTGGATAGGGGTCGCTGGTTCGATTTTTTATCTCCTGTTTAACAAACTAGAGGAGCATAAAACCATATGTTAATTTTTGTTGTTCTCAGGTCAACCCTGATCCGGAGTGACCAAATAGTAAGCCTCAAAAAAACAAAAAACAAAAAAAAAACAAAAAAAAAACACACTATGAAAATACATTTTTATAGTAAAGATACCAGAGATACATATTTCAAGTTGAATTACCAACAATACAATTTTAAAATATTTTTTTGTAGAGCAGCCACATCGAGCCTGATTATATTGCAGATCCTCATTTGGATTTATGTCAACTTCAAGGACTTTGCAACACAAAAGAAGTCATTTACAAAGCAAAGGTACATGACTTAAATGGCCAAAACAAAATATATTTGGGTTCAACCAAAGACACCTTTAAGACCAGGTGGTTCAATCACAGGTCTACATTAAAAAAAGAAAGCTTAAAAAACTGTACAAAACTGGTTAGCCACGTAAGAAAATTAAAATTAAAATATAGAAAAGACCCAGACATAACGCGGAGTATAGTGAAAACAGCCAAGCCTTACAACGGTGGCAAAATATGTAGACTGTGCCAGGAAGAAAAGTTAGCGATTATGCTATTCCCAAACAAAAACGAACTATTGAATGAAAGAAAGGAAATTATGACTAAGTGTAACCCAAGTGTTTTTTTTTGGAGGGGGGGAACAACTTTACTAGTAAGTGATGATTTTGCTTTGATTTGATTTGATTTTAATTTTTTATTGTGGCTAATTTTAAAATTTTCATAGTTATTTGAACGAGTGCGTTGTTTTTGTATTTTTTTCAAAGAAATTTTTTTTACTGGACTTTAACTAAGTTAAAACTTAGTTAACTCAACACCCCTACTTTTTATTTTTATTATTATTTTTAGGATGTGGCTTCCGGCTTTCCCTTTTCCAATCTTTCCTTTTTTCTTTTCTTTCTTTTTACTTTATCATTTTTTTTTCAATTGGAGTAGATAGACTAAACTATCGCCCGGTTCACACTCCACCCACGTCTATTGTACAGGTGTAAAGGCTCATCCCTCGTTCCCTGTTCAGGATGTGGTTTCCGGCTTTCTCTTTTCCAATCTTTTCACTTTTCTTTTCTTTCTTTTTTTTTCTCATTTTTTTTTCAATTGGAGTAGATAGACTAAACTATCGCCCGGTTCACACTCCACCCACGTCTATTGTACAGGTGTAGAGGCTCATCCCTTGTTCCCTGTTCAGGATGTGGTTTCCGGCTTTCTCTTTTCCAATCTTTTCACTTTTCTTTTCTTTCTTTTTTTTTTCTCATTTTTTTTCAATTGGAGTAGATAGACTAAACTATCGCCCGATTCACACTCCACTCACGTCTATTGTACAGGTGTAGAGGCTCATCCCTTGTTCCCTGTTCAGGGTGTGGTTTCCGGCTTTCTCTTTTCCAATCTTTTCACTTTTCTTTTCTTTCTTTTTTTTTCTTTCTCATTTTTTTTCACTTGGAGTAGATAGACTAAACTATCGCCTGGTTCACACTCCACCCACGTCTATTGTACAGGTGTAGAGGCTCATCTCTTGTTCCCTGTTTAGGATGTGGTTTCCGGCTTTCTCTATTCCAAATCTTTTCACTCTCACGTATCCCCCTGCACATCAGTGGCGTTACCGCCTGGCTCGGTGTGATATGATTAAAAAAAAAAACATACTAAAAAATACATCTTAGGTTTATACAACCATGGATGAAAACGTCATAATTCCTTGTAATTTGGAAAATTGCGCGTTCAAAAATTCCCTGCCACGTGAGCCTTCAAAAAAAAAGAAAAGAAAAGTAAAGAAAACACCGTTACATGAGCGTTCTTAAAAAGAAACAAACAGTAAACGGTAAAATCAGTTATTGAAAATCGCCTGAAGACACCACATGGTAGAAACCTAGGTCGCGTAATAACTCGTTTACAAATGGAATATATATATATATATATATATATATATATATATATATATAAAATTCCGCGCATGTTTTGACTTCGATTTATATTATAGTGAGAAAAATAGCACTATAATGCAGTTTACTCCGGCAGAAATTTGGAAACGGCATGCTGCACTGCTCGACATTTCGAGCCGGAAGATCCAATACGAACATTTTAGAGTATTTGGGTGTCAAGCTGCGGACAGTGCACAAGATTCGGAATAGGTCGAATGAGTCTAATGGTGATTAAAAAGTACAACAGCTCGGGAAACTCTCTCTGCTCATTCTGATCAGAAAATAACCGAATTTGTTAGTGAAGGACTCAGACTGAACAAGGAGGCCTACATCAAGTGCCTTCAAGGGGTAGTGCTGCGCTGGATCACGAGGGTGGTCGTTGAAAGACCCTATATCTGGCGACAGGACTCTGCATCATCCCGTACAAGCAAAATATTCAGTCGTGACTGTCAGACAATTTCTGCGACCACATCAGAAGAAAGGACATTTGAAGAAAGAAACGAAACCTGTATATTAAATGTTTGCAGTTTAAGTTCTGTACCCCGATTTTGAATTTCTAAAATCTCTATTAACAACGAAGCTCTTTTATATGCTTCTATGTGCGTTGTGGTACAGTGGGTATCGGTTCGGAACGAGAAACCGGGGAGCCGAGTTTGAATTCCAGTTGAATCCATTGTATTCACTTACGCGCAAATACCCTTGGAAAGGCATTAACCCGTCTCTTCCTTCCAGTTATGGGTTAAATAGCAGTAGAGATTGGGTTCAATAGCCTTGGTCGGCAACCAGTCTACCGCAGAAAGCAATGGCAAACTACTGCCGGATAATCTTCTGCCCAGTCAGTCATGTCTCTTTCGAGACATGATCACCCAAAATGTGTATCACGTATGGCACTTAACTGACTAACTGAAGATAATAGTTGGAAGCATCAGTAAAACTTTTACTGGATATAAAGTGGGGGATCAGTTTTCTATTGTTAGGAAGTAATAAACTGATCCCCCACTAATTACTAATTATTAATGCAATCCGTCTCTTCTCCTTTCAGCTATACTTTAAATAGCAGGATATAAAATCTTCTGCCCAGTCAGTCATGTCTCTTTCGAGACATGATCGCCCAAGTGTGTATCACGTATGGCACTTAACTAAGCTTCTAGATGTTTGCCATGTTTCTGACGCAAACACTTCCCGTTTCTTGAATCTAAATCGTTCTTAGACCTTCCCCTCCCTGAACTTAAGCTAAGATTAAATAAACATAAATAAAGCAGAAAATATATACACACGTGTGCATATATACTCCCACAAAAAAAAAAAAAAATACAAAAGGCAAGGCGTTGGCAATAAGTGATGTCATTTATGAAAAATGGCTTCTCTTTATTAATGTGTCCGTCAAAGATATGACCCTTAGATCAATCTCCAAAAAGGCTTTTTATGTTTGGTACGTGGAATGATGGCAGGCAAAATGCCTAGTTTACCCTAGAAAACTATCAGCATAAATTTACTTGAAAGAGACCATGCGTGAATATTAACAATAATTCTTCTGTACGCTGTCAGAAAAGTTTTAATAAAAACAGACAAAGGCTTTAGATCCCAGAAAGGTGAAGAGGGTTTTTTCTTTTTGTAAATTATTTTTCTACTTTTAAATTAATAGCTGATATTCCTGAGAGCGAGAAATAGCGTAAGGCTTGTCAGCCTGGAATAGATAATTTGCAGTGTGTGTTCTGATTTCGACTTTATGCAATGTAGTTTTATTTTTAGGCATGATGTAATGGATATCGGCTCGGAATTAGAAATCACAGAGCCGAGTTTGAATTCCAGTTGTATTCGTTGCGTTCACTTACGCACAAATAAACCCTGAGAAAGGTATTAATCCATCTCCTCTTTCTCTAGCTATGGGTTGAATAGCAGGACAGATTGAGTTTTATAGCTTTGGTTGGCAACTGGTCTACCGTAGAAAGTAATGGCAACCTATCACGGGGAAAGCTTCTGCATAGTCCGTCATGTCTCTTTCGAGACATGATTGCTCAAGCATGTATGACACTTAACTGATGTTCAGTGGTGATCCTAACATTCGGAAAGTGGAGAGCTACTTCAGAATCAACGGTTGTGTGTGGAAGGTAGAGTAAAACTTAAAATGAATATGAGAAAAAAAAAACTGTTTTATGCTCCTCTCGAGGATTTTAAAAACTTTTTTAAAATAATTTCACCGTAAGCAAGATAGAACTGCCACTGGTGCGCAGGGGGTTACATAAGAAGTGAGTGATGAGAAAGAGGAACATGTTACAGGGGAATCAGAGAATGAGTAAGAAAAGAATGAGAACAGAGGAGTGAAGAAGGCTGTATGTGAGTAGAGGGGACAGGAAGAAGAATATGATACAAGAGTTGTCAGGGAAAGGATCTTAGTCAATAGATAAGAGATGGCAATTGACTTTGAATTTAAATTCTTGGAGATTGTAGCTTTCAGGTAAGCAAGTATACAGAAGGGAATTCCACAGGCGGGTAGTGGGAGAAAAGAATCCATTAGAGTAGAAGTTTCGGTTACATTTGATTGGTTTCACTGTAAAAGGATGAGACCTAGCCACTAATCTAGTGGCTCGACAAAATTCATACAGAGGCGGCACCAGGGAGCTAAGCTCATCGGAGCATAAGCCGTGAAACTATTTGTAGAAGAGACAAAGGGAAGCCATATTACGTCGATAAGAAAGTGACTGGAGTTGAGATATCAGGTCGGGATCAATAATATTACAGATTCTTCGTTGGATTTTGTTAAGAAATTATATTTTCTAAATATTTTAAGCTAGAATATTTTTGCAACATGATGACGCATGTTGAAATTCTCACAGTATTTAGTATTGTTGAAGTTATCGCTAACATTTTTTCTCGATACAGTATTTACATTAATCGGACTATTGTCCTCATCTTTCTTGAAATTTATAAGACGTTTCGGGCGTTGTACGCTCCGGCCTTCTTCAGGTGCTAGGAATTTCGGACCGAACCCTTTATTACAATCACTGGGGTATATGAACTCCATTCCTTTCCTAAACAGGAGGACAATAGTCCGAATAATGTAAATACTGTAAATACTACATCATCTTCTCCACCCACTTCTATTGAACAGATGAAGAGGCTCATCCCTTGTTCCCTGTTCAGGATGTGGTTTCCGGCTTTCTCTTTTCCAATATTTTCACTCCTTTTCCTTTTTTTTTCAATTGGAGTAGATAGACTAACCTATCGCCCGGTTCACACTCCACCCACGTCTATTGAAGAGGTGAAGAGGCTCATCCCTTGTTCCCTGTTCAGGATGTGGTTTCCGGCTTTCTGTTTTCCAATCTTTTCACTCTTACGTAGCCCCCTGCACATCAGTGGCGTTACAGTCTTGCTCGGGGTGATATGATTAAAAAAAAAATCTCAGAAATATAGACAGACATTTTTGTCGATATTTAAAAATTACGTTTTGTTCAATTTCGCAAACCAACAGATGAAATATGAATAAGTTGATTTGTTTGGAAAAATACTTTGATAAAAATCCTACTTCGCGGTTTAATAATTTATTTAATTCAATTTTACAGGACTCAATTGTAATTAATATTTGATGTTACTGTATATATATCGTCTACCCAGTTGCAGTGCGGAGGTCTACCGTGCTTTTACACTCACGTGGCCATCAGGTCATGTGAGATCTAACATGGACATTTACAACCGCACCTCCCTCCCATTAGCATGGAACAGGCTTGCCTCCCAGAGAGTAAATCACTACGCCTGCTTGGTCTGACACTCTCAGTGGACTTCAAGTGGAATGACGACGTCGAAACCATTGCTAAATCCGCAGCTATGAAAGTCGGCTCTCTGTGCAGGGCCCGGAAGTTTTTTCCGTCTGAATGTATCCTGCAATTATATAAATCCACCAACCGCCACATGTGGTCGGGTGCCCCTTCTATTCTCCTCGGGGTTCTTGACAAAATACAGCGAAGAATCTGTAATGTGATTGATACCGACTTGGCTGACCGCCAGCAGTGTCTCTCTCACCGGCGTGACGTGGCTTCCCTGTGTCTCTTCTACAAATACTTTCACGGCTTCTGCTCCAATGAACTTAACTCACTGGTGCCCACTATGTATGAATTTAATCGAGCTACTAAACTAGCAACTAGGTCCCACCCTTTTACAGTGAAACCGATAAAATGTAACCACAATTTCTACTCCAACAGCTTCTTTCCTCGCACTTCCCGCCTGTGGAATTCCCTACCGCATGCTTGCTTCCCCGACGGCTACAACATCCAGGAGTTTAAATGTAAGGTCAATAGACACCTCCTAACACACTAACTCACACCCACTCTCTCCAACTCTCTCCCTATGTACATCCTAAGTCGTCTATCACCCACCTTCTGACATTTCCTATACCCAATCCCTCTATGTAACCCCCTGCACAATAGTGGCAGTGGAATGCCTTGCTTGGGGTGACACGATTAAAAAAAATATCTGTCTTACATTTGATCGATCGTGGTTGGACGCAAAAACGATGATTCTCAAGAAAATGCATAGTATTGATAGTCAGCTTTTCCAGTCACATCTACCCAGGTGCACCGTCGAGGGGTACCGTGCCTTTCTTACCACATGGCCATTATGTGGATCCATCCACAGGAGCATACACTCAGGCTAATAAGAGATCGTGGTTGGATGCTAAAACGATGATTCTCTAGAAAATGCATAGTATTGATAGTCAGCTGTTCCAGTCACATCTTGATCATTTTTGCTGGAAGATAATGAGAAAAATTCCAATGATCTATTTTGCCATTCCTAAATGATATACGAAGTGTTTGTTGTTAAAATAAGTATCAACATTAACGATCTCCCAGATGTAATAAGATCCCAACTAGGCATATACGCTGACGACACTACGGCTTACTCTCGCATCGAACAAAAATCTGCCGAGGCTGACAAAGCAAACCTCGCTGCCAAGCTTGAAAAGGACCTCCAATCCGTGGCGGACTGGTGTAAGAAATGGCTCGTGAATTTTAATGCTTCAAAACCGAAGCTGCTATCTATTAACCATCACAGACAATCGCTCCTACCCCCCCCCCCATTAGCATGGATCAGGATAGTCTTCCTAAAAGCAAAACACTGCGCCTCCTCGGCTTAACTCTCACAACAGACCTCAAGTGGAATGAATAGAATGACTTATAGAATCCATAGCTAAAGTCGGTCCTCTGTGTAGGGCTAGGAAGTTTTTTCCGCCTGAAACAATCCTGCACATATATAAACCTACCATCTGCCCGTGCACTGAATACTGCTGCCATATCTGGTCGGGTGCTTCTGCTATTCACCTAGGAGTCCTTGACAAAATCCAACGGAGAATCTGTAATGTGATAGATCCCGACTTGGCAGCTCGGATACAGTCACTTTCTCACCGGCGCTTCAAGTTTTTCCTTCATCTTCGATGATATTGTCCAGCATTCACTGCTATATTGAAGAGCTGACAACACATAGCAATCCAGTATTCTCTTCTTTGTTTCTAGCGAAATTGTCTTGTTTCTTACAAGTCTTCCATCCTCATCCCAGAAATTTCAAGTGTCTCTTCCTGATGTTAAGTTTCCTTTTTATTTCCATTCTCTCCATTCTCTCCAAAACCTCGTCGTTGCTCACATTTCTGACCTATGATATCCTCAGCATCTTTCTGTAGAACCTCATTTCTGTTTCTTCTAGTCTCTTCCTCGTCTTTGAGGACATTATCCAGCATTCGCCCTGGTCTGTCTAAATAAATATGGCTTCCTTATCTTTCTCTTGTCAGTTTTAATTTGGCCTTCCACCGAGGAGAAGTCGTGATGGGAAGCATTATGATTCTATCAGCGTTTACATCTAACAAACTTCGTTAAATTTTATGACGTCTGCGTGTGGTTATAAATATGGATAATATGAAAGAAAGGCTTTAATTTCGTAGTTTGAAAGGAGAGAGCTTAGATGGCATAGCGAAACATCTAGTTTTATCGTCTCTTGATCAACGAAGACGCCTTCTTGTTTCGCTAAGGGCCTGATGAACCGGTTGATTGGTCAGACAGGGAGTGATCAGTAGCGTGAAGAGATGTGCAAAATGTGTGACGGGCTCAAATTTCCAAAGGCTAAATCAAGGATGTGCAGTGTCGATGTGCTTGTGATAGTATGGGTTTGTAAAAATGGCAAGAAAGAAAGAAAGAAAGAAACAGCAAGAAAAGAGGGAAAGGAAGAAATCAATGTTTTCGAAAATGAAAGAAAACTGACAAAATAAAAGAGAAAAAAAAGAAAAAAAGAAGAAAGGTGGGAGTGGCAGAACAAGAGATAGATAGATAGATAGATAGATAGATAGATAGATAGATAGATAGATATGAACCGAATGAGATAGATATGAACAGAATGAGATAGATAGATAGATAGATAGATATGAACAGAATGAGATAGATAGATCGATAGATAGATAGATAGATAGATAGATAGATAGATAATGAACAGACCGAAGTAGATACGTATGAACAGACTGCGATAGATAGATAGATAGATAGATAGATATGAACAGACTGAGATAGATAGATAGATAGATAGATAGATAGATAGATAGATAGATAGATAGATATGAACAGATTGCGATAGATAGATAGATAGATAGATAGATAGATAGATAGATAGATAGATAGAAGAATGAAGTGTAAAATAACTAAGAAAAAGAAAGGAAAGGAAGGAAATATTAATCGATATAAAAAAGAACATTTACAAGTTAGAGAAAAGGAGAGAGAGAGAGAGAGAGAGAGAGAGAGAGAGCGAGAACGAAGGATAGAGAGGGAGAGAGAGAGAGAGAAGAAACGAGAGAGGAAGATGAGATAGAAAAAGAACATTTAAAGTAAAGGAGTGAATAAAAGACAAAAGGAACCTTAAAAAAGAAAGATTAATCGATATAAAAAAGAACAATTACAAAATAGGGACAGAAGAGAAAAGCGATAGGGAGAGTGAGTAAGAGATAGAGAGCTAATGTGAGAAAGTAGGAGTGAGAAGAATAAGAGAGAAAGAAAAGAATATAGATAGTATTAGAAAGGGAGAAAGAAGTGGGAGAAAAGGATAGAAATCTTTATAAAAAGAGGAGAGTGGGAAATATATACAGAGAGAATAAGCTAATGAGAGAGAGAGAGAGAGAGAGAGAGAGAGAGAGAGAGAGAAAGTTATAGAGTGAAGAATAGAGAGAAAGAAAGAAAATTAAATAGAAAAAGAAAATTTGTGGTTGTTTTGTTTTTATGGCAAATCAACCTCGGTGGTATTATTTCATGCCAACTAAACTTTATTTATTTATTGCTGGTAATACTTTTTTCTTTTCGAGTATCAAGATTCATTGGGATTTGTTTTTAAGGGCAGTGTCCACAAGTCATCCCCTGTTATTTAACCCATAACTGGGGGGAAGGGACGGATTAATACCTTTTACAAGGGTACCAGTGCTTAAGTGAATGCAGGGTATTCAACTGGAATTCGAACTCGGCTCAACGATTTCTTTTTCCGAGCCGATATCCACTGAACCACAACGCACATCCGTCACTAAACGCTTACAGCACCTGGTATTCCCAAGCGGTCACCCATCTAAGTACTGACCAACTTGTTAAGTTGCTTAACTTCGGTGATCGAGCGAGAACCGGTGTATTCAACGTGATATAGCCGTAAGCCAGAAAAAAAAATTGACAAAAAGAGGGGAGAGGAAAAGACAGAAAAGGAGAAAAAAGGAAAGTAAAGAATGAAAAGAACACTTACAAAAGAGGGGAAAGTGTAAGAGAGATAGATAGATAGAAAGAAAGAGGGGAAAGAGTAAGAGTGAGAAGAAGAAAAGAGAGTATAGATATTATGAGAAAGTGGGAGAGAAATGAAAAGAAACAGCATAAATCTTTCTAAAGACAGAGAGTGTGAGAGGGAGAGAGAGAGAGAGAGAGTGAAAATTAACAAAGGAGAAAAAGAGAAAATCATATAGAAGAGAAGAAAATTGAGAAAACGAGAGATGAAATAGAAAAAAATCTTTGCAAAAAAAAAAAAAAAAAAAAGAGAAAGGAGAACAATAGAGAGAAAAAGTCTAGTTCAATCGTTAGGCGTGGGAGGAGACCTGAGGGTAAGACGAAACAGACAACTTCCCCTAGGATGACCTGTTGGCGGTGGCTAACAAGATTTCCGGCATTTTCATGTCCGTCCATCTTTTCTCTGAAAGCATAGAGGATAGGAACGCTCCACGTTCCAGTGGTTATATCCTGCGTTGGTCGCTTGATGATGTTTGTGCATACAGTCGCCCACTTGTTACGGCCACCCTGGAGTGAGTCAATGGGACGCGAGGCTGATCCAGTCTGGTATCGTTTTGATTCGTCCTCCCCGTGCTCCTTTCAGTAGACTTTAAGACATCTTGGTGGCCCCCATCTTGTAAAGTACTAACACACAGGAAAATTTCACTAGCAACAAAAACAACAAAAAAAAAATGAATACTGGATTGCTATGTGATGTCAGTTCTTCAATACGGCAGTGAATGCTGGACAATATTATCGAAAATGAAGACAAAAGTTGAAGCAGCAGAAATGTTGTTCTACAGAAGGATGCTGCGGATATCGTGGACTGAGCATGCAAGCAACGATGAGGTGTTGGAAAGAATGGCAACGAAAAGGAAATTAATAGTGAGCATCAGAAAGAGACAACTGAGGTTCCTGGGACATGCAACGAGGAAGGAGAGCTTGGAGAACCTGATACTAACAGGCCAGATAGAAGGAAAAAGTGACAGAGGAAGGCAGCGGATAACATATTTGCAGGGCCTGATCAGGTAGATGACGGAACGGGGTTTGCGAGGCGTAACAGGAGTAAACATACTAAGAGCCACCAGGGATAGGAAGACGTGAAGAACCATGATCGGCCACGTCCTGAACAGACAGGGCACATAGAAGAAGAAGAAAAGCTAGAACGACCGACAGAAGAAATGTTACAAAAGAAGAAGAAGAAGAAGAAGAAGAAGAAGAAGAAGAAGAAGAAGAAGAAGAAGAAGAAGAAGAAGAAGAAGAAGAAGAAGAAGAAGAAGAAGAAGAAGAAGAAGAAGAAGAAGAAGAAGAAGAAGAAGAAGAAGAAGAAGAAGAAGAAGAAGAAGAAGAAGAAGAAGAAGAAGAAGAAGAAGAAGAAGAAGAAGAAGAGTATAGATAATATGAGAAAGCTCAGACTTTGCCTAAAGAATATTTGTGTGAAGTCTGGTGAGAATCGGATAAAAATTGTGGATTTGTATAAAGGACATACAGACAGATAAACAGACACACACACAAACATCTTGCTTTATATATATATATATATATATATATATATATATATATATATATTATCGATTTTCTGCACTATTGTAAGAACTGCAACCTTGAAGCTTCTGAATATCGTTTCTTATGTCTTTGTCTATGAGTGTATCAAATTTGATTAAAATCGGACCCCTCCTTCTATAACCAGATTTTTTCGATTATTGATTTTCGATATTTATCGGGGGAACCTCGACACAAAACCTAGCTAAGAACACTCGCAGATGCTTATATTACAACTGTGTAAATTTTTAAGAAAATTGGTTCAGCCGTTTCGGAGTCTATAGGTAACGGATACACACACACACACACACACACACACACACACACACACACACACACACAGTTCCATTCATAAATAAGTTTAGATATATGTTTGGATTCGTGCATGCATATGTAAATACGTATATATGTTAGCTTATATGTGTATTCGTATATGTGTACATATATATGTACATATGTGGGTGGGGTGTGTGTATCTTCACTTTGTGGTGACACCTCCTGTCCAATAGCCTCATTTAACTGATGAACCGTTCCCCTCTCACTCCTTTGCCTACTATGGCCCTAACATGATAACACAAAATATTAAATTCCGGTTCCTGGAACTTGGATTCCTCCTGTTTTTTTTTTTTTTTTAGTGTTCTGATTAAATTAAACCAAACGTATTCTGCGGACTGAAGAGATTGGTAACAAAAACCTACGCGTCGAAATAAATTACGACTTATAACCGCTTTAGATGATGAGTTTTCTTTTATATATATAAAACTTTTCCTTACACGTAATGGTGTGTAGGGCAGCGTTTTAGCTAACAAATTGCTTTTTTCATGGAGAAGAGTTGTTAGCCCTGAGTCCAACCTCCAAACCTAGAAGAAAGTGATTTTCTAAGCGTAGCTTAGACGTAACACATGGCCGAAAGTAGGGGGTACCCAATGAGGATCGAACTCACTACTCAGTTATAATGATTCTAGCGAGACGAGTTTGCTAACCATTACACCTTTATATATATATTGTATCGAGGCAGCAGATAATTTTCTAAACATATACTGGTAAATATAAGAGACAGTGAATGTCTATTATGTTTAATCATGAGCCGTTCTAAACATCGAAAATGCTCCAACATTTGGATAATTTTTTATTAAGTTGGTTCTAAGCTTTCGGCGTTTGCTATTTTTGGTAACTGTTATTGCTTAGCAATGTTTTATGTCAACACAAGATAAAATCGTCGCTGATGGTGGATGTTTTTATCTTAACGTCAACCTCTCTGAAAATGGCTCACGTGAGCCGAAAGCTTAGAACAAACTTAATGTTGGAGAATTTTTGTTTTTCTTTTCACCTGATTTTAAAACCAAATTAGGATTTTTATAACGGCTCAAGAATAAACATAATAGACATAGATTGTCTCTTATATTTAACAGGATATGTTTAGAAAAAATATATATCTATAAGAAGTAAGACACGGAAAAAGAAGGTAGGTTCAAAAAAGTGTATTAGTATAACAAGAAACAAGATATTCAAAAAAGTGTTGATAAGTAATATAGAAACGAGTAAGTCCGAAGGTAATATTACGCAGCCTGTTAACTGCTCTCATTGCTGTACTTGACTGCCTGTAACTGCTACTGTTGACTGCTCTCAACTATTCATTCCTGCTCCTTAGAAGTCCCGCAGTTATATAGCAAGAGGAAGAGTTCATTCCTCGTAGGAGGGTACCAAAACACACACACACACATACACACACATACACACATATATATATATATCGGTTCACTGTGCAGGGCCAGGAAGTATTTCCCGTCTGAGTCCATCCTGCACATATATAAATCTACCATCCACCCGTGTATTGAATACTGCTGTCACATCTGGTCGGGTGCCCCTGCTGTTCACCTCGGGGTTCTTGACAGAATACAACGTAAAATCTGTAATGTCATAGATATCGACTTGGTAGCTCGGCTACAATCGCTATCAGTCGCGAAACAGGCTTGTACGTGGATGACTAATATATTATGCTCTCATTACGATTGAGCTCTCTAGAGAAGAAAATTTTAAAAACAGTTTCAACTTCTGCGAATATCCTGACTCTTCAGAAATGAATTGAGTTCTTTCGGTGACTGGCGTGTGTATACACTGCTTATATACATTTCTTTTCTCTGATTCCATGTGCCTATGGCTTAGAGAGTAGCGACTCCAACTAACACCAAATCGGTAGAGTTTCGATCACGGCCAGAAGCAAGTGGATGTGTCTGGTCACTCTGAGGAGCTGCGAAACAGGCTTGTAATGCGTATAACTTATATATATATATATATATATATATATATATATATATATATATATATAAAATGATTTGTTTGAACATTATTTTCGATATTTCAAATTGTCGTTTGCTTATAACCAGTTTCGTTCATATATATATATATATATATATATATATATATATATATATATATATAAAACGAAATATGCGGTGTAGATATAGAAGAATCCAAAGGAGTATTCTGTACATAATGTAGTAGGATAACTTTCATTCGTGTAAAATCTTCTGTACAATAAAGACAGAAGTTTAAGATGGTTCGCCTCAAATAGGCCCATACTTCCGCTTAACCATGGAATAAAGTGTCTGTCTTTTTATATATATATATATATATATATATATATATATATATATATATATATATATATATATATATATTTATATATATATATATGTCATGATTTTTTTAAACATTTTTTTTTATATTTGAAATTGTCGGTTGTTTAAAACCAGTTTCGATAATCTTCGTTATATATATATATATATATATATATATATATATATATATATATATATATGTATATGTATGTATAAACAGTTCGATCTGTTCATTTCTATTTATTTAGAAAAGGAAAAGGATATGTAAAAGAAAAAAGGAAGAGACGAAAACAAAAAAGAAAGTGAAGGAAAGAGAAAGAGAATATAAAAAGATTATAGTTTGAGAATCAAATTTGAAGAGAGAAAGAGGCAGGAAAAGAGAATATAAACAAAGAGTAGTTATGCGTGCGAACAGGGAGTGAAAACGAGGTGAGAGAACAAACCAGTACGAAAGAGCGAGTGCGTCTGTGCAAGAGAAAGATTGTACGAGAGAGTAAGAACGAACGCGAGAGAGTGAGAGAGAGAGAGAGAGAGAGAGAGAGAGAGAGAGAGTGGGAGGGGTAAGCAGAGACAGGGAGGCACGAATAAAACCCATTATTGTTCCTAGTAATGCTGCTCGGAAGACGAACGTCACCTAAACATTTAATAAGGTTATCAGAGTTATCTCCCTGTCGCTGTGGTGATGGCGCCCTCTAGATGTCATGTAAGAATTGTTAATACAAGCTCAATATGCAGAGACCACGAAACACATTTAGCCAACAAAATGTTGAGACAATGAAAAAAAGTTTATTGATTAAATGGATATTTTCTCATCTTTGTTGCACTCTGGAATTTATGGTCGACCCTCTCAGCTTAAGATTTATAATCCCTGATAATGTTTATATTCTGTTGAACGTTGAAAGTAAAACCTTGTTTTTCACATAGAACGCCATTGTGCTCTCACTTGCGTGTGAGCAAAACGTGTTTGTATATTTGTGGGAATAATAACTCAATTCATGATTTCAGAGGATAGAATATTCTTTTTTTTTTTCTTTTATTAAAATCTTGGGTATTTATCGCTATTTCGAGTATTAAGTTTTGCCAAATATTTCAAGAATTAGGAACCAAGATAAAAAAAAACCTTCCAAAATAGAAACTATGATATGGTATTGGAAAAAAACAGTGATGGCAGATACCCTGAATCTATAATAAAAATTCAGGATACGGAATTAGTGATTAATAATTAAGAAGCAAGAGTTACGTTCCCTGTTTTGTAAAGGAAGCTTAGTAGGATTGTTATAATGCACTAGAAAGACAGTTTTGCCGGGGCCGGGTATATATATATATATATATATATATATATATATATATATATATAGAGAGAGAGAGAGAGAGAGAGAGAGACTTTGTTTGATCGCCAACAATTAGGGAGAAAGACGTGTTTTCTTAAAAAAACAAAGTGAATGTTGTCTCTTTATACAAAGTAGCCTATAGACATATTTTCTTTGCAATTGTGGGGCTTCATGCTGCAACGTTAATTTGGATTAACTTCTCTGTTGGATCTCACCTGGCACAAGGCCACTTCCAAAAGGAACTTCTTACCTAAATCCTTACAAACCATTATTTAGCAAGCGAAGAGAAAGTGAAATGAAGTTGACAAAACATTAATTTGCAACGATACTGTGTATAAACAAATATTTAACAAGAATACATAAATTACATAGATGATGAATAATATGTGAAATTGGTTGTTTGAAATTGTCTCCCATAGACTGTGCGAGAATTACTGTTATGGATTTTAACTGAAGTCTGAATGTTCATTGCTGTTGAAAGAATTCTTAGCCTGTTAAGAAGATTATGTAAGATATTGTTGCTAAAATAAGTTGTTCAGATCTGAGAGTTCATGAATAATGTTCATGGTGTGGTTGTGCAAAAAATAGAGTTTGAATGTAATAGTGAGTTGGACTTTAGGCTTGTTAAGTTTTGACTTGATGTGTGTTTAAGAAATGTCAGTGCCAACTATCTGAAAATGCGTGGCAAATTGTATATACAGGGGTTCAAAAACCCTCACAATTTGGAGATAAAAATGTAGTTCACTTACCTTGATTTTGATTGGCTAAGTCAGCCCAATCAGCAAACTGCTTACATTTATTCAAATATACAGTGACTAAATACTGAACTTAATACATACGATTGTGTGATTGCGTAAGTGAGTGTGTGTGTGATTTCACAATAATCCATACAAATCAATATATATATATATATATATATATATATATATATATATATATATATATATCCAAATGAATAGGAAACGAAGAAAATAATTTCAACGTTCAAAACATTAATTCAAAACATTGCTCAATATTAAAATAGAGCAATGAATATTTATTATAAATTATACTTTAGAACATGTACAAACTACAATCTACTACAAAATTGTACATTTTGTTTCGACATTGAAAGAACAATGTCTCATCAGGTAGTTAGTAATAATAGTAATAAACGTTATTTTTTAAAAAGAAAATTGATGAAAATTCACTTCGTTTTATTGGCCAAATTTTTTTCTTACGAGGTAAAGAGGATAGGAAAGATGAGAAAAGAAAAAGAAAAAGAAAAAAAGGGGGAAAGAGAAGGACACAGAGGAAATAAAAAACAAAGAGGAAAATAAAAGAGAAAGAAATAAAGAAACATGAGCAAAGAGCCAATGAAAAACGGCTCAAGATTGTAGTTTGTACATGATCTGAAGTATAATTTATAATATATATATATAACAGTCGCCACTTTAGCATCTACGCATCGCTCATTCAGTAATGAATTAGAGTACTCTGGTCACTGGCCTATGATACATCATACGCTAAAAGTCTGCCTCCTTCTACCGAGCGCCCATAGCTCAGAGGTAGAATCACCGACTGACGCTAATTCAGTCGGGTTTCAATCCTGGGTTAAAAAGCAATCGGATGTCTAACCGTACTGATGAGCTGTGAGACAGCGAAACAGGTCTGTCTGCGGATGACTATATATATATATATATATATATATGTGTGTGTGTGTGTGTGTGTGTATCTGTTAGTGTTATATGAACAATGTAAATCAATTTTGTAAGCAGTTGTATGTTTAATCAAAAGCAGTCTTTTTATAAATATGTTATATCTTATATCTTTTATGCCATCCTGCACATATATATATCTACCATTCGCCCGTGTATTGAATACTGCTGCCACATCTGGTCGGGTGCCCCTGCTATTCACCTCGGGTTCTCGACAAAATCCAACGGCGAATCTGTAATGTGATCCATCCCGACTTGGCAGCTTGGCTGCTGTCGCAAACTCCCCAGCATCGCGTGGCTTCCCTGCGCCTCTTCTACAAATACTGTCACATCGGCGCAATGTGGCTTCCCTGTGACTCTTTTGCAAATACTTTCACGGCTTCTGCTCCAATGAACTTAGCTCACTGGTGCCCACTATGTATGAATTTACTCGAGCTACTAAACTAGCAACTAGGTCTCACTCTTTTACAGTGAAACCGATAAAATGTAACCGCAATTTCTACTCTAATGTCTTTTTCTCGTACTTTCCGTCTGTGGAATTCCCTTCCGTTCACTTGCTTCCCCGACAGCTACAATCACCAAGAATTTTAATGTAAGGTCAATAGTCATCTCTCATCTCACCGACTCACGCTCTTTTCTCCATCCACTCCGCCCCCATCACACCAGTATTCACATCCTTTTATTACCCTCTTCCTGACACCCCCTATAACCTGCCACTCTTCTCATCAGTTTTGCGCACCAGTGGCAGTAAAACTGCCTTGCTTGGGGTGCAATGATAAAAAAATGTATATCTTATATTAAATATTCTTGGATTCACACAAAAACTGTTTATATGTCTGTGTATGTGATTTCACCATTTAAAAAAATGCTAAAGGATTTAGTTTTATACAATGTCATTAACAAATGTATCCATCTACAATTCATTTCCGACCAATGTTTGAAATTTCTATTTTTTTTAAGCTCCTGTGGTTCCCCGCCCACTTCCTTCCCCTTGAGCATTTTTTCACTTTCTTCACCCGCTGTGCATTTTCTCACTTTTTCCTCTTTGTTAAACCCAGACGTTGCGTGACCGATGTCTGTTATATGCTTATATGCTACTTCCTACCTAAATTTGGGATCTATTTCTCCTTTAGCCGTTTTTCATTGGCTCTTTCCTCATGTTCTTCATTTCTTTCTCTCTTGTTTTTCTCTTTGCTTTTTATTACTTCTGTGTCCTTCTCTTTCCCCTTTTTTTAATTTCTCTTTTTCTTTTCTCATCTTTCCTATCCTTTTTACCTCGTACGAAAAATTTTGCCAATAAAAGGGAGTGAATTTTCATCAATTATCCTTTAGAAAAATAACGTTTATTACCATCATTACTAACTACCTGATGAGGCATTGTTCTTTCAATGTCGAAACAATATATACACTTCTGTAGTAGATTGTAGCTGTTCTGAAGTATAATTTATAATATATATATATATATATATATCTAAACATATACTGTTAACTATGAGAGAATGAATGCTTATTATGTTTTATCTTGAGCCGTTCTAAATCTGTGACGTTATTTAACTTATAATTGGAGGGAAGAGACGGATTAATACCTTTCCCAAGGGTATTTGCGCGTAAGTGAAAGGAATGAATCTACTGGAATTCGAACTCGGTTCCCCGATTTTTCGTTCTGAGCCGATATCCACTGCGCCACAAAGCACATTACTAATGTAAACTTATAAAATATCAATTCACTTGATGTCTATATGTCTTTTATCTATTAGCATAAGAAAAAAAAACGGACACGGCTTACAGACATATCACGTTGCAACACCGGTTCCTGCACGATCACCGAAGTTAAGCAACATCGAGCCTAGTCAGTACTTGGATGGGTACTTGCTTGGGAATGCAATGTGCTGTAAACTTGGATGTGCTGGTGGTATAATGAATAATCGGAGAGGCGATTTCTAATTTCAGTTGGGTTCGTTGCATTCACTTATGCGCAAATATCTTTGGGAAAAGTATGATTCTACCTAATCTCCCTGCTATGGATTAAATAGCAAGACTTGTATCAATAAACAATTATCTCGCCCCATCAAAAATCTTACATTAAGAAAATATTTTCTGGCTAAAAAAAACGAATCAATCATTAATAAAAAAAAAACACAGTTATAATAAGTAAACAAAAGTGACAATATGTTTCTCTTTCATTTGTATACTTATAACATAACCCTTGCCCAGCTTTCCACCGACCATTCAATGATTTTCCCAGGTTGCATCTCAGTCTTTGATCACGTCGGTGAGCACCGACATCTAGGAAAGGGACTACTGCACGTTCAAAAGAAAGCAATAGATGAAAAATGAACGTCTCACTCAGAAATAAGAACGTGAACCCTGTTTTTTTTCCTTGATCCGAGTCGGAAGATAACTGATAACTGGAGGCAACTTCAGCCATATCAGCCGAATAGCTTAATTCGTCCCTTTGCAATACGAACGCGTTGCATCGGAACTACGTGGATAACAGTTTGTCTCCCGAAAAGGACGAACCAAAACTGGCTTCCCCTATCCCGAGCACGAGTGTTAATAAAGACCAACCATCGAAACTACGTAACGTTCGGTTTGTTGTCGCTTGGCTTCAACTGATTTTCTTTACTGCTGCTTGTTCTCTTTTTCCTCTTCGGTCAAAAATGTGCCAATTTAAAAATCCTATCCACTGGCCATAAAACAAAAATACTTGCGATCACACTTTCTTCTACGTGGACGTCCCGATCATAGTGTCACATCTAAACTCGTGGAATAAGAACATATAGCTTGTCAGAAGATTTTCCGTTCTAATAGTGATATAGTAGCAATGGGTTTGTGACGTTGCATCTGTGTGAAAAGGGGTTGTAGAGTGGGAGATAATTCATTATCTACAAGGCCACATAAACACTTTTGAACTCTGTCAATGCAAGGACCATCCGTCCATGTATTGAATACTGCTGCCACATCTGGTCGGGTGCCCCTGTTATTCTCCTCGGGGTTCTTGACAAAATACAACGAAGAATCTGTAATGTGATCGACTTGGCAGACCGGCTGCAGTCACTCTCTCACCGGCGTGACGTGGCTTCCCTGTGCTTCTTTTATAAATACTTTCACGGCTTCTGTTCCGATGAACTTAGATTACTGGTACCCCCTAGATACGAATTTACACGAGATACTAGATTAGCAACTAGGTCCCACCCTTTTACAGTGAAACCGATAAAATGTAACCGCAATTTCTATACCAACAGCTTCTTTTCTCGCACCTCCCGCCTTTGGAATTCCATTCCATATACTTACTTCCCCGACAGCTACAATCTCCAGGAGTTTAAATGTAAGTTCAATAGACCCCTCTTAAGACGCAAACACGCATCCATTCTCTCAAACAATCTTCCCATCTACATCCTTACCCGTCTATCACCCTCCTTCTGACATTTCCTATATCTAACCACTCTTTCTCACAACCTTCCCATATGTAACCCTTGCGCAATAGTGGCAGTGGTGTGCCTTGCTTGGGGTGAAATGATTTAAAAAAAATGCTCCAGCCCAGACATGGCAGCAATATACGAATTTCAGTTTGATTTGAAGTTTGTAAAGACGGAGTATGTCAGATGGCATTAGATACTTTCTGGAGCCGTACGAGCTGACTATTTTCCACAATGTCTTAAGTAATGGATCGGATATATGTGTTCCACTTGAGGAGCAACCATTCGTCATGACTGGTGAGCATTCAGGGTCAGCTCGATGATGTTGAAAAGTTTTGCCTTTGTTTTCGAATGTTACAAACCAGCCTCCACCCTCCCTGTTTAGCTGTTAGAGCTTATTTTTTATTTTTTATTTCTTATACTAAAATAAACATGGCCCCAGTGATAATTAATCTAACCTTTGTCAGATTACTGTCATCAGCCAAGAAAATAATCCTTTGCTTTATCTTAACATTCAAGATATATGCGTAAAAATACAATTCCAATATTTTACCTTGTAACATGATCAAGTCCGCATGTAAATAAAGATAACTCCTCATCCTGGAAATTCAGCTTGAAGTTTGCAGGGGAACTTGACTCCCAATAGTCACTCAAAGCAAGAATCCTTTTTGAGTGTATAACCATTAATTGTGATTGTTGGGGATTTATAGTCAGCTCGATGACGATAGAAATTTACTAGGTTTGGTTTTGGAGTCTATTGAAACTTATAAGACAGTCTTTCTCTTGTTGATCTGTTAGAACTTGGCCAGATGAGTGATCAGTTGTCAGGAGTAATGAGCGCCCTGACTTTGTGGATTTGGTCCAGGTTCAGTAACAAATACTTATTTTCTTCCCTGGTTTGAAGATATTCCAAGTTTTAAAAGGGGTATTTCAACTTTGATGGAAATTGGAAGACTGGGAATTAGTTGCTATCAAGACAACATCAACACTTTGAAATCTGAATGGAAAGATAGAATTGGAAATCTCCAGACCAGATATGGCAGCAATACTCTTATTTTTTGGGCTGATCTGACTTTTGTAAAGGAAGAGACTATGTAAGTATTTAACGTAAAAGTCGCCTGGTTTTCCACCGACTGGGCAATAATTTCCCCACGATGGTTCTCAGTCCTTAATCACATGGGCGTGCACAAAAAAACAAAACAAAAAAACAACCAAAAAAAAATAACAAACAAAAATACCCCCCCCCCCCCAAAAAAAAACAAAAAAAAATACAAGGAAATGCGTGTTTGCAAAAGTTAATGAAGATGAAAAGTTATGCAATATCAAGAAATGAAAACACGGCTACTGTTTCCCATGAAAAAAATGGTTCTTTTATTCAGGGCTTTGTCTGCTCGTCTGATTGGCTGGGTAGGTGAGACTTTTGCTATGTTGGACTAACAGCTCAGCATTTTTCCTCTGATCTCCACCTTACCGACTCCTGCTCATCTCAACATTATGAGGCATGACTGGGAACACGATCGGATGGTATCGGAACTACGATTAGAACAGTGTCTCCTATCAAGATGAAAACTTACGCCATATCAAGAAATGACAACGCGGAATACAAGAATTAATCAACGTCCGGTTTGTTGTCGCTTGAGTATGCACCATTTCAAATAAAACAGAAAACACTTGAAATCGAGATGAGGTCATACTTCTCTCGTCTACATGGATGTTCCAACCATAACGTTAAACATAAATTCCTCGTTAGTGTCGGGTAAAACCACGATCACTTTTGAAAGAGAAAATTGCATTTTCTGATCTTCGATTTCAAATTAAAAAACAACAACAAACCAACAATGGAACTAGCTTTGCATGAAGCATAATAAATTACTGACGTGCCTGTTTTGTTCGTTGGAAGCCAACCGTTCTCTGAATTTTGTCAGGTCCTTTTTTTCAAATTGACACTTTCAATTCCCCTTGCATGTTTAATGAATTGAATAGAAATAAACACAGCGACTACAGGGGTTTGAGATTCTGCGCATGCACGCTTGGAGCAATAAAATGGCGGACTGATCTGCATGTTAAATATTTCAATTATTTTTGTTTTTGTTTATAGTTACATCCAACGGCCTATAACATATTACAATGTCAACCACACAAGTATCAGGAGTGAAAAAACAGAAGTAAATTCATTAATTGCATTAAAATAAATGAATTAAAAAATATATATTTTATTCAGAAAATGAAACTATTGAAATTAAACCATTAAAAAATAAACCTTAAAAATCAAACCATTAAAACTAAACAATTAAAATTAAACCATTGAAGTTTACGATTTGTAATAAAATAAAGGCAAAAAATATTATTTCTTTGTTTAATAGAATAAAAAAGTGCGACTCACCAAAATCAAAATGTGGTGAAATTCGATTATCGTAGCCGTTTGTCAAATTTTGTATAACCTTTGACCTGAAAACAAAACACGGAAAAGTAGACAAAATTAGTCAAAATATGGTCGAGGTGTTTTTTTTCTTCAGATTCAAACAAATAACATTATACTTTGAAATCAAAAACGAAAACCAAAAACAAAAAACATGATTAAATACATTCGTTCCGTTAAAAAAAAAATGGGGTAGAAATTGCATTGTAGGGGTTCTATGTAGTATCAGTAATATTTTTTATTGATTATATATCAAGATAGTTTCTTTCTACCAAAACTATAACACTGAAATTGTATTTCTTAATGAACTTTCTTAAAAATGGTTATATCTTTTTGTCAATAGAATTTAATTGCTAACTGGATTGCGTTGTGCGTTGTGTGTGTGTGTGTGTGTGTGTGTGAGTGTGTGTGTGTTGTTATATATATCTTGGGTTATAAAAACGACAAATATATATTTACAAGCATCATAGCCCGGCGTTGCCCGTGTTTTTGTTGACTAAATGAATTTAACATAAAAATAAAAATTGTTATTTTGATAAAATGCAGCAACTGATCGTTATTTTCTTTGTTTCTAACGAAAATTTCCCGTTTCTCAGCACCTCACTTAGTTTTTGGAAGGCATCTTTTGCTAGTCTAATGCGTGTTCGGATTTCGGGGTCGCATTTTCCATTCTCTGTTAAGACACTTTTCAGATATTTAAACTTGCATGCTGACATATCCAATTTGTAACTAGCATCTTCGGTGTTTTTTCTGGCTCATGACCATACTTTCTATCTTCCTGCTGTTGATGATTAGTTTTTTTTTCACGCTTTCTTCTACTATCCTGTCTAGGGGGAAGTACTATAGTTTTATTTCCGTGTTAGCCATTAGGACTGTCATCTGCGTTTCTTAAATTGTTAAGATGACGTCCACTGATGATAAATCCTGTTAGGGCATCAAGCTCTCTTGGGATAACTTTACCGTAGAGAATGAATATACGCTTGTCTTACGCTCCTCTCGATTTTTGTTTTAGAACTACTCAATTTATTATTTTTTTTAATCATATCACCCCGAGCAAGGCGGTAACACCACTGATGTGCAGGGGTCTACATAAAAGTAAAAACACTAGATAGAAGAGAGTGAAGAGAAGGACGAACCATTTAGAAAGGAGGAAGAGAAGGATGGGAATACATGTGTGATGACAGTTGCAGAGGTGAAGAAAAAGAAAAGGACATACAGGGTGGTGAGGAAAGAACTAGGGTCAAGTGGTTAAGAGATGAGTATTGACCTTGCATTTTAATTCCTGGAATTTGTAGCCGTCAGGAATGCAAGAATATGGAAGCGAGTTCCACAGACGGGAAGTGCGAGAAAGAAGCTGCAGGAGTAGAAGTGTCGTCTGCATTTGGTTGATCTAACTATGAATGTGTGAGACTCAGTTGCCAGTCTGGTTGCATGAGTGAACACCTGTTGCAGAAGCACCAGTGACTTAAGTTCGTTGGAGCAGAAGCCATGGAAGTATTTATAGAACAGACAAAGGGAAGCCACATCCCGTCGGTGAAATAGTGGCTGTAATCGAGCCGCCAAGTCGGTATTTATCACATTACTGATTCTCCTTTCGAGATGAACAACGGGGGCACCTGACCATATATGGCAGCAGTACTCCACGCACGGATGAATGGTTGATTTGTATATATGCAGGATGATTTCAGGCGAGAAAAACATCCTAGCCCGACATAGTGACCCAACCTTCCTAGCAGTGGATTTCTGACCGTATTCAAGTGATTTGCCCCCAATATAAGTTCTGGATTAAAAAGGTTTTCATATATGAGTATTTAAATATATTCGATATAATTATTACGAATGCGCTCTACTCTTTAAAAGTGTGAGTGTTTTCACCTACAAAAGACACATCTACAAACTGTCGTCAGTGTAAAGATCACTTTATACAGTAAATAGCTACAAACAAAATATATTTAAAGACATGACAGATTATCTATACAGGGTGTCCATAAAGTTCGTGTGCACTTAAAAAATTTAAAACTGTATTTGTATTTGTGAGAGAAATAATCTGTAAAAAATGAGTTGAAAGATAATTCAGTGTTTCAACAAGATCGAGCTCCTTGTCACTTTGCTCTGCGGGTCAGACAGTTTTTAAATCAGGAATTTCCTAACAGATGGATCGGAAGGGGTGGACCATTCTATATAAAGTTACGCTGAAATTTGCAAAGTTTACGTTAGTACCACACATTGCCAACTTGAGATAGGCAAATAGTGATGTATTAATTTTTCAATTGATGAGATACTGTCTGTCAAAAAAACGGAACTACTTAAACACAGGGTGTCCATAAAGTCCGTGTGCACTTTTAAAAATTTATAACTTTATTTGTATTTGTGATAGAAATAATCTGTAAAACATATTATAAAGTTTAATGTACCTAGTTTTAAGCATAGTTATTAATACTAATATGATTTCAGGCATTAATGTAAATCAGTTGGCAAATGTTATCCGTGAACTGCAAAATCGTATTACTTTTTGTATTGCTGACGATGGAGGACATGTGGAAATTTAAAATTTCAATAAAACATTAAAAAATATAGATTTACTTCTTTTTAATGCTGCTTACAAATTATTTTTATCGCAAATACAAATAAAGTTATAAATTTTTTTAAAGTGCACACTATAGGCTATAGAACCCAGTTTATTTTCTTATTTGACCCTTAGCTCAAGGGAAGTGACGAATTAATTCCTTTCCCAAAGGTATTTGCGTGTAAGTGAATCCAACGAATTCAACTGGAATTCGAATGTAGGCTCTCCAATTTCTCATTCCTACCCGATAGCCACGATACCAAAACGCACATCCATATACACAGACAATTTATATTTAATCTTTTTCTGAGAACCAAGAAACTATCTGAAATAAAGAAAACAATCGTTAACAAAGAAGGATCGTTAGTTTATAATCAAACCTGTATAACGAAAAATTGTTAGTCAAATTGTAAAATATATATCTAATATATGAAAATTGTAAATCTGTGATACGGAAAGATAATTTGGTAGATTTATTGGTGTTTGTTTGAATCTGAAACAATTTACATTCAGGAACGATATTAATGAGATAAAGTTTAGAAAAAATAAATAAATAAAAACGATACAAAACTTTCCAATTACTCGAACTAAAGAGTTTTATTTTTTCTTAAAATCAGATAACTTTTGTATGCCTAAAATATATAGTAGTTTTAAAAACATTACGGTTTTTTTTCAATAAAAGTCAATATTTGAAATTGAAATTCCGTACTGAAATCAGCACATTAAATATCACAATTAAATATGAAATAATTAAAGCAATTATAATTTACAGTTTTAAATATTTCATCAGGTTAAAAAGTAAAACATTTAAAAAAAAGTATTAGTATAAAACACAAGCAGGTTGTTTGCTATACAGGGTGGCCCAAAACTACGTCCGCACATTTTTGAAAAAAAAAAATTAAATATGAAATAAAAGTAAATCTTTTCTCCGTCTATAATATTAAGAATTATTATTATTATTATTATTATTATTATTATTATTATTATTAATAATAATAATAATAATAATAATAATAATGATAATAATAATAATAAACGGTTAACTTAACCAATCAAATTCTAGAAATTGCTTCCCAGCATGCTCCACAGATTTTACAATCCGATCTCTGGTTCCAAGAATGTCTGACTAAAAACCATTGTTCTATGCATTTTTAGATCATTGCATTCATATCTAAAATTGCTAATATTAATAGTAATTACAACAAGCAACGTTTCCTTATAAGGGAACATTCGGCATTCATTGATTGAGTATCCAGTATTCGGTTGAAATTTATAAAACCTTTCAGTAAAAAAAAAAAAATAAATAAAAACAAAAATTATCAAAAATAGATCTCTCAAGTACAGTAGCTGTTATGGCTCTTTTCAGTATTGACAAGGGTTTCCATCCTAACCTTTTGTTTGAAGTTGTGTGAAACGTCAGCCTCTTAAGCAAAGGCGAATTGAAACTAACAAGTTTGAGAAGATTAGTCTGAGATATACCCTATTTGATGGATATAACAGAACCACCTCGCGGTTAACATTTAATATTATTGAATCAATTGCTGCTAGGAAAGTCGGTCCACTGTGTCGGTACAAACAATTTTCTAACTAGAATTTGTTTTGCACTTTTATAAATCTACCAATAGTTTGTGCATTGAATGTGGCTACGAAATATGGTCTGGTGATCCTACCATGTATCTGAAGATTCTTGGTAAAATCCAAAGATGAATCTGCAACTTTATCAGTCCTGATCTGGCATCTCCGCTTTAGTCCTTTTCCCTCCGGTGTAACTTGAGTTTCCTTGTACGTTTTCTATAAAAATGTTCATGCTAATTGTTCTGATTAGCTTTCCTCCTTGGTAATGACTTCACAAATCTAAACGCAGCACTAGATTGGCATTTAGGTCTCATCATTCTATTGTTGAAATTGTGTTTTACAGTAAGATAAAATTGAAACACTCGTTCTCGTACGATTAGTTAAGTAACGTCGAGCCTCGTTAGTATCTGGATGGGTAATCGCGTGGGAAAAAAAGATAGGTGTTGCGAGCTTAGATGTGTTAGAGATTTAATGGATAATGGCTCGGAATTGTTTATCGGAGAGCCGAGTTCAAATCCCAGTTGAATTCGTTATATTCACATACGTGCAAATACGCTTCAAAGTTATGAATCCTTCTCCTCCAGCTATGGGATAATTAGTAAGATTTGTATCACTAAATCATTATTGCCTAGAAAATAATCTCCAAAGAGTTGATAAGCCACAAAAAAATGAATGATTGAATCAATCAATGTTGAAATTGTAAGGTGATGCTATTTTAGTAGTTTCTTCCCTCGTACCTCTCACTTATGGAACTTACTTTTTTTTTTTTTATAAGCGTTTCACCCCGAGCAAGGCATGTCACTACCACTACTGCGCAGGGGGTTACATAGAGTGGAGAAAGGATGGTTAAATATGGGAAATGTCAGAGGGTGGGTGATAGGCGGGTAAGGATAACGAGAATGGTTAAATATAGGAAATGTCAGAGGGTGGGTGATAGGCGGGTAGGGATACCGAGAATGGTTAAATGTAGGAAATGACAGAGGGTGGGTGATAGGCGGGTAAGGATACCGAGAATGAGGGTTGGGTAGATGAGAGTGTTGTGAGAATAATTGGGAGTTAGTGTGATAGGAGATGTCTATTGACCCTACATTTAAACACCTGGAGATTGTAGCTGTCGGGAAAGCAAACTTGTCGAAGGGTATTCCACAGGCGGGAAGCGCGAGAAAAGAAGCTGTTGGAGTAGAATTTACGGTTACATCTTATCTGTTTAACTGTAAAAGGGTGGGACCTAGTTGCTAATCTAGTATCTCGTGTAAATTCGTGCTTAGGCGCCACCAGTGATCTAAGTTCATCGGAGCAGAAGCCATGAAAGTACTTGTAGAAGAGGCACAGGGAAGCCACATCACGCCGGTGAGAGAGTGGTTGCAGCCGGTCTGCCAAGTCAGTATCAACCACGTTATAGATCCTCCTTTCCGGGTTGATGCTTCACTGTCGGTTATGAACTTCAAAAATTTAAATACGTCAATCATCATTTACATTATTCGGACTATTGTCCTCATTTTTGTTGCCATTTGTACAACGTTTCGGTCGTTGTACGCTCCGGCCTTCTTTAGGTGCTAGGAATTTAGAACCGAACCCTTTATTAAAATCACTGGGTTATATCATCCTAATTCCTTGCGCAAAGCCTCGATTAAAAGTCATGAGTGTTCTCCCTCTAACCCTTCAAGTTATTAGTTCGCCACTGCTGTAGCCTGGTATTGAACTCACAACTCTTTGGGTCAAGTCACAGGATCTAACCAACGTCTATATCCACTGAACCATGTGTCCTTAAAGCCCAGTATAGACAGTATAGACGTTGGTTACTTCCTGTGACTTGACCCAAAGTGTGGGTAGTTCAGTACCAGGCTACAGCAGTGGTGAACGAGTATCGTACAGGGAAGATAACTCATGAATACCAATAGAGGTAATACTACGCAAGGAATGAAGATCATATATCCCAGTGATTGTAACAGAGGGTTCGGTTCGAAATTCCAGCAGCTGAAGAAGGCCGGAGCGTACAACGGCCGAAACGTCGTACAAATGGCAACAAAGACTAGGACAATAGTCCGAATAATGTAAATACTGTAAATACTACCTTATGTCAGAAATATAGACAATTGTCAATCATCGTCATCTGTCTTCTTAAATCTTGTCGTCTCTCCTCAGTAAAATTTTCTCAGTAACGAATTGCGTCTTAGTGGATTTATCGTCTTCGGGTGAAATGCTTAAAATAAGAATCATTATAGATTTATTGGAAGTATCAGTTATCAGTGCAAAAAGTGAACTCTGCAAATCGGTTTCAAAATCTCACCTAATCTATAGCGTTTCTTTTTCGTACAAATGACTTTGACAAAGCTATGAATTCATCGCTTCTTTTTTAGATTAAATAGTAGGGTAGACTGGACTTTTTAGACTTTTAGCAGTCGAGAAAAACTACTCAGACATCAAGACTATAAACAGAGCAACGGGTAATCATTATCTCTGCCCAGAAAATGTATAATGAAAAACAAATATTTATTGTGTGAAATACACTCCTGAGCAAAAATTTAAGACCACTTAAAAATCTTTAAAAAGAAATTTTTTTTTACAGATAGATTTTAAACTCCTTAAGGTTACCAATACTACAATCTAAAAGGTTATGGAAACAAAAAGCTACATTCCAAACATTTTATTTAGAAATTTACATTTTTATAAAATGAGGCGATTTACACATGATCAAAATTATAAGACCAGGGGTATAAATTGTTAGATCTATGGTAATTCCAATGTTTTTAGTTCAGTTAGAGATTAGCAATCACTGTGTAAAGGTGTTACCATGCCTAAAGCAAGCAAACTTACCAAAGTTGAGCGTTCTCGAATTCTAAAATTCCATAAGCAAGGTTTGTCACAGCGGGCGATCGCAGCTAAGGTAAATCGCAGTAAAACTGTGATTTGCAACTTTCTAAAGAACAGTGAGAATTATGGAAAAGCAAAATCCTCTGTTAGGCCCCCAAAAATTTCTCCTGCATTGAGTAGGAGAATAAGACGGGTTGTTATGAAAGACGGGGACTTTCTTCTAGTCAAATTAAGGCAGTCACAGATGCTGATTGCAGTCCCTTAACCATCAGACGACACTTAAGACAAAAAGGCATGGTAGATAAAAAGCGTAAACAAATTCCTCGGCTGCTTTCACGTCACAAGTTGGGCCGCTTAAAGTTTGGTCGTGAATATCAAACATGGGAATATCAAACATGGGACGTTGAGAAGTGGAAGAAAGTCCTGTTTTCTGATGAGAAAAAATTCAATCTCGATGGTCCTGATGGCTTCCAACGATATTGGTATAACAAAAACATGCCTGGTGGAGGGTCCCTAATGGTATGGGGTGCCTTTTCTTACAGAGGGACGATGGAGCTCCAGGTGATGCAGAGTCGTCAGAGAGCGGCTGGTTGTGTTAACATGATACAAAAAGCATCTTTGATGACGGAAGGCCATCGTTTGTGTGGGGATGGATGGTTATTCCGACAGGATAATGCTGCAATCCATGTTGCAAGACGGACCTTGACCTTTCTACAAGAAAATGGGTCCATTTTTTGGGACATCCTGCATGCTCACCGGACTTGAACCCAATTGAAAATGTTTGGGTATGGATGACAAGAGATGTTTATCGAAATGGCAAACAATATTCAACAAAAAATGAACTTTGTGAAGCCATCTTCAGAAGCTGGAGCAACATCCCCCGCACCTTAATGGAAACGCTTATTTCTAGCATGCCCGACAGAATTTTTGAAGTCATCAAAAGCAGTGGAGGTAGACTTCATTATTAAATTTGGTTGTTGAATTTTTTCATACACTTTTTGAACAATTTCATAGAATTTTTGTCTCTGGTCTTATAATTTTGATCATGTGTAAATCGCCTCATTTTATAAAAATGTAAATTTCTAAATAAAATGTTTGGAATGTAGCTTTTTGTTTCCATAACCTTTTAGATTGTAGTATTGGTAACCTTAAGTGGGAGGAGTTTAAAATCTATCCGTAAAAAAATATTTCTTTTTAAAGATTTTTAAGTGGTCTTAAAATTTTGATCAGTAGTGTAATTGTTACTTTTTCATCAATAAGGCACAGGTTTATTATTCTAAATACATTTTTTCGACAGAATACATTAAGAAAAATGTACAGCACCGTTTATGCCATTCTGAATATAAGGATTAACGAATATTAATCGATAGATTATCGCATTTAAACATTTTCAAACCGAAGCAAGAAACAGAGAGATAAATGATCTAGACACAGAAAGAGAAGAGTAGGAATGCGGATTTATCTTCCATTGTTTCCTATTTATAATTATATAGTTATGTATTTATATAAGTGTGTACCTCAGCTGTCAAAAATGACGGCAAATTATTTGAGAAGATGATTACTTGGTTCCCCAGAGGTTATCCCATCTGAGTGTGACAGGAGGAAATATATATATATATATATCTAAACTTATTTATAAAGTTTTTTTATAGCTAGGTTTTGTGTTGAGGTACTCCCGATAAATATCGAAAATCGATAGTCGAAAAAATCGGGTTATAGAAGGAGAGGTCCGACTTTAATCAAATTTGAGACACTCATAGACAAAGACATAAGAAACGATATACAGAAGTTTCAAGGTTGCAGTTCTTACAATAGTGAAGAAAATCGATAATATATATATATAAAAGGCAATATGTTTGTGTGTGTGTCTGTTTATCTGCCTGTATGTCTGTATTTTTTTCAACCCTTTTATTTTAGTTTTTGCTTCGGGTTTGGCTCTAAGTAGGTATAGTTGTAGCCATGATACCATTTACCAAGAGGACTTATTTAGCCTTCAAAATTCAGTTTACGACGAAAAAACTTATTTGATATCGATACCAGGAAATCAAAATTTGACTTATATCCATTCATTTTTCTTTCAGTCTACAGTTTCGCTTGAACTGGAAATGGCTATTGCTTTTTAGTCTTTCGTGTCAACGTCCAAAGAGTCTGAGCTCCAGGACCATGGATTAGTTTTAAAGCTTTCATTATACCCGAGCAACGCCGGGCTATACTGCTAGTATATATATATATATATATATATATATATAAGGACACAGCAGTCTTTGTTACAACAGTGAGGATATATATTTATAAATGTATATATATTTTTCACTACTCAACGACATAATTGTTGCAAAAAAATTAAAATAATAAGACACTCTAAAGAGCAAACACGTGGCTAGTGCTTTTATAACTGGTAGTAATGTTTAACAACAGATAGTAAAGAGAATAAATTCAGCCGACACTGCCTCGCTGTTGTCTCTCTCTCTGTCTCTGCAAGGTCCTGAATGATATATATATATATATATATATATATATATATATATATATATATATATATATATATATATATATACTGTGTTTAGTAACTACTGCATCCAGGAACTTTTCTGGCTGGTGGTTTTCACGTGAAAATTTTTAAGGGAAATGGTGTATTGGGACTGGTTAGTTGTGGGTGCTGGATCATAAAAACATTAACCAATCAGGGAACGACACATAAGATTCAGGAGCAGTGCAGAAAACAAAAACAAAACCGGAAGTTCATCGAATAGTAAGACGGTAAATAAGGTAGACTTTGTTCCATCATTTTTAAAAAATAGCTTTAAAATTTTTTTTTGCTGTAGATTTGGAATATATTTTTCTTTCATTTCAAGGGTGGGACGAGCTGCTCAGGAGAGATGAGGGGAGGCTTATTTGTTTGTGTATTTAAAATAAATTACAGGTTGTTTAGATGGTTAGAAAAGTTAGACTATCATTATATATATAGTGATGTGTGGCGATGGAAAAGAGTGCAGGGAGATGCAGTTTCATACCTTTTTCAGCGACATTAATGCTAAATGATGATGAGCTCAGTCGAAATTAGTTGATTTTTGTTCATATCCTTTTGAAATATGTCAAGGTTATCTAGTACTGACAAAAAACAATGATCGCCTACGTCCTGAGGGTACACGGCGCATGTCAGGAAACTGTTTTCCTTTACTTTTATTACTGTTATTTTTAGTGGGAACACAATACAGCGTTTATAAGCCTAATTTTTTTCTTAAACAGTGAAATTAATGAAAAGAGGCCTAGATTGAGAAGTCCTACTAAAAAAAAATATGTGCCTAGCTATGATATTTAAACGTATATGTGCCTTCGACAGGAATCGAACCTGTATCCACTTTCATATCAGGTAAATAGTTTCTATAGCCGAAACGTGCCTTTACAAATTCGAATGTGTTGATAGAAGAAGGTCTGAATTACCATTGTAAGGAATGCACAGGTTCTAATCCTATCGACATAAAAACACTTTATCTATAAATAAAGCACCCCTAACTCGTAGGCATGTGCAGTAGTACCAGCATCATAAATTTAATCCGATAAAGTCCTGATGGATGAAACGAGTCACAAGTAAACGTTTTCCGCTTTGTTATATAACTTCCTCCCTATCTATCTATCTATCTATCTAAATCCATCCATCCATCCATTCCTTCCTTCCTTCCTTCCTATCTATCTATCTAAATCCATTCCTTCCTTCCTATCTATCTATCTATCTATCTATCTATCTATCTAAATCCATTCCTTCCTTCCTATCTATCTATCTATCTATCTATCTATCTATCTATCTATCTATCTAAATCCATTCCTTCCTTCCTTCCTTCCTATCTATCTATCTAGCTAGCTAGCTAGCTAGCTAGCTAGCTATGATATTTAAACATATTTCAATGATGAGATTTTGACTATTGAAATTCGAAATATATATATTTTTGGTTTTACTTTGTGTTTTTATTTACGCGCAATTTTAAACCTTTTACTCAAAGTTTAAAAAAGATAATAAATAAGAAAAGATAATTTGAATAAAATTGTTTCAATATTTTTTTAGGCTATAATAAATCTAAAAGCTACCCGAAAACTGTCTGTCCCTTTAATGCTGTTCATATTCCAACTGTTTCTTTTTCCTCTTCAAACCAATATATTACTTGAGATAACTTCCATCACCTTCATGTGGATTTAACAAATGTTTATTTTTAAAATAATAAAAAAATTTAAAATAAAATGAAAATGAAAAAAATGTGTTTTGTTTATCAAGTGAATGATATGCTTGAAGCAGTTTTCTCGAAATATTGCAAATTTATTCCGTTTTTCAATCAAAAGTGAAAGTTTATTCTATTAACATTCGCAGATAAATTAAATTCTTTTAAGCTATCGATGTCTGCAAGAAAAAATATTCAAATACGCATGCGTGGAAAGATTGAAAAAAAAATTGTTTAAATGATTTCGATAAGACAGGCATGCCGGGAAGTCCCTGAAGGCTGTTTTCACGAATAAATAAGATTTGAAAGTAGTTTAAAAAATAAATTTGAGATTTACGGGATGTAAAATATGTTTCTTCTTGAAAAATAACTTAGCGAAACAAATAAAAACGAACGGAAGTCACAATAAAACAAGCAGAAGACAGAATAACAAGCGGGAAACATAGTGGAAGGAAAAAATAGTGAAACAACCACAGGGCATGAAGTCAAAGAAAGTATTTGCCACAAATTTAAATTCACTCAGAGTTGACGAATTATATAGAAACATTATCACCCACTCTTATTGCACAATGTTTGTTTGTAACACACACACACACACACACACACACACACACACACACACACACACACACACACACACACATATATATATTTTTTCTAAACATATGCTGTTAAATATAAGAGATAATGAATGTCTATTATGTTTAATCATGAGCCGTTCTAAACATCGTATTTTGGCTTTAATTTCAGGTATTTATTTGCATGTCTGCATTTTCTCATTATCTCCTTTTTCTTTTGTTTAAGATTTTACCTTGGCTTTTAAAACTGATTATGGATATTTTTTTCTTCTAGGTATATTTAACAAGTTTCGTTATTACAGTTTTATCGCAGTGTTTTGTTTTTTTTTTACTATTTTTCATTTGGTTTTGGTGGTGAAATTACTTAGTTTCTGGTTCCATATGTATTTTAATAAGGTTGTTTTTGTACTTTTCTCTGTTGAATGATGTTTTGTGATTATTAAATCTTTCTTTAAACGATGTTTCTGTTGCTCCTACGTAAATACTTTTGTCTGTAATGGTGTTATTTGTTACAGTTTCTTTGTGTATTATGTTGTTGGTAAGACATTTATTATTAATTGGAGAGTTATCTTTCTTTTGGCAGTTACATTTGTTCTTATTGTCTTGTTGTGTTTGGTTATTATCTTTTCCATATTTTCCATGCAGCTGTAGCTGATTTTTATATTGTTGTTAGTGGTGTTGCATTTTCTTTTGCTAAATGATATATATTTTTCATAATCGTGTCGCCCCAAGCAATACATTTTACTGCCACTGTTGAGCAGGGGGTTACATAGGAGATAAAGAGGATAGGAGAAGGATGAGAATATTGATGAGAGTGAAGTGGACGACGAAAGGAGCATGGCAGAGAGAGGATGCAATTTACTGAGATAGGAGATGACTATTGACTTTAGATGTAAATTCTTGAAATTGTAGTTGTCTGGAAAGCAAGTAAACGGAAGGGAATTCCACAGACGGGAAGTGCGAGAGAAGAAGCTGTTGGAGTAGAATTTGCATTTACAGTTTATTGGTTTCATAGTAAAAAGGTGGGACCTAGTTGCTAATCTTGTGGCTCGAGTAAATTCATATATAGCGGACACCAGTGAGCTTAATTTATCAGAGCAGAAGCCATGAAAGTGTTTGTAGAAGAGACACAGGAAAGCCACACTGCGCCGGTGAGAAAGTGATTGTATCCGAGCTGCCAAGTTGGGATCTCAGAAAAATTACACATACAAGCAGACAAAGCTAGAAAAACTATAAAACAGTAACGACTACAAAACATTAGCTGAAAAGAAAATTCACAAATTTTATAAAACCACCGACACTAAGACAGAAAACTACATAAACAAAGAAGCCCCAAACTATAGCGGCTAAACTATAACTTGACAACAGAATCAAACAACTACCTGATTACTGATAAATTTTTGATACGAAAATGTGTATCATTCAGGCCGGTAGAAATAAATATAAAATACTGTTTGATTATATACAGAATATCTACTTAAATCCGAGTATCGATCAAACATAATGTTCGAATTGTCGGTTGTTTATAACCAGTTTCGTTAATCTTCGCTAATTTCCGTAATATATATATATATATATATATATATATAGAGAGAGAGAGAGAGAGAGAGAGAGAGAGAGAGAGAGAGAGAGAGAGAGAGAGAGAGAGCCGGGTTGATAGATGTCTATCTCAATATACAAGTATGATGATAATTTTCCAGTTGATCCTAATGATTATTTTGTTAATTTTTTTCATCACAATAGATCTACGGAGCCACGGAGCCTTGCGTCTTGCCGGGGTGTTGCGGTCCCTAGGGAACTTACGGCCTCTGCGGGGGACCTAAGCACGGCTCTGTTCATCATTCTAGGGGTTGCAATAGACATAACAACAAATTTAAAAATAGTAGATTTCCTAGATATTACACTCAACACATACAAACCATACAGAAAAGGAAACAACAACTCCATATATATCAACACAGATTCCAGTCACCTTCCAAACACATTCAGACACATGCCCGTATCTATAAAGGAAAGACTATAGAAAAGACTATCTATGAACACAAGTAACATAAACATTATCAATGAAAACAAAGAAACATATGAGTCAGCACTAAAAAATAATGGATACTCAAATAAAATTGAATACAAAAACGAAGATAAACCAAACAAAAATAATAAAATACGAAGCATGAACTAGTTTAATAGATCCTACAACAATAATATAAAAATAAAGGTAGGAAAATATTTTCTAACATAATAGAAAAACACTTTTCCAAAGACAACAAACTGTTAAAAATTATTAAAAAAAAAAAACAGTCAAAATCAGCTACAGCTGCATGGAAAACAATAACCAAATACAACAAGAAAATACTTAATAAAACTAAAAACAACACAAGCCAAAACGACAATACGAACAAATGTAACTGCCAAAAGAAGGATAACTGTCCATTTAATAATAAATGTTTTATCAACAACATAATATACAAAGCAACCGTAACAAATAACACCAATACAGACGAAAAAATTTACATAGAAGTAACAGAAACAATTTAATAATCATTCAATACAAAAATACAGAAACAACGTTATTAAAATACATTTGAAACCAGAAAGAAAACAACATTATCACCAAAATCAAACAGGAAATAATAACAAACGCACCACCATACAACAGTAATAGCAAAAGTTGTAAGAATGCCCAGTAGAAAAACTTGCAATAAGTAGTTTTAAAAACCAAAGTAAAATTTTAAACAAACGTGATGAGATAATGAGAAAATGCAGACATGCAAATAAATACCTACTTTGATACACAAACAACAACAAATGACAACAGAATCAAACAAAAAATAGGTACATAAATAATATAAATAAAATAATAAAATGAATAAAAAAAAAAGAAACTAAGCGTACGATTATAAACAAAACATTCTAATAATATAGATAGGAGAAATAAAAGTACACACAAACACCCAGTCATGACAAAAACAGAAAATAATGCAACATAACGCACTAAGAAAAAGGTCAAACCGATGTCAACAAAAGGGCTCATTCCAACTATACAAACATCCATTAACGCATACACTAAAAACTAAAACTAAAAATAAAAATGGATCAAACAACTACACAATAAAAAAGAAAAATAGAGAAAATCTACCAATCATAAACAAAAAGAAAAAGAATAACTAACCAATCACAAGACTACTCCTACAATATCACACTACCTACAATATCACACTATACTCTACATAAACGAGAAAAAATTGTAACTTAACGACAAATAGCCCTGACGAGTGAGGCCATCATAACGGTGTCTTCATGAAACTTCGAAGTCGGCATGAATCTGCTCAGTTAAAGAGATAAACTCTTTGTACCTATCAACGCTCTATCTATACTCCGATATCGAACACTTTACGATAAAAAACCTGTTTGCCAAAATACATTTTATCAGTAATAACCGCTGAAAAATAACAACCTTGTGCTAAATACTATCACGATTAAACACTATGTGCATGTGCGTGTATATATATATATGTATATATAGGTGTGTGTGTGTGTGTGTATATACTTGATGAAAAAACGACAGGACCGAAAATTGTGTGGTGTGTTAAGGGATGGAACCAACTTCAGTTACAGTTTAAAATGAAAAGTTAAAAATATCTGAATGGAAATGAAATTAAGATCAAATAGAACGTTATATGAAGATAAGTGAGATCGTTTACAAAACAACACATTAAATGAATCAGATGTTCATCGTAATACCTTTGACTATAGCTTTGATTCAAAGGATGCAATTTTAATTAAAAGAGACAGCAATTTATTATGGCGGAAGTGAACTAATTTCTGAAATCTCTAAGTTGAATTTACGTCCAGGATCGTACAAAATATTTCCTGCACAATTCTATTTTTTTAAAAACTTTCTTTATTTATAAGCTGTTTTCAAAAACACTGATCTATCTATCTATCTATCTATCTATCTATCTATCTATCTATCTATCTATCTATCTATCTATCTATCTATCTATCTATCTAATGGCCGGAAGCCTTTTTTCGAGTACACCTTTCTGCCAAGACTGCTAGTCAATCCTTGCTTTGGTGTATTATTGTTATTTAACATCCAAAGGTGTCGCCAGTGGTTTATACTCCAACTATACTGTTGTGGTGTTCTCCCTCTAAAGAGTCTATGTTGGACTCTTCCGCTTACTATAAGATTAGTAGGAGAGGTGGAATTGATTGAATGCTGGACAACCGATATACACACAGGTCGTGTAATACTCTTCTGTTGTATTTACTGTTAAATATGCAATATTACTATAACATATGTTTTGTTATTTTTTAAACCTTTCACTTGGTCACAACATCTTCGTGACGAAGGTTTTGAAGAAACAAACTTCACGTGATGTCATAAAAATAATTTTTTTTTTTTTGCCAGTGTCTACAAAAGTGGTGAAAGAATGAATTCTAATCAAACTCTACAACAAAAGGCTATCCAGTATAATTACAGCACGGACCGCGGAAAAAATTAATTCTTCACAACAATAGAATTTGTACAAGTTCAATTCATTGGCTAGGAAGAATAGTTATGAATCTTGTTGTTTTTTCATTCCAAAAATTCACAAAAAACTGTACAAATCAAACAGTGTTATTGTTTTCGCTGATAGCGTAAAGTAAACATTTACCCCTTCTCCCTCTTTTAATTTTTTTAGTAAAAGAATCATACACGTCAAGTAGACTTATTGTTGGTTAAGAGGTTAAGGAAAAAAAAGTTTCCCCTCTGATTTTTTATTTTACATACCACTGCAGTAAATTGGACGAATTTAAAAGTGCAATGCTAGATAAAACACCAACAGGTACAACTACTGTTGGAACAGAAATGTTTGGAAAGACGAGAAATTCCAACGAGAACATGCAGAATATTAGAAGAAATTCGAGGAATTGTACCTTGGAATTCAGTTTAGACAACAGAAAATAAAAGAGATGCTTCTTCAAACACAGAATGAGCAAAGGCACTTGAATAATATATCCATTGAAAGCCAAAATGAGGACAGCGAAAACGCGTTCTCTCAAAATGCTATATGGAGTGCTATTGAAATCTTCACGTTTGCACCTGAAGAAATAACATTCACTTCGTACTTTAAACGTTACGAGGACTTATATAATATAGATTGTGCAAGTTGGGCTAACCATAAAAAGGTTCGTCTATTCATCAGGAAATTAAGCACAGCAAAATATATTAGGTTTGTTAACTATATTTTGCCTAAGAAAACCAGCGACTTATAATTTAAAGAGGTGGTTCAATCATTAACAGAACTTTTCTGTCCAATAACAGCACTATTCCAAAAGCGTTGGAAATGCATGAATCTCACCCGGAAAGAAAACGAAGATTATACTACTTTCTCGAGTGTAGACAATAAACACTGCGATGACTTCATTTTGGCAGAGTTAAGTGCCAATAATTTTAAATGCCTAATTTTCGTCCAGAGTTTGAATTCAGTGAAAGACGCCGAAATACGTCGTAGGATACTCAACAAGCTTGAAAACGAGCCCGACGTTACTTTACAGCAAGTTGCTGAAGATTGCCAACGTTTCGGGAGCGTCAGATATAATTTGAAAACATCGAACAGAGTGGCGTGGCTCGCATTAAAAAATACACCAAAGAAAAATTAAAAAGGGTCGATCAAAAAATAATAGTTACTTTGTCAAGACCATGTTTCAGGTCAATTATATTGGTACAGAAATTGTTCTTTTAAAGATAAAAATGTTTTAACTGCGATAAATTGGGACACGAAAATTCCCACTGCAGTATTAAGAACAAGACAAAAAAGCTTTGTAAAAATTACCAAGTCTGATAAACTAGTAAGCCGTAACATCAAGAAATATATTGAAGTACAAATATCTAACAAAAATATAAGGCTACAGCTAGATTCGGGTTCAGACATATCCATAATTAATTATCAAATATGGAAAAAAGCCGACTTAAGAACGAACGTGTCATTTGAAGGTAAAACTTTAAAACTAAAAGCGTATATTATGAAGAATATGGGCAATTTGTTCGGGACAGATTGGTTAGAACAGTTTAAACTTTGGGATATGCCTATTAACTCTTTATGTCAGAAAGTCGAAAATTTGACTGACGAAGCAGAAAAGTTGAATATTGAACTTAAAGAAAATTAACCGACGTTTTCAGTGGAGAACTAGGAAATGCACAAAAATGTCTGCGAAGTTTGAGCAAAAGCCAGACGTAAACCCAGATTTTATGAAAAACGTAACGGTCTATTTGCCTTATTAAATGAAACTGACGAGGAGTTGAATCGACTTGAGGAAATAGGTGTTCTGAAAAAGGTTGAATGTAGTGAATGGGCATCTCCAAAAGTATATATATTAAAATAAGCGCACGGAAATTCGTGTATGTGCTGACTTCTCTACGGGGCTGAACAGAGCCCTAAAGAATCACCCTTATCCCCTTCTGAGTGAAACGAAAGCGGGAAATAGAAATAAAGAGCTTAAAATGCTTTAAGATCGGTGAAAAAGTTTTTTTTTTGTATTTGGAAATAATAAAGCTCACCGGGAGATAGGAACAATAGACAATAACATGATTTACATGGTTCAGGGAACGAAATTTATACACAAACGTCATGTAAACCAAATTAGAAACGGTATGAAAGTGTAGCCGATAAGAATCTCATAGAAGATGGCACTATGGACGTTGTCTTTGACACGTTTGCGGTTCCAATACCGCAATCAGTGCCAAAGCTAAGAAGGTCCAAAAGAAAAAGAAAATTAGCGGAAACTTTAGAAATTAAACCGTAAAGGAAAAGATATAGAATATCTTTCATTTCATACCAGGTCTACAGAAAAAGGAAAAGAATGAGTCTCCTCATTTATGAACTTTGAATTACCAGAAAAGCACGATACGCATTGGATTATGGGAAATTATGAATTTTTAATTATTTCGGAATAATGAATAGTGACTTTAATAAAAGGAACTGTTGTAACATGTAAAATGTTTGTCGTAAAACTAAAGAAAACATTGTGAGCGTAATTCCTCTATATATATATATTTTTTAAAGTGGTTGTTTCTGACATGTTTTTGTTGAATAAAAGTATTGTGTGATAATTATAAAAAGCAAAAAAGACTTCATACGGAGTCAGGCTGAAAAGGAGGATGTTGTGTTGTCTTTCATCTATGTTGGACTCATCTGCTAAGATTAGTAAAAGAGGAGGCCTTGAGGTAGCAGTTGGACAACAGACACACGCATTAGTCGCGTAAAACTCTTCTGTTGTATTTACTGGTAAATATACAATATTTCTATGATATATATTTTGTTATTTCTTAAACCTTTCACTTGGTCACCGCCATATCTGTGTTCTCACTCACACACCCAACCATAATCACAATGTTCCTTTTTTGACCATTTCTTTTAATCTTATTATTCATCGACTATTTTAACAAATCAATTATATAAAATAAAAATTGTAAATGACAAATAACGAACAAGATATCTGACACCCCGATACATTATAAAATTAGTAGAAAAGGAGGCTTTGGGGTAGCAGTTAAATTCATTGAACGCTGGACAACCGACACACGCACTAGTTGTGTAAAACTCTTCTGTTGTATTTACTGTTAAATATACAATATTCCTATGACATATGTATTGTTATTTCTTAAACCTTTCACTTGGTCACAACATATACTGAGCAGACGTCAGTATAACAGCACACTGAGGTCAACACTGAGCAGCGAGAGACTGTTCTATGTTTAAGTAAATATATAAAAACGATACCTACAGTTCATGGGCGCAACTCTCAAAATCTAGATGACCAGAGTTTGTCAGCTGATCTGTATACTGATCGAGATCAAATAGAACATTATATGAAGATAAGTGAGATCGTTTATAAAACAACCCATTTAATGAATCAGATGTTCATCGTAATATCTTTGACTATAATTTTGATTCAAAGGATGCAATTTTAATTAAAAGAGACAGCAATTTATTATGGCGGAAGTGAACTAATTTTTGAAATCTCTAAGTTGAATTTACATCCGGCATCATACAAAATATTTTCTGTATAATTCTATTTCTTTGAAAAATAAAATTTTCTTTATACGCTGTTTTCAAAAACACTGATCTATCTATCTATCTATCTATCTATCTATCTATCTATCTATCTATCTATCTATCTATCTATCTAATGGCCGGAAGCCTTTTTTCGAGTACACCTTTCTGCCAAGACTGCTAGTCAATCCTTGCTTTGGTGTATTATTGTTATTTAACATCCAAAGGTGTCGCCAGTGGTTTATACTCCAACTATACTGTTGTGGTGTTCTCCCTCTAAAGAGTCTATGTTGGACTCTTCCGCTTACTATAAGATTAGTAGGAGAGGTGGAATTGATTGAATGCTGGACAACCGATATACACACCAGTCGTGTAATACTCTTCTGTTGTATTTACTGTTAAATATACAATATTTCTATAACATGTGTTTTGTTATTTCTTAAACCTTTCACTTGGTTACAACATATACTGAGCAGACGTCAGTATAACAGCACACTGAAGTCAACACTGAACGGCGAGAAACTGTTCCATGTTTCAGTAAATATATAAAGACGATACTCACAGTTCATGGGCGCAATTCTCAAAATCTAGATGATCAGCGTTTGTCAGCTGATCTTTACATTGATCGAGTTCGCACTGGTCAGTGAAAAGGAACTTGTAATAGTCAAAAGCCACAGAAACAGCAGAGCCTGAGTATTCGATCCTCATGAACGATTGTACTCTTAACGTGGCTCGTTGCCCTTTGAGTCTCAAGTTCACTCTCAAGTTCAGGTAGAACTCGTTTATACGATCCATCCACAAAGATCCTTGTAACGCTCCAGAAAGTACCTGACACATCTCACCATACTCTATCTTTAATAGAGACAGATCAAAATAAAAATAGCTGATTCTTTGTCTGATACAGAAAGTACAAGACTTCACCTGCCATAAACTGTCTTTCAGTCAGTTAAGTGCCATAGGTGATACACGTTTGGGCGATCATGTCTCGAAAGAGACATGACTAACTGGGCAGAAGATCTATCCTGCTATTTAAAGTACAGCTGAAGGGAGAAGAGACGGATTGTATTAATAATTAGTAATTAGTGGGAGATCAGTTTATTACTTCACAACAATAGAAAAGCAATCCCCCACTTTATGCCCAGCAGAAGATTTACTTATATTTCAAATCAGTCGATCATGTCTCGAAAAAGACATGACTGACTGGGTAGAAAATTTTCTATCCTGCTGTTTAAAGTATAGCGAAAGGGAGAACAGACGGATTGTATTAATAATTAGTAATTAGTGGGGGATCAGTTTATTACTTCATAACAATAGAAAACCGATTATCCACTTTATGCCCAGTAGAAGCTTTACTTCTGTTTCCAACTATTATCTTCATTCAGTCAGTTAAGTGCCATACGTGATACACGCTTCGGGCGATCATGTCTCGAAAAAGACATGATTAACTGGGCAGAAGATTTTCTATCCTGCTATTTAAAGTATAGCTGAAAGGAAAAGAGACGGATTGTATTAATAATTAGTAATTAATGGGAGATCAGTTTTTTACTTCATAACAATAGAAAACCGATCCCCCACTTTATGCCCAGTAGAAGCTTTACTTCTGTTTCCAACTATTATCTTCATTCAGTCACTTAAGTGCCATAAGTGATACACGCTTTGGGCGATCATGTCGCGAAAGAGACATGACCGACTCGGCAGATGGTTATCCCGAAGTAGGTTGCTGTTACATTCTGTGGGAGACCGGTTACCAACCAAGGTTATGGAACCCAATCTGTGCTGTTATTTAACCCATAACTGGAGGCAAGAGACGGATTAATACCTTTCCCAAAGATATTTGCGCGTAAGTGAATGCAAAGAATTCAACTGGAATTCGAACCAAGTGAAAGGTTTAAGAAATAACAAAACATATGTCATAGAAATATTGTATATTTACCAGTAAATACAACAGAAGAGTTTTACGCGACTAATGCGTGTGTCGGTTGTCCAGATTTCGCCGATTTCTCGTTCCGAGACGATATCCACTGCAGTACGACCCACGTCCTAGCTGTCTTTACAAGAGTCAGATCAGACCAAAATGGTTGGTTCTTTGTCTGATCCAGAAAATACCTGACCCCACTCCTGCCGTACTCTATCTTTACAAGAGCCAGCTTAGACCAAAGGAAGAGGGAAGAGACGGATTAATACCTTTCCCAAAGGTATTTGTGCGTAAGTGAATGCAAAGAATTCAACTGGAATTCGAACCAAGTGTAAGGTTTAAGAAATAACAAAACATATGTTATAGGTGTATTGTAGACCTAGCACACACACACACACACACACACACACACACACACACACACACACACACACACACACACACACACTTCAATTAACGATAGCAGCAGCAGCAGCAGCAGCAGCAGCCAGGAAGGACCATTTGTTGAAAGGCGCAGAATCAAACACAAGCTCTTCTAACATTCTGAAGATGAGATTTTAATCTCGAAATATTAATATAAAATAAATAGGTGATACCCAACAATTTGTTTACCTTCCTTTATTTTACTAAACGCATTGGGACAGCCTTCAAAACCTAACCATATTCCACACACACACACACACACACACACACACACACACACACACACACACATATATATATATATATATATATATGTTACAGTCTTCTTGCTACAGATTGCCCTTGTGAATGTTGACCGTGGACATGTTTGAGTTTACTGGCTGATCGACACACTTTATAGCAGATTGTATGTATGTATATGTATATTAAAATATGTATGGTGCAAACCAAATCGTGAACGAGTAAGACCATCTCTTGCCCTCAAACCATCTTAGTTTTTCACACATTTGAACTTTCATTACTTCATAGTTGATGACATGACAAATGGCTTTTGAGACCTGCAAATGTCTTGCAGTTCTTTCCACATTGATGGCATGTCAGTTTCACTGCTGCATATTACACTTCTGAATGTTGTCTGTGAAAACAGATTGTAAATGTAGGATCATCGTGGATGCCATATTGGAAGTTGTCGTCACGATGTCTCTCCGTGTGGTTGAGAAAGCCTGTGTTTAAAAAGCAAATGCGGTCACAGTGATCATATGGAAAAGACTCCTTTATACATGCACTACCGGCCATAATTATTAGACCACTCCAGTGTTTTATAAAAATTATGTATTTCCTACTATTTTTTTAGTATTTATTGCCAAATGAATAATTGTAAATGAAAATACAATGGTTCTTTTGTTAATACTGCACAATAACATGTGCATCAAATGAATTTATAAATATTTAATAATTACCTATATTGCAATTTCATCAATGAACGAATGAAGAAAATTTAAGGCGATTCGGACGAGTTCATCGTTGCTTCCTTGTCTTGTAAAACTTTTCAAATAATAATAACAAAAGAACCATTCTATTTTCATTTAGAATTATCCGTTTGGCAATAAATACTAAAAATAGTATGAATTTTTTTTTTAATCGTTTCACCCCAAGCAAGGCATTCCACTGCCACTATTGCGCTTGGGGCTACATAGGGGAAGGTAAATAGAAAGAGTGGTTAAATATAGGAAATGTCAGAAGTGGGGTGATAGATAGTTTGGAGGATGGGGAGAGTGTTTGAAAGAATGGAAGCGAGTTAGTGTGTGAGGAGGTGTCGACTGACCTTACATTTAAACTCCTGGAGATTGTAGCCGTCGAGGAAGCAGTCATGTGGAAGTTAATTCCACAGTCGGGAAGTACGAGAAAAGAAACTTTCTTTCAAAAAACTGAAGAGGCCTAATAATTATTGCCGGTAGTGCGCACACACACACACACACACACACACATTACTGTGTATTTAGGTAGCAATCCATTTTGATACATGTTCTAGTAGGTAAGACTGATAGGTTACTTTGTTTCTTTGTTTAGTGTTATTATTATCTTTTTTGTATATACACCATAACTTCTTTATTGATGTATTTTTCAGGACGTAGGCGATCATGGACTTCGATTGACCCTGCAACTTGTCGCTCTTAATTTTCCTCTTGGTATCTCTCCCAAACTCCTACCCCGCTGTCCATTTGCTCAAGCCCATCAAATATGTCTCGCGTTGCTTTCTTTCTTTCCCTTTATCCGTCCTGTGAGTATTAAATTCTCCAAACGCTCCCTCCTCATTAAGTGTCCCATAAACCTCAGCTGTCTCTTCCTGATAATAAGTATAAGTTTTTGTTTCTCGTTTGCATCCTCTCCAGCACCTTGTCGTTACGCACGTGCTCGGTCCATGGTATCATAGGAGACTGGTGGACTACATGAATGTAAAAATTGGCCAATATTTTTGTTAGTTCTAAACGCTATCAATGTAAGTGCTGCCCTTTAAAGACACTTTCATATTAGCAGCGTCTTCGGGTGACGCAGAAGCTGATTTGGGCAGATTTTTCCGTCTATTAAGCACTGCAAAAACATGCTGGAAATTGATTTTGGGAATATCAGAACAACTAATCTATCTATCTATCTATCTATCTATCTATCTATCTTCATGATTTTCAGATTTATGACCAATATATATATATATATATATATATACTCGCAGTATAGTCCAACGTTGCTCGGGTGTAATGAACTCTTTAAAACTAATCCTTGGTCTAGGAGCTCAGACACTTTGGACGTTGGCATAAAAGACTAAAAAGCAATAGTTGTTTCCAGTTAAAGCGAAACCGTAGACTGAATGAAAAATGAATGAATGCAAGTCAAATTTTGATTTCCTGGTATACGTCTTTTCGTCGTCAACTGAATTTTGAAGGCTAAATAAGTCCTCTGAGTAAATGGTATCATGGCTGAGACTAAGAACTACAATTATACCTACTTAGAGCCAAACCTGAAGCAAAAACTAAAAGGGCTGAAAAATTACAGACACACAGGCAGAAAAACAGGCACACACACAAACATCTTGCCTTTTCTGTGTCACATTCACTAACATTCGCGGTATCCGCACTAGCCTTTATAGCGTAGAATCATTCCTCCAAACTCACCTGATATCTTAGCCCTGTGTGAAACTAACCTTGACCCGTCTATCCCCTCCTCTGAGTTCTATCTTCCTGGTTACCTGCCCATCTTCCGGAAGGACTCCAACGTCCATATGCATGGGCTTGGCGTATATGTCAGCGAACACCTCCCCCTAGCTAGAGTAACATCTCTTGAATCCCTGGACCAGTCTTTCATGTGCTTCCGTCTCTCACTTCTAAGCTCCGTTAGCTATCTCTTCTTCCTCTACCGCTCCCCCTCCTCCTCTGACTGTTCAGTACTTGACAGCGTCTCTGACAATATCGACAAGGCCATTTCTTCTCACCCATCTGCCCATATTTTCGTGTTTGGTGACTTTAACGCCCACCACACTAAGTGGCTCGAAAACTCTGTAACCAACGCTGCTGGTGTCCACACCTTTAATTTTTCAATCTCCCAATCCCTTACGCAAGTGGTGGACTTCCCCACTCGTTTCTCCATTAGCCCTAACGGAAGGGACTCGCTATTAGACCTCTGCTTCACTTCCACCCCAAATTCTTGCACCACCAGACAGCTCTGCCCTCTCGGGAATTCTGACCACGCCATAGTTTCTGTCAACATCTCGTTCCACTCCACCCCTACCCAAGAAACCCAGACCAGTAAAATATCCTACTGCTATCAAAGAGCAGACTGGGATTCGTTCCGTGACTTCCTCTGCGACGTCCCTTGTTTTTAGTCTTCCTGTCGAAGACTGTGCATCAGAGGTCTCCTCCTGGGTTAAGGCTGGCACCGATGCTTTCATCCCTGCCAGAAAATTTCAGCTTAAATCCTATTCGTCTCCCTGGTTCTCGCCCGCTTGCTCGGCCGCCATTGCCCACCGGAATCACTTCTTCCGGCTTTAACGTAGTCACGCGTCGGACCAAAACAGGCGCCTTTTCGCCTCAGCTCGTAATAAGTGTAAAAAGATACTTAATGAAGTTAAGATGCTGTTTTCTGCCAGAATGAAGCAGCGCATAGCATCCTCTGAGTTCGGAGCCAAAGACTACTGGCGCCTCTGTAAAAGCGTGCTCAACAAGAGTAAGTCCTCAATATCCCCACTAATCAACGAGTTTGAGGTCTTCACCTCCTCAGCGGACAAGGCTGATTGCTTTGCCAGTAGATTCTCGACCAATTCGTGTCTGGATTCGTCTGGAGTCCAGACATCCGATTTCCCATCTAGAACTGAGGCCCAATTGAATGACGTCTACATCACGCCCTCGCTGATTTCTAGCATAATATCAAAACTTGACCCTCACAAAGCGAGTGATGGGGACGGAATCCCGATCATAGTCTTGAAGAAATGTGCCCCTGAACACTCTTCTGTCCTTTCTAAGTTCTACAACCTCTGCCTATCTTCCTCCTGCTTTCCTGCCCGTTGGAAGTCTTCTTATGTGATTCCAATATTCAAGAACACTGGGGAACCATCGGACCCCGCAAATTACCGTCCTATCAGCCTTCTTCCGATCTTCGGCAAAGTGTTCGAAGCCATTATCAATGCCGAGGTCGTTCATCATCTCACGGCCCACGGGCTCCTATCGGACAAACAGTATGGCTTCCGCTTCACCAGGTCTACTGCTGATATGCTAACGACCATCACCGAGTATATATACCAGGCTCTCGACAAGAATGGTGAAGCCCGAACTATCGCCCTGGATATCTCTAAAGCATGACGGCCTTCTACATTACTGGACTTTTGTTGGACTTAATCCAGTCATTTCTCTCCAACCGCACACTGAAGGTAGTTTTAAACGGACATGCCTCCCAAAACTACCCTACAAACGCGGGTGTCCCCCCCAGGCTCTATCCTAGTTCCTACGCTCTTTCTAATCTACATCAATGATCTCCCCGATGCCATAAGATCACAAGTAGGCATGTACGCCGACGATACCACAGTATCCGCTCGCCTCGATCAAAAATCTGATGTTGATGATAAGGCGAACCTCGCGGCTGAGCTTGAAAAGGACCTCCAATCCGTGGTGGATTGGGGTAGGAAATGGCTCGTAAAATTCAATTCTTCCAAAACGAAGCTGCTGTCAATTAACCACCACAGACGACCGCACCTCCCTCCCATTAGCATGGAACAGGCATGCCTCCCAGAGAGTAAAACACTACACCTACTTGGCCTGACACTCTCAGCGGACCTCAAGTGGAATGACTACGTCGAATCCATTGCTAAATCCGCTGCCATGAAAGTTGGCTCTCTGTGCAGGGCCCGGAAATTCTTTCCGCCTGAAATTATCCTGCACTTATACAAATTTACCATCCGCCCGTGTTTTGAATACTGTTGCCACATCTGGTCGGGTGCCCCTGCTATTCTCATCGGGCTTCTTGATAAAATACAGCGAAGAATCTGTAATGTGATTGATAACGACTTAGCTGACCGCCTGCAGTCACTACTATCTATTAACCAACATAGATAATCACTCCTACCCTCAATTAGCATGGAACAGGCTAGCCTCCCTTAGAGTAAAACATTACGCCTCCTTGGCCTCAGACTCTCAGCGGACCTCGAGTGGAGTGACTATATCGAATACATTAATAAATCCTCTGCTAAGTAGGTCGGTTCACTGTGCAAGCTTTTCCCATCTGAGTCCATCCCGCACATATATAAATCTACCATTCGCCCGTGTATTGAATACTGCTGCCACATCTGGTCAGGTGCTAAGGGTTCTTGAAAACAATCCAACGGAGAAACTATAATGTGATTGATATCAACTTGGTAGCTCGGCTGCAGTCGCTATCTCACCGGCGTGACGTGGTTTCCCTGTGCCTCTTCTATAAATACTTTCCGGGCTTCTGCTCCAATGAACTTAGATAATTGTTGCTCCCTATGCATGAATTTACGATTAGCACCTAGGTCCCACCCTTTTACAGTGAAATCAATAAAATGTAACCGCAATTTCTACTTTAACAGCTTCTTTTCACGCACTTCCCGCCTGTGGAATTCCCTTCCATATTCTTGCTTCCTCGACAGCTACAATCTCCAGGAATTTAAATGTAAGGTCAATAGACATCTATCTCACCAACTAGCATCCATTCCCTCAAGCTCTTTTTTCCACCTACTCCACCCCCATTCTTGCTATTCTCATCCGTCTATTACCCTCCTCCTGACATTGCCTATAACTAACCCCTCTTTCTCATCACTTTCCCCTATGTAATTCCATGTGCAACAGTGGCATTAGTGGCATTGGTGTGAAATGATTAAAAAAAAATAACAAAGATGAAAAAAACATTCACACTTTGTCATACATCTTTCCCCCAAAACTGTTCTTGATATATATAAATGTGTATATCTATCTATCTATCTATCTATCTATCTATCTATCTATCTATCTATCTATCTAATTCTGTACAGTATCTATCTATCTTTCTTGGTTTTTCTATATCTATCTATCTATCTATCTATCTATCTATCTATCTATCTATCTATCTATCTATCTATCTAAGTTTGTTCATATCTATCTATCTATCTATCTATCTATCTATCTATCTATCTATCTATGGGCACCCCGACGTGGTGTAATTGTTAGCAAGCCTGTCTCGCCAGAATCTATTACAAGTGAGTTCGATCCTCACTGAGTACCCCATACCTTCAGCCTTGTACCACATCTGAGCGGCGCTTAGTAAATCATCTGTCTGCCTGTCTTTTAACGTCATTTTTAGTGGATACTCGTATTTGAATAGACATTCAGTGTATTTATTAAAAAAAGTGTATCTATTTATTTTCGTCTATCGGCCTGAATGTTGTAGACATTTTATTAAATAGAAGCTGCGTCTGTCTAGGTCGTGGGCGCTACCTTCAAATCAATGCGCTTTGATCAATGCAGCTTGAAATGTCTGTCAAAGCCAAATTTGTACCTTTAAGTGAAACTTCTCTCGTCATAGGCCTTCCGATTTTGTTCTTATCGGCACAGTTTCGTATTCAGACTTAAACAAAATTATTTTGTAAAGAAGTAATGGACTTTTGTTAATCAGACAATTTTTTATCACTTTAAGCAAAATTATATTTCTTTAATAATATTTCTTGAACATTCAGGCCGGTGAAGGAAAATAAATAAATATAGGTAATAGATAAACGGGGCGTCTACTCAAATACGGGTATTCATTAATAATAAGGCTTAAAGTGATAAAAAACAGTCGTCGGAGTAATAAAAATCCATTACTATATATGTGGTGATACCGAGCAAAAGCGAACGACCGGATGTTTGCTCTATACCGACCAAAAAGCAAATGAACAAAAATCGTCTCTGCGCAGGTAGATTCGCTCAGATGTTCCGGTTGAAAAATAAAAATTAATAAAATATCAAATTTCCATTTCGCGAGCCTACGCGAATTTTATTTACCAGCCAATGGGAAGCCCAGAATCAAATACAAGTATGAAATCCCAAAACGAACTGTTTTGATCCAAAAAGCAGATATAAAAAGCGGATACAGACAAGACCCCAGCAGACAGACAGACTAACGCAGAGACCCAGAGAGACGAATGTAATTAATATCCCCTTGACTAGAGTCGAGCGGCTACTATGTTCGCCTCCCTTTTTTCTCACCTTCTCAACTGCCTCAAAAGTACTTACTGACCTAAGGAGCGACTACTTCAAAGACATTCCTCACATACCTCCGCTTCTCACATTCCTAAGCATTAATTATGTTTTTCAGCATTATTATTTGTCAAGAACATTTTAAGCTCCGTTGCACCAATATTCAAGTATAATTTTAATTGTAAAAAACATTAATTGATATGTGTATATATAAATGTTATTTTCAACTCAATTTGCTTTTCTTGATTTTATAATCATTTTATGAATTATAGTGAGCTATCTACCACAAGGCCAAATTCCTTTAAACTGCAACAGTTTACAGCTACCCTTCACTAGATAAGCAACCCACTATATATATATATATATATATATATATATATATATATATATATATATATATATTTCATTTTTAAACGCGTTATTTCGCTACCCAGGTTTCTACCATGAGTCATGTCTTCAGGCGATTTTTAATAACTTTTTTTACCTTTTACCGTTTTTCTTTTTAAGAACGCTCTTTTAACGGTGTTTTATTTTGAACGTTCACGTGGCAGGGAATTTATGAACGCACAATTTTTAAATTAAAACGGATTATGGCGTTTTCATCCATGGTTGTGTGAACCTAAGTGGTATTTCTTAGTGTGAATGCATTTAGTCATAATTTCCGTTCTTCCATTTAACAGTTCGTCTTTATTTGGGAATATCATGATTTCTAATTTTTCTTCTTGGCACAGTCTACATGTTTTTCTACCGTTGTAAGGCTTGTCTGTTTTCACAATGCTCCACGTTATGTCTGGGTCTGTTCCATATTTTGATTTCAATTTCCACACGTGGCTAGCCAATTTTGTTGTGTTTTTTAATTTTTCTATTTTAAATGTAGATCTGTGGTTGAACCACCTGGTCTTAAAAGTGTCTTTGGCTAAGCCCAAATATATTTTGTTTTGGCCATCTGGGTCATGTACCTCTGCCTTGTAAATTAATTCTTTTGTGTTGCAGAGACCTTGTAGTGGACATTTATTTTTGTCCCTGCAGTTGCATTCTTTTTTGGGGGTTTGTTTTGTACGATACTATTTAAGTTTCTGCCGTTTTGTTTTTTTATGAAACAATCTAAATTATTAGTGCAACTATAACTTAGTTTCATTGTGTTTCTGTTAAAAATTTTGTTCAGTTCTGATTCTTTTAGAAAGTGTCTATCTATTAGTTTAAAAAATATTTGACCTATTTTGGTCTTTACTTCTAAATTTAATGGTGGGTTGAACCAAATCTGGGTAACTCGTTTCAAAATGGAAAATATTCAAAAGTTCTACAATATAATTTTATCAAACACTTTTTAATACAAATGTGTACTGATCTCACCCTATTATGACCAAAAACTAAGTATTAAACAATATATATATAAATATATATAGTGTATCGAGGCAGCAAATAATTTTCTAAACATATACTGTTAAGTATAAAAGACAATGAATGTCTATTATGTTTAATCATGAGCCGTTCTAAACGTCGTATTTTGGCTTTAATTTCAGGTGAAAATAAAGACAAAAATTCTCCAACATTTGGATAATTTTTTATTAATTTGGTTCTGCGTTTGTTATTTTTGGTAACTATTGCCGTTGCCTAGCAAAGTTTTATGTCAACACAAAATAAAATCATCGGTGATGGTGGATGTTATTGTATTACCGTCTTAATAACCTCTCTGAAGATGGCTCATGTGAGCCGACAGCTGAGAAAGCTGAGAACCAAATTAATATATATATATATAGACAGAAAATCTAAGCAAGAGCCAATTTCCCTGACGAACCGTTAGGCGAAACCGTGGTCGGTTGTTGGCTCTTACTTAGATTTTCTGTCTTTGCTCTACTTTCGTATTGAGCGCTTTAGTGTTCGGGTTTTCGTCTTGGGTTTTTTTCCTTTCTTACGAGTGCTTGACTTTTTGTTCATGTACTTCGTTTGTTTCTTTTTTTACTTCCCCTTCTTTTCCCTCCGAGTTCGTTCTCGGTGGGGTGTACAAGACGATTTAAATTATAGCTTAATTAATACTAGTTTCGGCAGAGTTAGTTCTTTTACTATTGGTATCATTGTTACTATATATATATATATATATATATATATATATATATATATATATATTACGTAATATTGTCATCCGCAGACAGATCTGTTTCGCCGTATCACAGCTCATCAGTACGGTTAGACTCCGATTGCTTTTTTTACCCAGGATATATCTATCTAAACTTAATTATAAATGGAACTTTGTGTGTGTGTGTGTGTGTGTGTGTGTGTGTGTATCCGTTACCTGTAGACCCCGAAACGGCTGAACCGATTTTCTTGAAAATTTACACAGTTGTACTATAAGCGTCTGCCAGTGTTCTTAGCTAGGTTTTGTGTCGAGGTACCCCCGATAAATATCGAAAACCGATAATCGAAAAAATCGGGTTATAGAAGGAGTGATCCGCTTTTTAATCAAATTTGATACACTCATAGACAAAGACATAAGAAATGATATTCAGAAGTTTCAAGGTTGCAGTGCTTACAATAGTTCAGAAAATCGATAATATATATACATATAAAAGGCAGGATGTTTGTGTGTGCGTGTCTGTTTATCTGCCTGTATGTCTGTATTTTTTTCAGCACTTTTATTTTAGTTGTTGCTTCGGGTTTGGCTCTAAGTAGGTATAATTGTAGTTCTTAGACTCAGCCATGATGCCATTTACTCAGAGGACTTATTTAGCCTTCAAAATTCAGTTGACGACGAAAAATAATTATTTGATATCGATACCAGGAAATCAGAATTTGACTTACATCCATTCATTTTTCTTTCAGTCTACGGTTTCACTTTAACTGGAAACAACTATTGCTTCTTAGTCTTTCGTGCCAACGTCCAAAGTATCTGAGCTCCAGGACCATGGATTTGTTTTAAAGCTTTCATTACACCTGAGCAACGCCCGGCTATACCGCTAGTATATATATATATATATATATATATATATATATATATATGTATGTATGTATGTCTGTATATAAAGAGAGAGTCATACAATGCAAAAACGGGTTAAGGAACAGAAAGAGGGAAAAATAGGACGAAACAGATACATCAAGTATGTGCAACGGCAAACCTCGACAGAGGAGCATGACAAAAATAAAGAAATAAAGAAATAAATAAAGTAATAATGATAATAACAATGGAATTCCTTTAGCTGCGCAAACGTTTTTATTTGTTATTTTTTTTTCGTACTGTAAGGTTTTTGTGGGGAGGTTTCAAATATATCTAAGAGAAAAGGGAATACCTTGTGACAGACGCCGCTTGTGTTGATCTTCCGGCTGAATCCAGACTGCTGCCATTGTCAAAGGGGGTCCAACAAAACAAAATAGAATAACATTTTTACATATGACGGGCTTCGGAACATTCAAAATTGGTAAATATTAATCCGAGATAGTCGAAGAGGATTTGGGGGGCGGGAAGAGGTTGATATTATCTAGCCTTTTATTATTTCTCATTCATCATGCACCCTTTTCCGAAACATTTTTGCCCGGAATCAGTTAAAGCCTTGGAAGGGATTTAGGAACTGGATTCCCACACCAATTTCAGATTCATAAAACATTCTATCATTGATTAGTTGCATACCGAAGAGGTCGGGGAGGAAAAGAGAAAGGGATGAGAGGTGGGGTAATGGAATCGATGAATTTCATTATATATGGATATCTAATTAATAAGATTCGTAAAAATAATCATTGAAATACCTTTTCGTAAGGAATCTTCTATTTAGTTTTGAAGGTGAAGCAATTTTTTTTAAAATAAACATCATCGACTAAAACGGATTTAAAAGTTATTATCACAGAAAAAAGGGAATAGAATAAAACGAGTTCGAATCCTAACTAAATCTACTATTTTTGCTTAATAGCCCGAAGAGGCGAGTTTTTTTTTAATTACTTTTGTAATTGTTTAATATCCTAGAGTTTATTCAGATCACTCTGTTTATTAATTTCAAACTGGGCGTCTGCTGGGTCTCAAGTTCACACCCGACCTCATATGGAACATCCTCATATATACGTCGCTAGAAAAGACAATGGATGTCATGACACCATATATCATGCTCTCTCTTTTGTAGGGATAAGAAATTAAGAACTAAAAACATTTTGGAAAAACTCAAAGCAAAAGTGGATTCAAATGACTATTCACAAGTTAGTGCGAAAAGTAAAATCTTGAATCCTGATTGGACTAAAAACAGTAAATTCATATATGATGTATTTTCACACCTAGATGCGAAAAGGCTCGCTGGGTCCGGCATCATGAAACGTTTCACTATTTAAACCATGCCGCTAACTTGTCAAAGGCAGCCGACATGGCAGCGGTTAGCTGAAGACCTCGTGGCAATGTAACGAAAGAAAATTCAAGAAGCCGACCCGGACGCAAGGCACGCCACAGTTTTATTCGACCTCTTCTTCCAATTTTCTTTTTTTCTTTTTCACTCCACGCCGCCAGAGAGAACAAATAGACGCGTTAAGTACAAGTTCCTTATTTGTTTTGCCATCTTTCTCTCAACCTGTTGCGAACTACCAAAAGAGGAAGGAACAAAGACTTTACATTCTGCTACTACACAACCATGAACTCTAAACTTCTGTGGACATTTAAATACCTACATTACTACTACGAACATTTTCTACAAATCTTGATTCCCATAACGTTATCATTGAACACGGGCTCTACCCTTAACTTCTTAATAATGTTTCTAAATGCACATTAACTTCTACAACTCATGTTATTCTTTCCCTTTTATAAATTTCTATTTTAAATGCAAAATGTATATTTTATTCTTACACTATTCCACACAATTCCACATATTCCAACCTGCCGACAACCAACCTTCTGGTAATGATGAAAACAATGAAAATAATTCTGATGATGATAATTCTTGATAAAACTTGATAAGCTATAGGGAGTTCGGTTATGTATGACACAAGGCCGAATCAAAGAAACATTAACCATCTTCCTATAGCCACACTTTAAAATAGTTAAATCCGAAAAAAAAGGGAGAATTACTGCAATATCTAGACAAGAGCTGCAAAATCATCACTTTCAAGCCTCGATAAAGTTCAAAAGCGTTTACGCGGCCATGTAGGCGATTATTTTCCAACCTACAATTACTTTTCCCATCGACACAACGACGCAAGGTTTTCGCTATTCTATATTTCCAAGGAAAATATATTGTCAAGCTGCAATACTTAGTTCTATTTGTTAAGACTTTTATAGCTAAGACCAAGGGAAAACCGTTTTCATTCTCTTCGTATTCCATTAGTAAAGAGGAAGGTCATCCTTCATGCCGTTTCTTTGTGGTGCAAACTTCCGAGGGACACTACAATTATGACCTTTTCAAGCCTAGGATCAACTGTTACGAACGTATGCTCATAATATGCGACTACCTATCGCTTACTTCTTTCTATATCCTCACAACCTGAGTGGTTCTTGGGCGTTATATTAGGTGAAAATTTAGTAAAATAATATAAACCCTTTTTGAGCATATAAATGCTTTTTAGACCCTCCCCCATTTCAAGAAAACCTTCCGATTATTACGATCCCCACCTGTACTAGACACCTAAGAATATCTGTGTTCACTTAATACTTTAAGAAAAATATAAATCTATATCCTTGTCATTCCCGCATTCGTTCACAAGATGCCTAGTCACTGGCATTTCACAATGGGATAGTGAGAAGAGAATATACACTTGGAAAAACCACAAAAGTCATGTTGCTATATCGCTATCCCCTTTGATGTGAGCCAATTATATAATTATATAATTTGTGAATTCTTACTGACGTCCCCGGAAAGAGATCATAATTTGTCTCGGTATCAAAACGATTCTTGATTTAACTAATCGCGGGAAATACAAGTTTTGTACTATTTTTGAACCCGCTATATTCAAATGAATATAATATTATTATATATAAGGCAAGGTTTAACTTTTAGCTCTTTAGAAATGCAAAAACACAGCATAAACTAGATAGTATATAGAGGTGAACCACAACCCGTCCCACAAAGCGTTCAGACATTGGTAACACAAGAGCGAAAACTTTATGGTATGGCGAACAAGATATTCTCTCTTGAATATCGGAAAAAAATGAACTGCCCCAGACAAGACTAATTTTTACCACAGTTAATGACTTTTGAGCTTATTTCTGATCCAGTTTTGTATGGAGTACCCAGTGAGATTCAAACTCACTGATCATGTGAACTAACGTAATCCTTAATCTACATTAAGCGCTGTTTTTGATCCTATTTTCCATATAACTTTTTCCTTGCTCATATGTTCAGTCTATAGTATTCTCAGCAACCTTCTGTAGAACCATATTTCTATCGCCACACGTTTTATATTAATCTGTTAAGAAATTGTCCAGTATTCACTGACATAAGGGATAGATAGCATTACGTAGGTGTTCAGCACTCTTTTCTTTGTTGCTAAGTAAAAATTTTCCATTTTCTTAATACTTATTTTGATTTAGAAGGCATCTTTTACTATTTTAATATAATTTCAGGTTTTGGTATGACATTTTTTCTATTTTTTAATATTGTCTTGGGTGTGTTATATTTCAAATGTTTATTTAAATTTATGTACTAGCTTTATTTTGATTTTTCAAATTTGTAGCTCACATACTTCGTTATCTTTTTTGCTCCTGACCTTTTATTCTGTTTTCTTACAATTTCCAGTTAGTCTTTTCTTCTTGCATTCATTTGCTACCTTGTTTAGGAGCACCTGTTATTTTTATTGCAGCTATGAATACGAAGTCACCCCTTTGTCTTCTGTTGTTAAACTTTTATCTAGACTGGCTTGTCGATTTTCTAGTTTTCTTAAGATAATCTCCCTTTATGGGTTAATTAAGAATTATGGGTTATAAAAGACACATCCTTATCATTCCTTTATATCTTTAAGTTCTTACTGAATTTATTTTGTATTTGAATGCAGGCAGTTGGTTCCTAAAACATGTTCTGGATTATTCTAATATTTTTCTAATGAAAACAAGGATTTCGTAGTCGTTTAAACCAGTTTCGAGGCGTGGAATAAAATCCCACAGCCAAAAGTGAACTTTTTAGGGAAAGTAAACCTATTCTAAGTAAATATGATATAGCAGTAGACATCTTTTTTTAATTATCGTCTGCCCGAAAGACATATTTTTCGATCTTACTAGGTTGGTTGATTTTGCTTTATTTAATACCAATATTTTAAACGCAATTGTATACTTTTACTTGAAGTAAGGTGTATTAGTCATCTTCTCTCTTATAAAGACCGTTTTATATATATATATATATATATATATATATATATATATGAAATAAAATAAATTTTCAATGTTCAAAACTGTTGAATGATCATTGTAACATGAAATCCCTAAGAGAGATTTGACATCTCATCAGCAACTAACACATATTTCAAAAGAAAAAAAAATTCTTTTGAAATGTGTGTTAGTTGCTTGATGAGATGTGAAATCTCTCTTAGGGATTTCATGTTACAATGATCATTCAACAGTTTTGAACATTGAAAATTTATTTTATTTTATTTTATATTAGCTCTGTAATTTTAATTACATTGAGCTCTCCACCTGTATCATTTTTTAATATTAAAATTTTAATATTAATTAGGATCAGGTTTTTGGTATTTACCTTCCTACTTTTCCGTTTGGATTAAAGTTATTTTTTAATATATAAATATATATATTGCGTGCCAAAATTATATGCAAATCGATTTTTTTTGTTCTAACCCCGACAGTTTTTAATAAAAATTAATGAAACTTGAAACGTTATATGCTAACACTAACACATGCGCAGATCAAACATTCTAAGTTAATCTGCGCAACAGTAAACAAACGGCAGCCATTTTGGTGACTTGCAGCCTGTTTCAGCGTGCCAACTTTATATGCAAGATGGGACGTAAAGGTACTTTGAGTCAAGATGAGAAGTCTAAAATTGTCCATAGGTTTCGTAATAAGATATCTACCTTAGAAATAGCCAAAGAATTGGACCGTGATCATCGTACAATTAGAAAATTTGTTACTAACCCTGAACTTTGCAAAGGGAAAATTCGTAAAAAAGCACCTGTGTCGCATCGTGCCATGAGTAGGATCAAGAGAGAAGTCCGTCGTAACCCTCATGAAACTAGCAAAAAAGTTTTTGGAAACGCTGGCGTTCCTGATGAGCCCAAATCAACTTGATGCCGTATCCTGAGGACGGTTGCAAAATGTGGAAAACCAGAGGTTTGCCCTCCATTAAAGGATATCCACAAGAAAAAGAAGACGGAGTGGGCAAGAAACCACATGAAGGTAAATGTTCAAACTGTTTTGTTCACCGATGAGTGTCGAGCGAACCTTGATTGACCCGATGGGTGGAGGAGAGGATGGTACATTAATGAGGGTCCACGTCCCCACCGGATAACGCGTCAACAAGGAGGTGGTGGTGTGATATTGGTAATGAGCTGCAATCATTGGTAATGAGCTGGTAGGACCATTCAGAGTCGCAGATGGAGTGAAAATGACCGTCAAACTTTACATTCACTTCATTAAGGAACACCTCGAACCCTGGCACAAAAAAATTTGTTATTCCGGAAAAAGATGGTATTCATGCACGATAATGCACCGTCTCATGCTGCAAGGATAACCACTGAATATTTGGAGAGTGTTTTTGCCAGACATGGGAAAATAATGAAATGACCAGCCTGTTCTCCAGATTTAAATCCTATCGAAAATCTGTGGAGCATCTTGAAAAGGAAGATTTACTCCGGCGGAAAGCAGTACACCTCCAAGGATGACCTCTGGAATGCCGTTCTGACGGCTGCCTAAGAAATTTCATCAGATGAAATCGGAAGTTTGACATCTTCAATGGACCAAAGGATTTTTTCTCTTGTTAATAAAAATGGCAATTATATACAATATACTATGAAACCATACTGAAGATGTTTGCTCTGTATTATTGTTGTTCTCTATTACATATTCCTAAAATAGTCAATGTTTTAATTTTCCGTCAACACTTCACCATATTTGACACTTTAGCAATGATTTGCATATAAAGTTGGCACGCTGAAACAGGCTGCAAGTCACCAAAATGGCTTCCGTTTGTTTACTACTGCGCAGGTTAGCTTAGAATTTTATATCTGCGCATGTGTTAGTGTTATAAAACGTGCCAAGTTTCACCAATTTTTATTAAAAAAAGGCTTACAGACTATCACGTTGAATACACCGGTTCTCGCTCGATCACCGAAGTTAAGCAACGTTGAGCCTGGTCAGTACTTAGATGGGTGACCGCTTGGGAATACCAGGTGCTGTATACGTTTAGTGACGGATGTGCGTTGTGGTGCAGTGGATATCGGCCCGGAAAGAGAAATCGGTGAGCCGAGTTCGAATTCCAGTTGAATAATCTGCATTCACTTAAGCACTGGTACCCTTGGGGAAGGTATTAATCAGTATTAATCAGTCTCTTCCCTCCAGTTATGTGTTAAATAATAAGGGTTGGACTTGGGGACCCTGCCCTTAAAAACAAATCCCAATGAATTTTGATACTCGAAAAGAAAAAGTATTACTAGACACAAAACCTATATAAAAAAAACAACAATAAATTGTTGAAAGAAAAAGGTATTACCAGCAATAAATAAATAAGATTTAGTTGGCAATAAATGACCCGCCGAGGTTGATATGCCATAAAAACCAAACAATCATCAATCTTTTATTAAAAACTATCGGACTTAGAACAAAAAAATCGATTTGCGTATAATTCTGGCACGCTCATGGATAGAGAGACAATAGCAAGACAGCATCGTCTCAGTTCATTAGAAAGACAATATCGTGGCAGCGTCTACTCAATTCATTAGAGAGACAATAACGAGTTAGCGTTGGCTCAGTTTATTCTCTTTATTGTCAGTTATTAAACTTTACTACCTGTTATGAAACCTCTTGCCGCGTATCTTATTATTTTTGCAATAATTATGTCATCGAATTGTAAAGAAATATATATCTTCTCTATTATAATAAAGACCGTTGTGTATTTATCAGTATATATATATATATTCCTCCTATCTCGCTCATTGGTTTGGATTATTTTTTATGTCTTGATGTAAGATACTCAATAGTAGGTACATCTAAACTTATTTATAAATGGAACTTTGTGTGTGTGTCTGTGTGTGTCCACTACCTATAGGCTCCTAAACGGTTGAACTGATTTTCTTGAAAATTTACACAATTGTACTATAAGCGTATGCGAGTGTTCTTAGCTAGGTTTTGTGTCCAGGTACCCCGGATAAATATCGAAAATCGATAATCGAACAAATCGGTTTATAGAAGGAGTGGTCCGATTTTAATCAAATTCGATAAACTCATAGACAAAGACATAAGAAACGATATTCAGAAGTTAGTGCAGAAAATCGATAATATTTATGCATATATATATATATATATATATATATATATATATATAAAAGGCAAGATGTTTGTGTGTGTGTCTGTTTATCTGTTTATCTGTCTGTATGTCCTTTATACAAATCCACAAGTTTTATTCGATTCTCACCAAACTTCACACAAATATTCTTTAGGCTGAGTCTGAGCTCCAAGACCATGGATTAGTTTTAAAGCTTTCATTACACGGAAGCAACGCCGGGCTATACTGCTAGTTAATATATATTTTGCCGTCAGCAGTCATTTTGGACGACATATCGATATAAATATTTTGCCGTCATTTTTTGACAGCACGGGCCTACTCGTTTTACTATAAATAGATTTTAGTGGCAATTTTTCTTATAAAAAATCTATTGCGTATATTTTTATACTTTCATAGTGTTTTTGCTATTTGTCCAGAACTGTGGCCCGAACATCCCGGGTCTTGGTGGACCTGAGGATAACAACAATTAAGATGGGGTTCCACGCTCCTCCAAATCTTCAATCCTTTGATCTGAAGCCTTGCTACCGTAAAGGTGGAATGGGAACAACAGCAATTAAGTAGGAGTTCAACGCACCTTAAAAACGCACCTTCATCAGAAGCCTTGATGCTGTAACGATAGACATGGGAACAACAACAATTAAGATGGGGTTCCACGCTCCTCAAAATCTTCAATCCTTTGATCAGAGGCCTTGCTGCCGTAACTGTGGACATGGGAACAAAAGAAATTAAGAGGTGGTTTCACGCTCCTGAAAACCATCAATCGCGTGATCAGAGGCCTTGCTGCCGTGAAGATGGGCCTTGGAACAGCAGCAAATAAGAGGTTGTTCTACGCTCCTGAAAACCATCAATCGCGTGATCAGAGGCCTTGCTGCCGTGAAGATGGGCCTTGGAACAGCAGCAAATAAGAGGTTGTTCTACGCTCCTGAAAACCATCAATCGCGTGATCAGAGGCCTTGCTGCCGTGATGGGCCTTGGAACAGCAGCAAATAAGAGGTTGTTCTACGCTCCTGAAAACCATCAATCGCGTGATCAGAGGCCTTGCTGCCGTGAAGATGGGCCTTGGAACAGTAGCAAATAAGAGGTTGTTCTACGCTCCTGAAAACCATCAATCGCGTGATCAGAGGCCTTGCTAACGTAAAGGTGTAATGGGAACAACAGCAATTAAGTAGTGTGTCCACGCACCTTAAAACCATCAATCCCTTGATCACAGGTCTTTGCTGCCGTAATGGTGGACCTGAGAAGAACAGCAATTAAGATGGTGTTCCACTCTTCTTAAAAACTCTTATCTCTCGATCAGAAGCCTTGCTGCCAGATGTTTATTGTCATACACAGGACTACCGATCTTACTAATAACGATTTCTGATTCCAGTTTTCTACTCAGTGCATCATATGAATGTGCAAATGTGTCATGATGTGATCTTTAATAAGGAAAATAGTTATCTATCTTGGATTTAATAAACAATACACAACATTGAGTGAAGTCTTTCATATGCCTTCTACCATAACCCCAGGCTGCCTGAAAGTTTATTCGAAAAATTTAAAGTACAGAAAAACCTCTGAAATTCAACCAGTATCCTACAATTTCCTCCTCTAATCATATATTGAAACACTAAAAGAAACAAAAATTAAACCAAAATTTTAATAAACATTATAAAAAGAGACAATAGCAAAATTTTCGTTCAGTCATTTGTGAAATGTTCTCAACAAGAAAAGGTCGTAAAGATCGTAATTCCAAGAAATCTTCGCAACAAACTTTATTCATTTTGTTTTATGCCATGGTCACACGGTTTCAGCAGAACTATTTGGTGAAAAGTACGATCCATACGAATAAAAATGTGCTTATTTTCCTAGCTTCTAGCAAACCAGTCATTTAAAAACAAAGACGCCCAAAGAAAAATAAACAAATGTCGAGCATATACAGATCGGATCAATCCATTTTAACAATTAACTTTTACAGTACCTCTTATGCTATTCGTGAATGGATCAGTCAATAAGTGAGAAAAAGGAAGAACAAAGGCAGAAATAATGAATGATTCATCTAATCTAATATAAACATATTTATAAATGGCACTTGGTCTGTGTGTGTGTCTGTGTGTGTGTCCGTTACCTATAGACTCCGAAACGGCTGAACCGATTTTCTTGAAAATTTACTTAGTTGTACTATAAGCGTCTGCGAGTGTTCTTAGCTAGGTTTTGTGTCGAGGTATCCCCGATAAATATCGAAAATTGATAATCGAACAAATCGGGTTATAGAAGGAGTGGTCCGCTTTTTAATCAAATTTGATACACTCATAGACAAAGACATAAGAAATGATATTCAGAAGTTTCAAGGTTGCAGTGCTTACAATAGTTCATAAAATCGATAAAATATATATATAAGGCAAGATGTTTGTGTGTGTGTCTGTTTATCTGCCTGTATGTCTGTATTTTTTCAGCCCTTTTATTTTAGTTTTTCTTCGGGTTTGGCTCTAAGTATGTATAATTGTAGTTCTTAGTCTTAGCCATGATACTATTTACTCAGATGACTTATTTAGCCTTCAAAATTCAGTTTACGACGAAAAAAACTTATTTGATATCGATACCAGGAAATCAAAATTTGACTTACATCCATTCATTTTTCTTTCAGTCTACGGTTTCGCTTTAACCGGAAACAACTATTGCTTTTTAGTCTTTCGTGCCAACGTCCAAAGAGTCTGAGCTCCAGGACCATGGATTAGTTTTAAAGCTTTCATTACAACCGAGCAACGCCGGGCTATACTGCTAGTAGAAATATAATCTTGCATTTTTATTCACCTTTATCAACTATTATTCATTCATTTTTGCACATATATAAATTTACCATTCGCCCGTGTATTGAATACTGCTGCCACATCTGATCGGGTGCCCTTGCTATTCACCTCGGGGTTCTTGACAAAATCCAACGGAGAATCTGTAATGTGATCGATACCGACTTGGCAGCCCGGCTGCAGTCGGTCTCTCACCGGCATCGCGTGGCTTCCCTGCGCCTCTTCTACAAATACTTTCATGGATTCTACTCCAATGAACTTAGATAACTGGTTCCCCCTATGTATAAATGTACACGAGCTACTAGACTGACAACTAGGTTCCACCCTTTTACAATGAAACCGATAAAATGTAACCGCAATTTCTACTCTAACAGCTTCTTTTCACGCACTTCACGCCTGTGAAATTCCCTTCCATATAGTTGCTTCCTTGACAGCTACAAAAGGTCAATAGACATCTCCTATTTCTCTAACTTCCTTTCTCTTAAGTTCTTTTTTCCATCTACTCCACCTCCATTACACCGGTATTCTCATCCGTCTATTACTCTCCTATAACTAACCCCTCTTTCTCATCACTTTCCCCTATGTAACCCCCTGCACAACAGTGGCAGTATAACTGCCTTGCTTGAGGTGAAACGATTAAAAAAATCTTAATTTCAATTTTTACCACGAATATTATTATTCTCGGTAATTGAAAGTTTTCTTTGATGCAATATTGTCAGCCATTTATCATTTTTTACTAGGATTTTTTCACGATCCAAAAAAATACTTTTTCATTCGGTCTGGACGAGAGTCAACTGACGGCCGCTTAGGGACGTCAATTCATAAATAATGAAATTGTTCGTTAGTTGCCTGGGATCAACAGGAGTATTTTTTCTTTTTTTTTTTTTTAGCACGGACAAACTCTATAATCTGGCCTCCCTGAGGCCTGACATGGGTCAGCACACAAGACCATAGTGCTGTTTTCCCGTTGGGAAATATGTCCTCACTTGTAACATAGACGATAAAACCCTTTGCGCTTGAATTTCCGTTGTGAAATATAAATATGGCCGTACCACATTTCCTCGCTGTTTTTCTACGTTGGAAAAGTATAACTTCTTCAGAAACATAGAGTAGTGCTCCAACAGCTCAAATTCCCGATGGGAATTATTACATGTAAGACCTTATTCTTCTTATTTTCACACTGCTTGTTGTATACGTGTTATAGTTTATCTGTGTGGGACAAGTTTAAATACTTGTATAAACGTCTATTTTAGAACAAAGCATGTTTTCATTCCTTTTCTTTCAACTATTCAGTTCCATCAAAGTATTAAGGTGTTACTATATCATAGATATAATAATGCCCATAACAGGACAAATGCATCCTGGGAATTAATCCTTCCTTTCTTGCTCAGGAACTACCATTAACCGCTGACGCCAAGGTGAAGTGATATTAACCCCCATTAAATTGTGACACCGACGTGATATATAACAAAACATTAATTGTAACCCCTACAGTATTTGATATTCTTCTTATTCTTTTATGTGTCCTGTCCTTTCAGGACGTAGGCAATCATGGCTTTCCACTTCTTCCTATCCCTGGTGGCTCTTAGCACGCCTTCTCCTGTTACACCATGCAACCCCCGTTCTGTTATCCACGATCTCAAGCCCATAAATCTAGAATATAAAGGTATAGAAACTAGCATGGCCACAAAATAAGGGATCAGTTTATATATTGATTATAATATAGATTTGATCCCCCACTTTATATCCACATTATAATTTCTTATAAACAGTTGATATATATCTTCTTCTGTGTGTCCTGTCCTTTCAGGACGTAGGCGATCATGGCTTTCCATGTCTCCCTATCCCTGGTGACTCTTAGTATGTTCTCTCCTGTTAAACCACGCAACACCCGTTCCGTTGTCCACTTGCTCAGGCCCTTCAAATATGTTATCCGCTGCCTTCCTCTGTCTCATTTTCCTTCTATCTGGCCTGTCAGTATCAGGTTCTCCAAGCTCTCCTTCTTCATTGCATGTCTAGGAACTTCAGTTGTTTCTTCCTGATGCTCACTAATTTTCTTTTCGTTTCCATCCTTTCCAAAACCTCATCATTGCTCACATGCTCGGTCCATGATATCCGCTGCATCCTTCTGTAGAACCACATTTCCGCTGCTTCAAGTTTTTTCCTCATCTTCGATGATATTGTCCAGCATTCGCTGCCGTATTGAAGAACTGACATCATATTGCAATCTAGCACCCTCTTCTTTGTTTCTAGGGAAATTTTCCTGTGTCTTAGTACTTTACTCAGCTTCTGGAATGCGTTCTTTCGCCATGCCAATTCGCCTTCGGATCTCTGTGTCACACTTTCCATCTCCTGTTAGAACACTTCCTAGGTATTTAAAATTTTGTACTTGGTGGATTCTAATATCCCCACCTGTATTTGGCATTTTGGGTTGTTCTTTTTGCTGATGACTATGCATTCAGTTTTCTTGCAGTTTATTTGTAGTCCATTTTGTCACTCTTCTCAACTACCTTCTGTAGGAGGTCTTGTAGTTTTCTTTCCGTGTCTGCAATCAGCACTGTATCATCTGCATACCTTATGTTGTTCAAATTGTGACCTCCGATAAGAAATCCTGGCGTAGCATTTAGGGTCCTCAAACTATTCTCTCTGTACAAATTGAACAGATACAGTCAAAAGACACATCCTTGTCTTACGTCCCTTTCTAAATCTGCTGAGATCGATGCCTTTCCGTCTGCAGGCAGTTTGTGGACAGTAGAGATTCTTGATTACTCTGATGTCTTTCGTAAAATGTCGAGGCTGCTGAGCATTTTCATCAATTCTTTGTAGCGTATTTTGTCGAATGCCTTCGCATAAGCAATAAAACATAGGTTCAAGTCCTTCATTTGTATTGCCATTTCGGAGAGCATCCTAATCATAAATATAGCGTTCTTTGTTCCAGTGTCTTTGAGGAACCCGCACTGTTCCTGTCATATCTCTGGCCTGATTCTGCTTCTCGCTCTATTCATCAGAATTCTGACAATCAGTTTTGTAATGTGACTCATTAAGCTGATAGTTTGGTATAATTCGCACTCGTTTGCACCTCGCTTCTTAGGCAGTGCTATAAAAATCGTCTTGCATAGGTCGTCTGGTATTACACCACTATTATAAATTTCATTTATTATTTATGTAATTTTCTCTATGCTCTAATTCTTTCAGATCTATCAGCATCTTTATTACAATGCCGTCTGGACCAGCTGCTTTGTTTCTATTCAGTTTGGCCATTGCAGCTTCCACTTCGGACTTTAATATTTCCGGTCCGTCCTCATCCTTGTGTATTCTCGGCTGCTCTCTCCTGTCGCGGAAAAGATCCTTTATATACTCTTCCCATCACTGGAGTATTTCCTCTTTCTCCATTATTATCGTTCAATCCTTGGATTTTATGCATACTGTTGAGGAGCAGGTTCTTTGTCCTGTCAGTTCTCTTATCTCTTTATGTATCTCTGCTTCATTGGTCCTGCTCATTCTCTCTACTTCTGTGCATTCTTTGTTGAGCCATTCCTCTTTAGCCCGTCTGCATTTGTTCCTTATCTCCCTGTGTAGTTTCCTGTATTCCCTTCCCTGTCTTGGCGTTATTTTTTGTCTCCTTTGCATCATGTCGAGTATCTCTTCAGTCATCCACTCGTTTTTTTTCTTCTACGTCTGATTTCCTTTGAAGTAATATTGTTTGCTGATGTCACCATCGCCTCCTTTAGTGAGTCCCATTTCGAGTGTTCTTTTCCAATTTGTTTTTCGTATTTCTTTCTCACGCTGTTAGTGGATTCTTTCTGCAGGTTGAGCTCATTCACGAGCGTGTTGTATTTCAGTCTTGGTGCTGTGCTAGGCTTCTTCATTCTCCGGAGTTTTATCCTTAGTTTGCAGATGACTGGGGCATTGTCGCTTCCGCAGTCGGCACCTGTATAGGTTCAGCATTGAACCACTGTGTTCCTGAACCTCTTGTTTATAGTTATGTAGTCTATTTGGTTCTTCGTATCGCCTCCCGGGCTTTTCCATGTCCATAGACGTCGTGGGTGTTCTTGAAATCAGGTGTTACTAATTACCTGGTCATTTGCTGTGCACCATTGGATCCATTTTTCTCCTAACTCGTTGCGATCCCCTAGTCCAAAGTTGCCGGTCGTGTCTCCTTCTATTTCATCCACAGTGCTTTGAGTTGTCGGCGCATAAACTACTATGATAGCTATGTTGAAGGGCCTTCCCCGCAGTTTAACCAAGAGGACTCTCTCTGAAAGGCTGACAGTATGCAAGAAAGCATTTCTTCACTTCTTTGTCTAGTATTAAGCCGACCCCTTTTTCGTTGTTTTTGCCTCCTGCATAAATTATCCTGTCGGCACCTGTATAGGTTCAACATTGAACCACTGTGTTCCTGAACCTCTTGTTTATAGTTATGTAGTCTATTTGGTTTTTCGTGTCGCCACCTGGGTTTCCCATGTCCATAACCATCGTTAACTAATGACTCCGGCGTGACAGATAACGAAACAATTTCTTTCATTTTAATTTCAATTACGTTAAATCCACCAGTATTATTATTAATAATCATTGTCAGTCGTTATTCATTTCTGATTAAGATTTCTTCCATCTTAATTTCAATTGCTTTGTTTTAAATGTGGCTCTACAGAAGGATGCTACGGATATCGTGGACTGAGCATGCAAGCAACAATGAGGTGTTGGAAAGAATGGCAACAAAAGGGAAACTGATGCTGAGCAGCAGGAAGAGACAACTGAAGTTCCTGGGATTTAGAATTAGTATTAAAGATAAAGCTTTAAAACTACTAGTAGTATTTTTTTTAATCATATCACCCCAAGCAAGGCGGTAACGCCACTGATGTGCAGGGGGCAACATAAGAGTGAAAAGATTGAAAAGAAAGCCGAAAACCACATTCTAAACAGGGAACAAGGGATGAGCCTCTACACCTGTTCAATAGACATGGGTGGAGTGTGAACCGGGCGATAGTTTAGTCTATCTACTCCAATTGAAAAAAAAATAAAAATAAAACAGTGAAAAGATTGGAATAAAAGAAAGCCGGAAACCACATCCTAAACAGGGAACAAGGGATGAGCCTCTACACCTGTTCAATAGATATGGGTGGAGTGTGAACCGGGCGATAGTTTAGTCTATCTACGCCAATTGAAAAAAAAAAGAAAAAGAAAACAGTGAAAAGATTGGAAAACAAGAAAGCCGGAAACCACATCCTAAACAGGGAACAAGGGATGAGCCTCTACACCTGTTCAATAGACAAGGGTGGATTGTGAACCGGACGATAGTTTAGTCTATCTACTCCAATTGAAAAAAAAAGAAAAAGAAAACAGTGAAAAGATTGGAACAAAAGAAAGCCGGAAACCACATCCTAAACAGGGAACAAGGGATGAGCCTCTACACCTGTTCAATAGATATGGGTGGAGTGTGAACCGGGCGACTATTATTATAAGAATTAATATCTGGAGATTTTATTAGATGAACTCTTGTCAGTCATCATCCACTTTTTAATATGACGTCTTTTATCTTAATTTCAATTGCATTATGTCCACCGGTGGTATCATTAGTAGTAAAATTATTTAGAATTTTTATTAAATAAACCATTCTCAACGATTATTCCTTTTTGACTAGGATTCCTTTCATCTTCATTTCAATTGCTTTATTTCCACTAGTAGTATTAGCAGTAGAAATATTTTATTAAATTTTGCTAAAAATGAAATATTAATTTTCCTAGTAATTCCTCATATCAATTTCAGTTACTTTTTATCACAATTACCCCCTGTCGTTGGTTTACGGCAGTTAGTAAATATCACTGAGTGATAATCCTCTTTAAGATAATAAAGACCGTTGTGTATTTATTTGAATATATATATATATATATATATATATATATATATATATAATTATTTCCATCCTGTCACTCCGATGGAGAGATAAACAATAGCGAAGCAGCGTCATCTCAGTTCACTCACTTTACGACAAATTATTAATCTTATAAATTATTAACACTACTAATTATGAAACCTCTTGTCGCAAGTACCCTCTTTAACAGCGCGATTTTTATTTTAATCTTTGCAATAATTATGTTAAGCAGTGAAGAATATATATATATATATATATATATATATATATATATATATATATATATATATATATTCGAAGAAACCCAAATATAAAACCACAAATTTATTCGCCTGAAGAGAGTCAATTTTAGACTCGAAACGCGTGTAGCGCATCATGGACAATTAATACTTCATGACCTGTATAAATACCAAAACAATAAACATACACTTTAAAGAAAACGTTCACGGCTTCTCACACATTTTATTCTATACTAATTACTCTCGTTGGAACAACCCTATTTCTTTTTTCGATATATATATATATATATATATATATATATATATATATATATATATAATTTATTTGTTTGAACATTATTTTAATCGATACTCGTATTTGAGTAGATATTCTGTTTTTAATCAAACAATATATTCATATATTTATTTCTAGCGGCCTGATTTTTTGCGAGACATTTTGTTACGAAAATGGGTGTCATTCAGTAGGATTCGAACCTGCGACGCCTAAGAACATAGGGGAAGCCACCACTTGATCTAGTGTGTCTCAGACGGCTCGACCCCGAATTACTTCACAATCATCGTGGTCGAGAGGTCTAACACACCAGATCAATTGGTGGCTTCCCCTATGTTCTTAGGTTCGAACCCTGCCGAATAACAAACATTTTCGAAACAAAATATCTCGTAAAAAATCAGGCCGGTAGAAATAAATATATAAATATACTGTTTGATTAAAAACAGAATAACCACTATGTCGGTCGTTGAATTCATTTCGTTAATCTTCGGAACTTTCCGTAATATATATATATATATATCAGCATGCAGTGTGGGTATAGAAAAATCCAAAGGATTATCCTGTACATACAGTGGTAGGATAACTCTCTAAGAGAGCTCTAAACATATATGCATATAAATACATATAGAGCAAATATAAGAAAAATTAAGACAGACACGTTATTTCATGGTGAATCGGGAGTGTAGGCCTATTTCAGGCGAACCATCATCAGCTTTCGTCTTTATTTTACAAAAGATTTTACACGAAGCTGATGATGGGGCGCTTGAAATAGGCCTACACTTCCGATTCACCATGAAATAACGTGTCTTCCTTAATTTTTCTTATATATATATATATATATATATATATATATATATATATATATCCTGTCTATATATATATATATATATATATATATATATATATATATATATATATATATCCTGTCTAACTCAGGTGTTCGTTTTTTTTTTTTGTTACTTAATCTAAGCTACGGAATAGTAGATGCGTCAGTATATATTTTGCTGTCATTTTTTACGGCAGGGGCCTACTCTTAAAGAATATATTCTGTTTGATATTACTTACAGGCTGCCATATCTTGCAACTGTTTTTGAAAACAACTAACATTTAAGATAACAGAAAAAATGTTATCATCGAATAAGATTTGTTCTCTAAACAGCAACCTGAATGAAAACATATTTATGGACAGATATTCAGCATTTGCCATTTAGCGTTGGCCATTTAATAAATCTGTCGATTTAATCAAATTTTAACGATTGCTCAAAGTCAATTCTCTCTGAATTGAATTCAGCGAGTAAATAAGTTTTGTCAAATTTGTTGAGCGACTAAATAAGAAAGTAAATTAGCGCCAATATTTTTTTTAGATAAGGAATCGTCTTCCGGCTTCCGATGTCGGCCTTCCGCACTCTGGTTTTTATTTGGAGTTTTTCAATGACCATGGTTGCAAGGACGATATCTGCGACTACTTTTATCATCAAACTCTCTTATGAATTGTTAAACCTTGCCTAAATATACGACTTGACTTCTGCAAAAACCCTGCTTCACACACACACACACACACACACACACACACACACACACACACACACACACACACACCTATATACGCTAGCGGCCATAATTATTATGCAACCCCAGCTTTTTTTTAAATGATGTATTTCATACTATTTTTAGTATTTATTACCAAGTGGATAATTCTAAATGAAAATAGAATGGTACTTTTGTTATTATTACTTTGCAAAATTCTACAAGGCAGCCAGGAAGCCTTGGCTTTGGCCAGCCAATAAGAAGAAGAGACTAGCATGGGGAAGAGAGCACAAAAATTGGACACCAGAAAAGTTCATTTGATGAACATGTCATCATGCAGTATAAACAAAAGACCATTCTATTTTCATTTAGAATTATCCACTTGGCAATAAACACTAAAAATGGTATTAAATACAACATTTTCTTTAAAAAACTGGGGTGGCCTAATAATCATGCCCGGCAGGATATATATATATATATATATATATATATAGGTGTGTACACATATATATATATGTGTGTATGCGCATGTATGTGTATATAAGTATGTATGAAATTGAATGTATGTGTGTGTATGTGTATGTATATATGTATTCTTAATCGTAGAATTGTGTGTGTGTGTATATGTATGTATGTATGTGTGTACTTCTATATGTATGTATAATTGTAAATGAATTTTTTTTTTTTTTACCTAACGATGTCTTTATTTAGTTTAATTCAATTGACCTAGCTTTTTAAAGATAATTTTATTTTAATTCCTATATCTTTTTATTCCCTTTAAAAATAATTATGCCTTTTTAAGTAAAGGCCTTTTTCTAATACTTCAACGTTTTTGGGAAGTTAGGTTTTTGAATATGTCCAGCGTCTGTAATATTTAAAAAAAATTTTTTTCTTTCTTTTCTTTTCTTTTTCCCTCCCTTCCTTCCTTTATCTCTCTTATCTCCCACCTTTTTTCCGTGTTGCTTAACCTTACGTCGATTTAACACGGCTGTCTGTTAATTTTTAGTTACAATTCTCTTTCCTTCTTTTGCGAACCCAGACGATGTCTATTGTTTCTTTTCTTGTTTATTTGATTTGATTTTATCTTTTTCTTTTTCTTTTCCTTTATTTTTTCCTTTTTCTTTTCTTTTTTAATTTCTTTGCAAATCTATTGAAAAAGAAAAGTAGACTAATTTTTCTCCAGTTTCTGAAAGGATTTTTCTGTTGCTGAGGTGATGTGTTATCCCCCGTGGGGATCTTCATATCGAAATGGCCATTCAACATCATTGAATTAATCCTTTTTTAATTTATATATATATATATATATATATATATATATATATATAGGATTAATGTGAAGAAGTTTGTCACTTAACTGAGCTGAGTCATGCCAATTCCGTCGTGAATACGCCATTATGATGTCCTCACCCCTCAGGGTTTTTTTTCAATCTGGAGTTTAATCAACAAATTAAAAAAAAAGCACCGAGGAGGGAGGATATCGTGGTGGTACATTCACAAAACTTCGAAGTATGTATGACTCTGCTCAGTAAAGTGCCAAACGTCTTCACATTAATCCTATTTAAGTTCTATCTCTATATCAAGCACTTTACACAAAACACTTGCTTGTCAAAATAGTAAATCACTGAAAAACAACAATATTGGCACTAAGCTTCATCATAACTCTAAACTATATATATATATATATATATATATATATATATATATATATATATATATATATATTATAAATTATCATTTAGAACATGTTCAAATTACAATCTACTACAAAGTGTACATTTTGTTTCGACATTGAAAAGACAACGTCTCATCAGGTAGTAAACGCAATGTTTTGAAGGGGACGGAAGATTCGCTTCCTTATATTGGTAAACTCTTTTAGTTCTCTCTCTTTCTCTCCCTTTCTCCTCTTTTTGTTCTTTATTTTTTTTCTCATTTTCCCTACCCCCTTTACCTTACACACAAAAAATATATTTGGATATATATATATATATATATATATATATATATATATATAAGAAAAAATTTAGACGGGCACGTTATTTCATGGTAAATCAGAAGTATAGGCCTATTTCAGTGTAAAACCTTCTGTACAATAAAGACCGAAGCTGATGATGGTTCTCTTGAAATAGGCCTACACTCCCGATTTACCATGAAATAACGTGTCTGCCTAACTTTTTTCTCATATTTGCTCTATATGTATTTATATACATATATATTTAGAGCTCTCTTAGTCATCCTACCCCTGTATGTACAGGATACTCCTTTGGGTTCTTCTATATCTACACCGCACGCTTATATATATATAGCCAAGTATATGGTACGTATGGATGGAATAATATTCCGTATCCAAAGAAACACTATTCTTAAAAAGTGGTCAGTACAAAGTAGAGCTAATAATATTTATTCATAAATTATAGCATGAATATGTTATAATATAACTACAAAAGTAGCTATTTTGTTTCGACACTTGATAAGACACAAGAAGAAATGTCGAAAGAAAATAGTTACTTTTGTAGTGATATTATAACATATTCAAGTTATAATTTCTGAATATATATATATATATATATATATATATATATATATATATATATATATATATATATATAAACATTTGTTGAACGTTTTTAGTACACTTCGGTTACTTTTATTTTTTTCAATGACTTGTAAAATCTTTTAGTTTATCGAAAGCGTTTTCTTTAAAGAGAAGAATGTAATGTGGCATTATTGGTCCAACATTGGATGTACTACTTTTTTATATTTTACATTCATCTTTATTGCTCACAATCCCCCCCAAACGTTTCAGAAAGCAACACACACTCAATTAAATTAAACAAATAAAAATAATAACAGAAGCAATAAATAAGCGAAAAGAAAAGCATAACATAACAAAAAAAAAGAAAAAAAAAAGAAAAGAAACTACACTACGACTATGACGATGACGTCAACGTGCGACTATAAATCATTTCGCAACCAGCTAAATATCGTGAAATGCAGATTCAATCTCCATTAATATTTTAATATATTTTATACTCAGGTTTTCATACCAGTTACAACTGATGGTTTTCAGTGGATAAACTGATTCATTTCTTACAGATTATCTACCTATATGAGTTATTTAAAGCAAGAATATATTTAATATTAGTCTATATTTCTGAGATGAGGTAGTATTTACAGTATTTACCTTATTCGGACTATTGTCCTCATCTTTGTTGCCATTTGTACGACGTTTAATAATAGATCATTCTATTTGTCTATATTTCTGAGATGAGGTAGTATTTACATTATTCGGACTATTGTCCTCATCTTTGTTGCCATTTCTACGACGTTTAATAATAGATCATTCTATTTGTCTATATTTCTGAGATGAGGTAGTATTTACAGTATTTACCTTATTCGGACTATTGTCCTCATCTTTGTTGCCATTTCTACGACGTTTAATAATAGATCATTCTATTTGTCTATATTTCTGAGATGAGGTAGTATTTACAGTATTTACATTATTCGGACTATTGTCCTCATCTTTGTTGCCATTTCTACGACGTTTAATAATAGATCATTCTATTTGTCTATATTTCTGAGATGAGGTAGTATTTACAGTATTTACATATTCGAACTATTGTCCTCATCTTTGTTGGCATTTGTACGACGTTTAATAATAGATCATTGTATTTGCCTATATTTCTGAGATGAGGTAGTATTTACAGTATTTACATTATTCGAACTGTTGTTTTCATCTTTGTTGGCATTTGTATGACGGAGATAACTCATGACTTCCAATCAAGGCTTTCCGCAAGGAATGAGAATGGTATACCCCAGTGATTGTAATAAAGGATTCGGTTCGAAATTCCTAGTACCTGAAGAAGGCCGGAGCGTACAATGACCGAAACTTCGTACAAATGGCAACAAAGATGAGGACAATAGTCCGAATAATGTAAATACTGTCAGAAAATATTTGTAAAAATATATACTTTTAAAGATAATAACGATTTTAATGATATATGTACTAATTAACACACAACTGTGAGGAGAAGTAAATTCATTCCCTCTCCAAGGATATCAGTGCGTACGTGTACACAACGAACCCAACGGGAATTGGAAATCGGCTCTCCGATTAACAATTCCAACCCATTATTCATTACACCACCCGCATGCCCAAGATTACAGCACCAGGTATTTCAAAGCGATCACCATCATAAATACAGGTTCGTTGCTTAACTTCGGTGAACGTACGGGAACCGGATATTTTTTAAATTTTTCTTTTAAATTTTTAAACTTAATTTGGCCTTAAGTCTTGTTTTCATTGTAGTTCAGGTGACAGTAAGTTTCCGCAGTGCACCAGTACTCAGTAATCTAGTAGCTTTTAGTAATGATTTGGGACCGTTACTGGTGCTCTGATAACAACTGGTATGACTATGACCTTTCACAAGTTTCATATTTTCCTTAACTTGTTTTTCACAATTGCACAAGATGAATAGGTCAGCGTACAAACTGTAACATTTACAGCAATATGGCATTACCAACATACACATTTTGTGGGTCCCAATTTAAATATCAATCATAAATCAAATACTACTGTCATGGTCAGCTAGATTTGGGTCCTAGAACTTATCCAGTCACAATACATATCTAGAGAATTTGTTGTGTGGGGTTGATGAAATTTATAAAAAATCAAATGGGTTTTAACTGTTCATGCGTGAACAGAAACTCTCCCATGAGGTTATTCTGTCAGCAATGTGACGCTTTCGAGCGAGATTGTGTACTTTAGGGTCATTGCATTCACATTCGTCGAGGGAATACAATCTTCACGTTATCTGAAAGAGTTTTTTTTCTTTGCTTTTCATAACGGAGAATCAATCAAATCCATCAGTGTCCTCATATTCTGAAGACTTTGCTTCTTGTTTTTGACCGTTTGCAAAATTAGTAGAGGGTTAAAAGAAAGTATGAGGCTCTGTTTTGTGGAGATATGTGGTGAAGGTAACGGCTGTTCTTGGATTTGATCAGGTTAAGATTGTAGTGATCGGGAAAACACCCTCTTAAATGGCGGTTCCACAGAGCAGTGGTTCGTAGAAAATGATGCTTGATTGGAACTTCTTAACAATAGAGTACGAATAGAATGGTTCGGGGGTCTGCTACAATGTGCGTCACATGGTAAGTCTTAGCCATGAGGGTTTGAACTAGTACAATTAAGAAATCTAGTTCGTTTGAGCAGTTTCCATGGAAATAGCGATAGAGCAGTGACGGGCTTGAAATGTTTCGTCTGTGAGAGAGAGACTGCAGGGTTGAAAATTATTTGTCACCCTGGAAAGCGAGGACTGTTCATATATGGTTGCAGTACATCCGTTTTAAGGCTGTGCGATGTTGGGCAGTGGTTATCGGCTCGGAACGAGAAATCGGGGAACCGAGTTCGAATTCCAGTTGAATTCCTTACATTCACTTACGCGTAAATATCCTTGGGAAAGGTATTACTCCGTCTCTTCTTACAGGTTAAATAACAGCACTGAGTGGTTTCTTTAGCCTTGGCTGTCAACCAGTCTACCGCAGAAATTGATGGTAACCTACTGCGGAATAATATTCTGCCTAGTCAGTCATTTCTCTGACTGACTTCGTTTATAAAATTGTCGTTCAGATGTTGTGGTCTGGGATATTTTAGATTGCTTTGAATTGTATAAGAGAAAGAGATGCTGGGATAAGTTTTTAAGGTGTTTAATATTCGAAAGGAAATCATTTTCCAGGAGGGCAATTTCAAGACGCATAAGGTGATGATGCTTTATGTTGGTTATATATATATCCAGACAAACGTTCTCATTTTTTTCTGGTCATTACCACAACGTTTCAGTCGATGTGTCCCTCCGGTTTACTTTTGGTGTCAGTCAACCCGAGTAGCCCTCAACCTTGAATTTCGAACTTTATCGACGGAGTTAGAGTGTTTTCGTTCCACTGTCTGTTTTTAGGACTATGCATTGTTTTTGCTTGTATTTGATTGTTGATTGATTTTATTTTTTACGGCTTATCAACCTTTTGCAGGTTATTTAAAGCCAGAAAATACTTTAGACTGTAGCATTTTTTGGAAGATAATAATGATTTGCTGATATAAGTTCTACTATTTAATCTTTAGCTGGGGGGAGAGGTAGGGTCATACCTATCCCATCTGCGGTTTAGCGAATATAACGAACAAAACTGGAATTGTACCTTTGCTCTTCGATGTCTTATTATCCATTACACTATCCTCACATCCAAGCTTACAGCTTACAGTTGGTACCCATCTAGTCAGTGACCAGGCTCAGTGACTTCGGTGATCGTACAAGAACTTGGCCCAGAGATTGAACTCGCAATTATAAATTCACGACCCAGCGTTTTAACTGACGACACGTGGGACAACCCTGACGGTGATAACTTGGAACCTTACGCGTGATGTTCTTATTTACTTGGCGGTTGCTGTCACGCTTAACTGCTTTTGTCGCCGCTTCTCGTTTTTTTTTTTGTTGCTGCTATTGACACCTTGTTGGAAGCTAGTTTCTTTAATATTAAATAGCGGCATAATTTCTGGATATACATGGTTTACGTAGCGCTGCTATTGGCGTAGCGGTTATTTTCGCAGGAAATGAAATCGTCGTGCCGTGTTCAAATTCCGGCTGAGGTTGTTGCATTTTTGTTTTCGTAAAAAAAAAAAAAAAGAAATCATTGGAAAGCTCGTAAATCCACCCCTTCTCCCTCTAGCTGTGAGTTAAATAGACAGACTAGACTTAATTGGCGACTAGTCTAAGAGAAATAAAATAACTTTCGTCTTAGGCTGCTAAAAAGATACTTGTTACTGGAGCTTCAACAGCAATACCTAGGGCAGGTTTGCAAAAATAAATAAATAAATAAATAAATAAATAAATAAATACGGGTAACCAGTATGGCCCGCGAGAAGTTTGCATAATTTTTGTTGTCATCAGAATAAATTGGGCGACTGATTGCGTATAAAATGTACAGCTTTGTGGAAGCATGATTTTATTCTTGCAATGTTATTATTAATATTTAATGTTCTTATTGCCTGTTGCTGTCACGCTTAACCTCCTTCGCCACTAATTTTCCTTTTTTTATTTTTGTTGCTGAAACTTAGTAGTTTTTCTTTGTTTCTTTGTTACTCTATCACTCCTATATGGGTTTTATTTTTATGCTTGGCTTACTAATGTTTTCGTAGGCCATTATTCTTTAATATTAAATAGCTACATACTTTCTCAATGTAGCATTGAAGTTACATAGTTGTCTCACTAGGATGCATTAATGCAGTTCGAATGCATAAGTGCACTTGCCTCATTTTACCCTCTGTAGTTTACTCTAAAATTTGCTGTTGTAATCTGCAGTTAATTTTCTGCGAGTAATGTCCTTCACATCAGAACAAAGAGGAGAGTTCTGAATTGTGTTATCCATCGTCTTATATGGCATTGAATGCTGGACAGTGGAAAAAATGTGAAATGGATGGCCGAACGGAGGGTGGTAGAGCCTTAGCAGAAAGTGGAGTTTGAGTTTGAGTTTTGTTTTGACGGCATATCAACACCTCTGTGGGTTATTTAATGCCAAAAAGGTAGATATGGCGCTAGAGTGAACTTAGGAAGCATGTACTGAGGATCGAACTCTCTACTTAGGCGTAACTGATCTCATCGAAGTGCCTAAGGAAGACAGGCATCAAATTCAGCTGATTTTTCTTTCCCTAGTATGAGCCTTGGACTCTTCAATTTGAACCAGAGACAATCCACAGAGTAGTGTTTGAGTTTGAGTTTTGTTTAGCGGCGTATCAACCTCTGTGGGTTATTTAATGCCAAAAAGGTAGGGTTTTAATGTATTTTTTATTGTTTGATTACAGTGAGATTGATTTAGTCAGATTTTAATGAAAATTTTGTGTTTTTATTGTTTTTTATTTTAGAAAACTGAAAATGTCTTCTAGTTTTGTATTCAAAAATGTTCTGCTGCTAATAATTTTTTCCTTCAAACATGTCTTTTTTTTTCTTAAAAGTCTATTTTTATGTATGTATTTCTATAAAAGTCTATTTTTATACTTTCATAGTGTTTTGACCCCAGTTTGGGAGTTAGCTATTTGCTCATAGCTGGAGCACTAACAGGTGCTATCACTCCGGGTCAGGGTGGACTTGGGAACAACAGCAATTAAAATGTGGTTTCATGTTCCTCACAACCTCCCAATCAGAGGCCTTGCTGCCGGATGCAGTTTACTGTCATGCCCAGGACCCGCAGAAAGTGGAAATAACACTGCTCAGCGCCACCGGAGATAGGAAAGTGTGAAAAGACAAGTCCTGATCTAGATTATTGCTGCTGTGGCTTTATACTCAAAAGAGGCGTCTAATTGTCCCAAGGAAAAAGAAATCTGTTAATGTGCAATCAGCTTTTATTCAAACCGATTTTATTGTCTATTGCTTTACATTAGTAGACGTATGGTGGAGTAATGGTTAGCGTCCCAGATTGAGGAATCAGAGATCCTAGTTCGGATTCTTGTGAGCTCGTTACATTTACTTACGTAGAAATATCAGTTGGTAAAGGTATCAATCCATCTTTTCTCCCCTCAGCAATCTGTAGTTTTGAGTGGGAATTGATCTAAGAGAAAGAACAACTGTGAATTCAACCTCCCCCAACTAAGGGTTAAATAGTGTCACCAGCCAGCAATTGGCAAATATTAGTGATTATGGCTACACCAATGAAGATATGGTCAATCAGGGAGTGGGGTTCTCAAAAAAAAGTGAGACCGCCATAGATTTAGATTTGGCTTTACGTCCAAACGTGAACATTTAGGCTAATAAATATCGACGTGATTTGCCTGTTTAAGTGGAAGATGGTTAATTTTCTGGTGACTTTAAACTGTATATTTTACGGTCTTGGACCGTTGATAATACGTCTAACGTTTAACTTTTCAATTCGCACCAAAAAGAAATGACGAGAAACAAAACGGCTTTCAATTTGTTTTCAAATCTAGTTTTCGAAACGTTTTTTTCATCGCGAACAATTACTCTAAAAAAAAAAGAAGTATGAATTTTTACATTTTAATCCAGTTGCGAAATAACATATTCAGTTTTGTTAATGAAGTGAAGCAGAAAATACGGTAAATTTTCGTTTTGAATCCCGTCGCTTTTCCCCTTCAAATTTATCCAAAATAGCATAATTTCTGTGCAAATGTATATGCTGAACTCAAATCAATTGCTAGTTATTGAAGAAACTTACCCCCTTTTTTTTTTATCTAAATGTCTATAAAAAAAAAACAAAAAAACAAACAAACTATATCTTGTACTTTTTCTCTCCCGTAAATCTTACGAAGTCATGTAATTAACTGCAGAATGACGGACTGCGTATGCAACGAATTTTGGCAGATTTTTGCTCTATTTTTCTTCGTTTACTGATACTTTCGGCGATGTACTTCCGGTAATGAATGTAATGCGCTATTGTATTTCTACGCTTATTGCTCTCAAAACAGGAAGTGCATCGCCGAAAGTTTCAGTAAAGGATGAAATTCGACCAAAATTGCTGCCTACGTAGAACGTCATTCTGCAGTTAATTACATGATTTTGTGAGAGTTACAGGAGAGAAAAAGTGCGAGATATAAATCGTTTTTATGGACATTTAGATAAAAATGGTAAGTTTCTTCAATAACTAATTGTTGATTTGAGTTCAGCATATACATTTGCACAGAAATAATGCTATTTTGGATAAATTTGAAGGGAGAAAAGCCGTCGGTACCTAAAATAAAAATTTACCGAACATACTACTAATACTACTTAACCATCTTGGGCTAATTTCCCAGCAAATATCAAATCATAAACAAAACAAAGGAAACCAGAAAGAAAATATAAATGAAATAAAAAAAAAGATCATAACGAATACATAAATATTGGACAACAGAAAAAAGGTACCAAGGTGATTGATCTGCTCGACTATAATTTCGTGGCGAAGTCATAACGTCATATGGACACGGTTTATCAAAAAGGTCCAATAAAAATTAGGATAAAAAAGATATTTCAAAAATTCTACCTATGAGGACGGTCGGCCTGTCTTTTAAATTAGTTTTAGTAATTAGGAATATGACTTCGTCTTCAAACACCAAATCCAGCGGTCTAGGAAAGATACCCACCCTTTATTCAGCTACCAAGAAACATCTATCTATCTAATTATGACAAAAAACTAAGTAATTATATATATATATATATATATATATATATATATAGTTTATAAAGGAAAATTCAACATGTCATATTAGTTATAAACTATAGTTCATTTCAATGAGCTTAATTAGCTCATATCATCAGACTCTTTTACAATATTTCCGGCAGAAATTTGATGCCAGAGGGATGAAATATTGTAAAAGAGTCTGATGATATGAGCTAGTTAAGCTCATTGAAATGAACTATAGTTTATTACTAATATGACGTGTTGAGTTTTCCTTTATAAACTTCATATTGCTCTGGTTAACACCCATCGAGCTCTCTATATGGATTTACCTATTAATAATTTATATTAAGGCAATCTTGTTGGATTATCCTCACCGTTTACGGACCGACACCTATACCTATATATATATATATATATATATATATATATATATATATATATTGTTTAATACTTAGTGTGTGTGTCCGTTACCTATAGACTCCGAAATGGCTGAATTTTCTTGAAAACTTACACAGTTGTACTATAAGCGTCTGCGAGTGTTCTTAGCTAGGTTTTGTGTCGAGGTACCTCCGATAAATATCGAAAATCGATTATCGAAAAAATCGGGTTATAGAAGGAGTGGTCCGATTTTAATCAATTTTGATACACTCATAGACAAAGACATAAGACACGATATTCAGAAGTTTCAAGGTTGCAGTTCTTACAATAGTGCAGAAAATCCATAATATATATATATATATATATATATATATATATATATATATATATATATATATAAATCGATACCAGGAAATCAAAATTTGACTTAGATCCATTGATTTTTTTTTCACTCTACGGTTTCGCTTTAACTGGAAATAACTATTGCTTTTTAGTCTTTCGTGCCAACGTCCAAAGAGTCTGAGCTCCAGAACCATGGATTAGTTTTAAAGCTTTCATTACACCCGGGCAACGCCGGGCTATACTGCTAGTATATATATATATATATATATATGATTATGCTAAATATCCCGCTGAAATGAATTATAGCAGATATTCAGATAGTTTCTTTTTATTTTCCGTTTTGTCAAGCCTCAAGTGCCAAAATTATCGATAATCTAGGATTATCAATAATACGCATTCATCGATAATCCAGAATTATCAATTCATATCGATTTCTGTTTCTTTAGTGTTTCACATTTTGTTCTTTTTTTAACTTTTTTATACGGAATTTGCATTTAAGGTTTAAAATATCTTTTAAGTTTTTTAATACCTGTTGAAATATATTACAGTCGAATCGTTGAAGGTCACCTCAGTACTTTCTATTGACCAAAATTCGGAAAATTTATTTGTGATCTTTCTACTGATCAAACGTAGAATCAATTCACTTCACCTCAGTACGGCTTGATCTCTATTGACCGACATGTTTAATGCGTGGTAAGGAAAAAAGGCAATAGAAATGAATTATTAGATATATAAAATCAAGGGAAAATAAAAAAGAATCATACAATTAAATCATAGAATGAGTAAATATTAAGTGTGAAAAATAAATTAAATTCTTATTTTAAATGGATATAAAAATAGCAGGGAAGTAAGATTGAACATTAGATCGTATTTTTAAGAAGAAATGTTTGATTATACAATTTTTTCGGCTTATTCGAGTCTTCCTCAGTATTAAGGTTAAAAGTAGTGGCTTTTTTAGTAATCGGAAGTGATGATGGAGGGTGTCACTAGTGGTGGTTTTGTTGGTAGGTGGGGAGATAAATGCATTCCGGAACGAGGGAGTAAAACTCAAAATGAACATAAGGAGAGTCTTGTTATCTTAGGATGTGAGTCTTGTTATCTTAGGATGTGCGTTGTGGTGCAGTGGATATCGACTCGGAACGAGAAATCTGGGAGTCGAGTTCGAATTCCATTTAAATTACTTGCATTCACTTACGCACAAGGTATTGGGAAAGGTATTAATCCTTCTCTTCCCTCCAGTTATGGGTTGAATAATAGGACAGATTGGGTTCTTTAGCCTTGGCTGGCAACCAGTCTACCGCAGAAAGCAATGGCAACCTACTGCGGGATAATCATCTGCCCAGTCATTCACGTCTCTTTCGAGACATGATCGCCCAAACGTGTATCACGTATCGCTCTCCACTGACTTGTTATCTTTATGCTTCACTCAGTCAGTTAAGTACCATATGACGGGGCAAAAGATTTTACTCGCTGTAGGTTGCTATTACTTTCTGCGGTAGACTGGTTGTCAACCAAGGCTATAGAACGGAATCTGTCCTGCTATTTCACCCATAGCTGTGTGAAGAAGAGATTGATTAATTTTTTTTAATTTTTTTTTCGGACTTTTCTTCGTATCAAATTAAATTTTGTTTATAGCATTCACGTGGACTCTGGTTATTAAATAATTTAAGAAGAAAAAAAAACACAACCCTAAAAATCTATTTTTTTTTTGTGCAAATTGGTGCGTAAGTGAATGCGAAGAATTCAACTCGAATTCGGCTTCTCTGATTTACTCACACGAGCCGATATCCACTGCGCCACAATGTACCTACTTCACCTACTAATTTATACATTCTTCAGGATGAAACTAACGATTTTTTCCGATTTACTTTGGACTTTTCTTCGTATCAATTAAATGTATTTTACAGCATTCACGTGGACTCTGGTTTATCAAATACGTTGAGAAGAAAAAGACAATGACCCTAACTATCAATAAATTAATAAACATTTTATTACTTTGGACTTTTCTTCGTGCGAGTTACTGCCCTCACTTGTACTCCAGTTTTCAAATAAAATAGGACCCCCACCCCGCCAAAAAACAACATCATAATCGTCAATAAATTAATATTAAAGTAACTCTTCTATTACTTCGGATTTTTCAGCGTATCAAATAATTTATTCTACTGCCCTAACTTTCCCCCCCTGTTATCAAATAGGAGAGGAAAAGAAAGCACGTGTTTGTATTAACTTTAAGGAGGTCACATTAATTCGTGTTATCATTAAGTGCTAGTTTGCGCTAATGTATCAGGGGTCTGTGATAACCAGCTTCAGATAGTTTTAATGTCGGGTTTGCGCCATTTGTTGCTTAGTTAAATTTTTTTTTTAGTAATATATCAATATTTTTGTGTTATTTAATGCCGAAATCTAAATGTTTTGAACACAATTTTATGACTTCAAGTAAATATATTTTGAATGCAATGTACGCCTTCAACAATAAACAAAATTTATTGCTGGTCATTTTTCTTAAATAATTTTGTTATAAATATGTATTATTGGTAATTTTACGCTGTAAAAATATGTTGCTGGTATGTTTTGAGAAAAAAAAATCTAAAATTAAAAAACAACTAACAAAAATTACTTTTCCTTAAGGAACGTCAAAATACTTCAAAGTGAAAAAAATCAACCGAAGTGAAATGGATGAAATTATGACATCACCAAAAATTATTTTTTTTGTTAAAGTTTATATCCGGGAACTAAAAATTACAATATATTTTATATTTTCTGGGATTTCTTTCAATTTTTAAACAAATTACTCAAACGAAACAAAATCCTGAAGTTTTTTTTGAATAAGTAAATACGAATAGCACTGATTAGATTCATTTAAATTTTATTTTGGTTTTTAAAATTACTTTTTATGTTTATTTTTTTTTAAATTTTTTTACGCAGAAATAGAAGTGAGTAGGTTTGATCGTGTTTTTGGGGTCATAGTATTCAAATTCGGTTGGGTAGATCAGAGGAAGGTAACAGCAAGCCTTTTGTTGAATTCGAGAGCCTCGTCTCTCATGTTAAAAATAAAGTCATTGGTAATCAGGCTTGCGGGCCGGTCAAAATACCTTCGTGGGCCGGATTCGGCCCGCGAGTCGTAGGTTGCCGACCCTTGATCGTAAAGTAAGGAGTTCCTGTATGTACGAACTAGAAGGATGACTCGCTCTAAATCAAAAGACGACTTTTCCTATTAATAAGGGTTTATTAATATTACATGCTTTGCAAGAGTGAGTTAGGGAGGAGAGAATGCATTATTAATTATTTTGTCGAGAATTTTATTATTTCAATTAAGACTGCCATTTTAAAATCCAGTAATTCTCACAAAAAATTAAAAAAAAATCAAAAAATCAATGTTATCACACAGGACCAACCTCTTCATCATCACATATAAGTCCCATTTCATCCCAAGATTATTTTAAACTTCTGTAAACGTTTACAATTTAGGTTGTTTGAAATCACAAAATGATAGATGCAATTAAATAAGTTTTATTATGATGAATTACATAAAAAAGTTGTCAGAAAATTTTATTTATTTAATTAAAATTGTGAACAAAGCTTAAAAAACCCTTTTAATTCACCGATGATTTTGTTAAATCGATTTCTGCCATTTAATATTTACGTGTTTTGTTCATGGATCTCGTAAGAACATTGAGCATGTCGAAAATGCTTATATCAAGCCACGAACGAGAGTTCACGTTATTAATCTAAGAAGAAGAATTCGTAAAGAGAAAATAAAGAAATAAAGAATGCCACCCACCTTTTTAAAACGGTAAAGGCGTAGTAAAGAACAAACAAGAGAAAGAATAAGAGTAAGAAAAAGAGGAAAGAAAAAGGAAGAACGGTAAGAAAATGAAGGAAAGGAGAAATGAGCGAAAGAAGACAAAAAAGAAGAAAAAAGGAAAAAAAGAAGGAAATAAGGAAACAGAAAGGGTAAAGGAAGGAAAATGAAAAAGGAAAGAAAATAAAAGAATATAGAAGAAAAAAGAGGAAATTATGAAAGGGGAAGAAGCAGGAAAGAAAATGAAACAGGAAGGAAAGAATGAAAAAGAAGGAAAGAATGAAAGGGGAAAATGAACGAAAGAGAAAGAAAAGCTAGGAGGAAATAATGAAAAGGAAGAGAAAAGAAATAAAACAGGAAGAGAAATAAATAAATAAATAAATACATAAAGTAGGAAAGAAAAATGAAAGAAGAAATGAGAGAAATGAAGAAAGAAGAAAATTAACTGAAAAAAAAGAGAAGAATAGAAAGGAAAGAAAGAACAAAGAAAAAAGCTGAAGGGAAAAATGAAAAGGTATTTATGAAGAAAAGGAAGAAGGAAGAAAAATCAGGAAAGGAAAGAGAAAAAAAAGACTGAAGTAAAAAAAGAGAGAGAAAGGAAAGAAATACTAGGAAAGAAAAATGAAAAGAGGAGGGTGATAAAAGAAGGAAGAATATGGATGGGAGAATGAAAGAGGAACAGAAAGGAAAGAAAGAACGAAAAGGAAGATGGGAAAGAATGAAAAAAATGAAGGAAAGAATAAAAGTGGAATACGTAGAAAAAAAAATGAAGGAAGAAGAAAGGGATAAAAGAAAGAAAGAAAGAAAGAAGAGAAAGGAAAAGATACAGAGACCTCGACAATGAAAAAAAAAGATGAAATCGTAATTAGAAAAAATAAAGTAATGAGTGAAAAGGAATAAAAATCGATAAAGTTAGAAAAAAATCGAACTAGAGGTGAAAACGAGGCATTGGTCGATAAAAAAGAGAATAAAAAAAGAGGGCAAAAAAAGGAGGAAAACAAATAAACAGATGGTTGAACTATTTTATAACCCCGCCCCAGACAACAACAACAACAACAACAACAACAATGGAGAAAATGAATGAAATTATTAAAAAAATAATATAGAAAAGACAGAAAGGAATAAGACTAACAAAGAAAGTGAAAAAGAATATGATGAAAAATGAAAGAAATTATCAAAACAATTCACTTCTTCTTCTTCTTCTTCTTCTTCTTCTTCTTCTTCTTCTTCTTCTTCTTCTCTGTGCTCTGTCCCTTCAAGGCATCCGCAGTCATAGTTCTTCATATTCCTTGTCCCTTGTAGCATATACCAATTTTTGACTCTTTACCAACCATGTCTTTGTTCCCTCTCTGACACCCATATACACAAACTCATTAGCTAAGTTCAATGGCATGAGTAATTTGTTTTATATATATATATATATATATATATATATATATACACGAGGAGCCCGGAAAACTTTAGACTGCTTTTAGTACTCCGGCCGTTGAAAATAATATGCATTGTAGAATTCATTTATTTAAATGCCATCTTATTTTATTCCCCTTTCAGCAAAGCTAGCTTCGAGTAGTCTGAGAGTTATCGACACAGATAATGGATTCAGGGAGTTGGGTTCAAATTCCAGTTGAGATTGTTTCTATTTACTTCACACTAATGACTTCGGGAAAAGTAAGAATCCGTCTTTTCTCTCTACCCCCCTCGTCTCGAGTTATGGATAAAATAACACCACAAACTGAGTTTGCTATCGTTTAGCGACAAGCAGTCCAGAATAAAGTGCTACTTCAAGACTTGAACGATCATGGCGCTCCACAATTTCCTGTCATTTGTAGCTCTTAGTAATGTTTGTCTTCTTACGATACTACCAGTTCCTGTTTTACTATACATTTACACAATCTCGTGAGGTAGGTTATTTTCTACTAGCAGTATAGCCCGGCGTCGCTCGGGTGTAATGAAAGCTTTAAAACTAATTCATGGTCCTGGAGCCCAGACTCTTTGGACGTTGGCACGAAAGTCTAAAAAGCAATAGTTGTTTCCAGTTAAAGCGAAATCGTAGACTGAAAGAAAAATGAATGGATGTAAATCAAATTTTGATTTCCTGGTATCGATATCAAATAAGTCTTTTCGTCGTAAACTGAATTTTGAAGGCTAAATAAGTCCTCTGAGTAAATGGTATCATGGCTGAGACTACGAACTACAATTATACTAACTTAGAGCCAAACCCGAAGCAAAAACTAAAATAAAAGGGCTGAAAAAATACAGACATACAGGCAGATAAACAGACACACACATAAACATCTTGCCTTATATATATATATATATATATATATATATATATGTTATGGATTTTTTGCACTATTGTAAGAACTGCAACCTTGAAATTTCTGAATATCGTTTCTTATGTCTTTGTCTATGAGTGTATCAAATTTGATTAAAATCGGACCACTCCTTCTATAACCCGATTTTTTCGATTATCGATTTTCGATATTTATCGGGGTACCTCGACACAAAATCTAGCTAAGAACACTCGCAGACGCTTATAGTACAACTGTGTAAATTTTCAAGAAAACTGGTTCAGCCGTTTCAGAGTCTATAGGTAACGGACACATACACATACAGACACACACACACACATACACACACAGAGACAAATTTCCATTTATAAATAAATTTAGATATGACCTGTCAAGCTGCCTTTCCGCATGTGTCCTAGAAAATTCAACTGTATATTTCTGATACTAAATGTTCTGTTTGTTTCCATTTTAGGTATTCTGCCCATGGTATACTTGTCCTTCTGTCGAACTATATCTCTGTTGCCCCAAATCTGTTCTTCATCTATGAGTAAATTATTTGCATTATTTACTCTCGAACTCTTTCCTTGATATGCATGAATATCACAACGTTTCCACCATTATGCCCCCCGGTTTTCATCAGGTGGATCCTGTTAACCATAATCGGGTTTTAAATTAAAATCTATATACAATCTACGTAAGACGATGCACCTCGTTCTGCTGTCTCTATCTAGGGATATCTAGTCTAGTTCTTATTTGACATTGCTCAGTTATTGCTCAAACTATTTCTTGTTAGTCCAAGTCTGTACAGCGCAGCCTAGGGATTGAACTCAAAATTACTATGGGACTAAATTCACAAACAAACACTTGACATCTCTAGGGAGCTGGTTAATTTTTCTTGTATTCGGCCTTGTGTCTTACTTAACCAAACTTCCTACAGCTTAGAAATTTTATGCAGAGTTATCATCATCAGAAGGTTTTCATCAGAAGGTTGGTTGTCAGTTGGAATATGTAGAATTGAGTGGAATAGCGTAAGAGGAATAAAATATACATTATGCATTTTAAAATAGAAATTTATTGACAGGAAAGCATAACACAAGTTGGAGCAGTTAATGTTCAATTAGAAACATTATTAAGAAGTTAAGTGTAGAGTTCGTATTCAATGATAAAGTTAAGTTAAGGGTCTCAAGATTCGTAGAAAATGTTCATAGTAGCAATTGTTAAAAAGGATAAAGAAGAAAGAGAACAAGGTGCGACCTGACCTTATCTCCAGATCGATTTGAAGTTGGTTAAATTTTAGTTCTTTCGTCTCGCGGCTCCCATCTGTGCCTCTTGACTGACGCCGAGGTCATTTATGTAGTCTTTGAATTTAGCACTGGATCGCTAAGTCCTCAAGTTTTGTAAGTCACTCCCATTTGTCAAAAATCATTTTAACACCTAATCTGGTTTCGACTTTTACGTTAAGCAAATGGTCAATCTTTTTTCTATTTGGGAAAACCAGAATTTCAAACGTCATTGGGATTTTTTGTAAAAGTGAAGAAGGGAGTTGATTTTAATTAAATTCTTATCCGCTGCAAGCTCGCATCTTAAGCCTTTTTGTTTTGTTGAAAACCAGATATTCTGTCTTTTGCAATTGATGATCAGCCTTTTCTTTTCTTTTCTTATCCTGTCGGGGTTTCTGAATTTGTTTTTATGCGGCTGACACGAACATGGGGTCTCGATTTTAAATTAAACCATCTCCCCAGACTAAAGTTCTACTTATCCGCTGACCAAACTTACGAAGAATTTTGTACGTATTGAGAATTCTGTGGTGATGTTTTACATTTTCAACTCTGTGATTAAATCGAATGCTGGTTTTGGAAAACACTTGGAATATCGTTGCGCAAATTCTTATTTAGGTGAAATAAAATTGTGAAAAAAATGAGGAAGAAAAAAAAAAACAAAACGAAAGCAGCAAAAGAAAAATTGTAACATGAGGGACATGACATTAATTTTACACGAGAAAGAAAGAAAGGAACTAAAGAGAAAAGGCAGAAGGAAGTAATTAATGAAGAAAATATGAGTAAAAAAAAATGGCATTATGATATGAATTCTTAGGGAAGATATTAAATACAAACAGAAAGAAAAAGACGATGGAAATAGAAACCCAGAAAGAGAGTAAAATGAACGAAAGATGCAAATGAAAAAGAGAAATATTTAGGTTGTAAGTGAATAAAGTATAAATTAATTGTATTAAATACTGATTTTAGACACCTCCTAACACACTAACCTGTTATTTAACCCATAACTGGAGGGAAGAGTGGGATTAATACTTTTCCCAAGGGTATTTGTGCATAAGTAGATACAAGACATCCCTTCCACACGATTGCTTCCCCGACGACTACAATCTCCAGGAGTTTAAATGTAAGGTCAATAGATACCTCCTAACACACTAACCTGCTCCCATTCTATCAAACACTCTTCCCATCTGCCCAACCCTCATCCTCGGTATCCTTGCTCATCTGTCACCTTCCTCCTGACATTCCCTATGTCTAACCACTCCTTATCTTTACCTTCCCCTATGTAGCCCCATGCGCAATAGTGGCAGTGGAATGCCTTGCTTGGGGTGAGATGATTAAAAAAAAAACATGCATTATTTTTTAAGATCCTCGGTATCCTTACTCATCTGTCACCTTCCTCCTGACATTCCCTATGTCTAACCACTCCTTCTCTTTAGCTTCCCCTATGTAGCCCCATGCGCAATAGTGGCAGTGGAATGCCTTGCTTGGGGTGAGATGATTAAAAAAAATGCTAGCAGAATAAGTCACTGTAGCTACAGCAAAGTAGTTTTACTGGTTCACAGTGTCTACTGCAAGGAGAGTAGTTTCAATGTATCTACTCCTCGGAGAGTTGGTTCCCTGTCTTTGATCACTATATCTACTGCTAGGACAATTGGTTCACTGTGTCTGCTGAAAGGAAAGTTGATATCCTCCGTCTAGTGTATGTGCAAGAGAGTTGGTTGTTGATTCGGTAAATTTTTGTTTTGTTCCCCGAAGGCCTTTACCCCTTCAAATCTTTCCAAGACATCCTTATTTCCGTGCAAATATAAATGCTGAACTCAAATCGATAATTGTTCATTGACGAAACCTACCTTTTTTCAAGTTTACAACCAGAAAAATAGCGAACTTCTTTTCGCTGTAACCACGATTCAAAATGTTATTCACTGCAGAATGACTTCACGCTTAGTTTGCCGATTTTTCGACCAATTTACTTCCTTTTTGCAATTACTACGCGGAAACTGAGTTCCGAACCCAAACAAATCGCGGAGTATTTGATCAAAGGAAGTAAACAGACCGAAATAAGTATCCTACGCCTCCAGCCATTCAGCGGTGAATTAGATATGAGAACGGTGTTAAGGGGTGAGATATAGTCCGATTGTTTTCGTGTCGATAACAGGAAAAAAGGTAGGTTTCTTCAATAAACAATTATCGATTTGAGTTCAGCATATACATTTGCACGTAATTAAGGAAGTTTAGGAAAGTTTTGACGGGCCTTCGGGGAACAAAACAAAAATTTACCGTTGATTCTTTGTATCTATGCTAGAAAAGTTGGTTCATTGTGTCTACTGAAAAAAAATTCGTTCACTGAATCTACTGCTAGAAAAGTTCATCTACAACATCTATTGTTAAGGTTGTTGGTTCACTTCCTCTGCAGCTAGAAGAGTTGGTTCCTCCATCTACTGCAAGGAAAGTTAGTTCACTGTATCTGCTCCTAGTAAAGTTGGTTCAATGTATCTACTGCCAGGAAAGTTGGCTCACCGTGTCTTCGGCAAGGAAAGTGGGTTCATTGTGTCTACTGGAAAGAAAATTGGCTTATTTCATCTACGGCCAGGAGTGTTTGTTCACTTTTTCGATGGCTAGGAAACTTGGTTCCCTGTATCTACTTCTAGGAAAGTGACTTCAATATATTTACTGCTAGGAGAGTTGGTTTACTGTATCTATTTCTATGAGAGTTGGTTCACTCTATCTACTCCTAGGAGAGATGGTTCACTGTATCTGCTGTTAAGAGAGTTTGTTTACTATACCTAATGTTAGGAGAGTTGGTTCACTCAGTTTACTTCTAAAAATGTTGGTTTATTGCTTCTACTGCTAGGAGAGTTGGTTCACTGTATATACTCTTAGGGAAGAGGATTCAATATATCTACTGTATGTATTTGTAAGAGAGTTGGTTCACTGTATCTACTGCCAGCAGAGTTTATTTATTGTATCTAATACTGGGAGAATTGTTAACTAAATTTAATTCTAAAAGAGGTGGTTCACTGTATCTATTTCTAAGAGAGTTGGTTCACTGTATCTACTGTTAGGAGAGTTTGTTTACTGCATCTATTGCTAGAAGAATTGTTAACTAAATTTAATTCTAAAAGAGTTGGTTAACTGTATCTACTGCTAGGAGAGTTTATTTATTGTATCTAATGCTGGGTGAGTTGTTAACTCAATTTACTTCTAAAAGAGGTGGTTCACTGTATCTATTTCTAAGAGAGTTGGTTCACTGCATCTACTGTTAGGAGAGTTTGTTTACTGCATCTATTGCTAGGAGAATTGTTAACTAAATTTAATTCTAAAAGAGTTGGTTAACTGTATCTACTGCTAGGAGAGTTTATTTATTGTATCTAATGCTGGGAGAGTTGTTAACTCAATTTACTTCTAAAAGAGGTGGTTCACTGTAATCTATTTCTAAGAGAGTTGGTTCACTGTATCTACTGCTAGGAGAGTTTGTTTACTGCATCTATTGCTAGGAGAATTGTTAACTAAATTTAATTCTAAAAGAGTTGGTTCACTGTAGGAGAGTTGGTTCAGTGTGTCTACTGAAAAGAAATTTGATTCATTGTTTCTTTAACAAAAAAAAAGTTACGGTGATTACACTTAGGAAAAATATTGTTTGAGAAAATAGGACTAAAATTTTCCTGCAGAAAATGAACTTTATAAGCCCTGTCCCTTCAGAACGTAGGCAATCATGGGCTTCCACTTGCCTCTTTTAGCTGTATCTTAATATTTTGCCTCTTGGTATCTCTTCTAAACGCCACTTCTCAAGACTATCAGATATGCATCGTGCTTCTTTCCCCTGTCTCTCTTTCTTTCTATCCGTCCTCTGAATATTAGATTCTCCAGACCCCCCCCCTTCATCGCTATATGCCCCAGGAATCTCATCCGTCTCTTCCTGATGATAAGTATAAGTTTTTCTTCTCGTTTGCATTTTCTCTAACACCTTGTCGTTAATCACGTGCTCAGTCCATGGTATCCTCAGCATCCTTCTGTAGAACCAAATTTCTGTTGTTTCGAACTTCTCCGTCATCTTTCAACATTGGCTGCCATATAAAAGGATAAATATCGCATAAGAGTCCAGTAATCTTTTTTTCTCGATGAGATCTTCCTGTTTCTCAGTACTTTGGTTAGCTTTTCAAAAGCGTCCTTGGCTATGCCAATGAGTATTCGGATCTCGATTTCGCACTTTCTATCCTCTGTCAGAACACTTCCCAGGTATTTAAATTTCTTTACCTGTTTTTTTCCCCGACCTGTAGATGGCATTTTCGAGTTTTCATTTTGGCTAATGACCATGCATTCAGTTTTCTGGAAGTTTATGCTCAGTACTTCCTTCTCACTTTATCTTGCTGTGTTATCCTCGTATCTTATATTGTTGAGATTCTGGTCGCAAATGACGAATCCTGGCTAGGATTCTATCACACTGACAATTGTTTCGCTCTACAGGTTGAATAGATCCGGTGAGAAGACACATCCTTGTCTTATGCCAGTTTCTATTTTTGTATATCTGCTGAATTCATTGCCTGTCAGTATTTAAGCGGTTTGCAGCCAGTAAGGGTTCTTGATTATCCAGTTTTTTTCCCGAATATGTCAAGGTTGTCGGGCATCTCTTTGTGGCGTAATTTGTCAAACGCCTTTTGGTAGTCTATAAAACAGGTGCGGGTCCTTCTGCATTTGTATTGCTCTTTCTGATAGCATTCTGCGCATGAATATCGCGTTCCTTGTTCCGGTGTCTTTAACGGACCGGCACTGTTCTTGTCTTATATTTACTGCTGTCGTATATATGTAGGAGTTGCTCGTATTTCACTTTCCGCTCTCGACAGAGTCCAGAAACGTCTTCCCCTCCTTGATGGTGATAAATTATTTTCCCGCCTACAACCCCTTTATTTACAGACGAAACGTCGAAAGACTTTCGCTGCTCTATCGCTATTTTCCTGAAAAGTGTTCAGACGAACTACATTCATTAGTTCCCCAGTCCTAAGACCCGCCATGCCACGCACATCGTATTGAACCGCCCTCATTCTCTTCCTACTTCATTTGGTGAGATGTAGGTTCCACTGAAAGAGCTTCTTTCTACGAATCGTTGTTCTGTAGAACATACTACCAAGAAATACTAAAACGATAGAAATAACATGCAAGAAGCAGAGATGGGCTGTGTGGTTTAGGTGATGGCATGAATTATTAGTGTTTACTTCTTTTATTTTGATTCTTCCCCAGTTTAACAAAGCCATATATTGACGTCTAATTCAGGCAAACGTGCAATCTTCTGCCCAGTCATGTCTCGAAAGAGACATGATCGCCCAAAGCGTGTATCACGTATGGCACTTAACTAACTGATTAAAACAAACAGAACATAAAAGCTGAGACCGGGTTCGGTTTTCGTGGTTACCAATCTGCTAGATTGGCAATTTTTTGTAGCTTTTTGTTTTCATCATATCACCCCGAGCAATGTGGTAGCGCCACTGATGTGAAGGGGGCTTCATAAGAGTAAAAATTAGATAGAAGAGAGTGAAGAGAGGGACGAACCAGTTAGAAAGGAGCAAGAGAAGGAAGGGAATACAGGTGTGATGGCAGTTGCAGAGGTGGAGAGAAAGGAAAGGATATACAGGGTGGTGAAGAAAGAACTAGGGTCAGGGTAGTGAAGAAAGAACTAGGGTCAAGTGGTTAAGAGATGAGTATTGAGCTTGCATTTAAATTCCTGGAGGTTGTAGCCGTCAGGAAAGCAAGAATAAGGAAGCGAGTTCCACAGGCGGGAAGTACGAGAAAAGAAGGTGTAGGAGTAGAACTGTCATCTGCATTTGGTTGATCTAACTGCGAATGGGTGGGACCCAGTTGCCAGTCTGACTGCACAAGTAAACACCTGTTGCAGAGGCACAAGTGACTTAAGTTCTTTGAAGCAGAAGTCATGGAAGTAATTATAGAACAGACAGAGGGAAGCCACATACCGCCGGTGGGTAAGTAGCTGAAGTCGATCCGCCAAGTCGGTACCTATCACATCACTGATTCTCCTTTGGAGCCTGTCAAGAACATGGAGATGAACAGCGGGGGCACCTGACCATATATGACAGCAGTACTCCATGCACGGATGAATGGTTGATTTGTATATATGCAGGATGGGTTCAGGCGGGAAAAACATCCTGGCCCGAAACAGTGACCCAACCTTCCTAGCAGTGTATTTAGCTATTAACTCAATGTAGTGGTTCCACTTGAGATCAAAAGAGAGGGTAAGACTGAGGAGACACGGTGTATTGCTCTCGGGCAGACTCGCTCGGTCCATGTTTATGGGGGGCAGGAGAGGTTGCCTGTGATGATTGACAGATAGCAGCTTGTTCTTAGACGCATTGAAATTAAATGTTCTATAAAGTTGTAATATGAATAACGCCGTTTAGCCGGGTCACGTATATGAATGACGTTCTTATTCAAGGGATTAAAAATACAATTATATATATTTCAACACATATATTTAAAATATTTCATTTTTCTCTTCCTGATTCTAAGTAGAAACGTTCTTTTTGTTTCCATGTTCTTTAGATGATCCTCAAAATGTTAGGATATAGCCAAAAAATATTGTTTGCTATGCAGACGATACTCTGTTCTTGATAATGATTAAGGCAGTTGAAATAGTTTAAAGAAAAACTGATTAAAAAAATCTTGCCGGTGGGCATATTTTCACTTCGAAATGCCATGAAGTGATCAAACGAATGACATTCATTATTTCTCCAGTCTTAAAACCCGCCATGCCACAGACATCTTACTGAACCGCCCTCATTCTCTTCCTACGTCATTTGGTGAGATGTAGGTTCCACTTAAACAGCATCTTTCTACGAATCGTTATTTCTGTAGAACACATTACCAAGAAATACTAAAACGATAGAAATAACATGCAAGAAGCAGAGATGGGCTGTGTGGTTTAGGTGATGGCATGAATTATTAGAGTTAACCTCTTTCATTTTGATTTTTCTTCATTTTAACAGGTTAACAAAGCTATATTAATTGGAGTGGATAGCCTAAACTATCGCCTGGTTCACACACCACCCACATCTATTGAACAGGTGAAGGGGCTCATCCCTTGTTCCCTGCTTAGAATGTGGTTTCCGGCTTTTTCTTTTCCAATCTTTCCACTCCTTTTTCTCTTTTTTTTTCAATTGGAGTAGATAGCCTAAACTATCGCCCGGTTCACACTACACCCACGTCTATTGGACAGGCGAAGAGGCTCATCCTTGTTCCCTGTTTAGGATGTGGTTTCCAGCTTTCTCTTTTCTAATTCTTTCACTTCTTTTTCTTTTTCCTTTTTTTCAATTGGAGTAGATAGCCTAAACTATCGCCCGGTGCACACTACACCCACGTCTATTGAACAGGTGAAGAGGCTCATCCCTTGTTCCCCGCTTAGGATGTGAATTCCGGCATTCTCTTTTCTAATATTTCCACTCCTTTTTCTCTTTTTTTTTCTTTTCAATGGGAGTAGATAGACTAAACTATTGTCCGGTTCACACTCCAACCACGTCTATTGATCAGGTGAAGAGGCTCATCCCTTGTTCCCTGTTTAGGATGTGGTTTCCGGTTGTCTCTTTTCCAATCTTTTCACTCTTACGTAGTCCCCTGCATATCAGTGGCGTTACCGCCTTGCTTGGGGTGATATGATTAAAAAAAATAAAATATATATACTGACGTCTATTCTCAGCAAAAGGGCAATCTTCTTCCTAGTCAGTCATCACTTGACGAAGATATAATCGTCCAAGCGTGTATCACGTATGGCACTTAACTGATTAAAACAGACAGAACCCATCAGTCAAAATTATATGCTCAAAAGCTAAGCCCGAGTTCGGTTTTCGTGGTTACTTATCTGATAAGTTTGTTTGGAGGTTTAACGACCTATCAATCCTTATAGTATCATTTAAGGTCATAAACAATGATTTTGGGTAAGATTATTTTTACAACATTTTTCTTTTCGAGTATCAAGATTCATTGGAATTTGTTTTTAAGGTCAGGGCCCCCAAGTACTACGCTTGTTATTTAACCCATAACTGGAGGAAAGGGACGGATTAATACCTTTCCCAAGAGTACCAGTGCGTAAGTGAATGAAGGGTGTTCAACTGGAATTCGAACTCGGCTCACCGATTTCTCTTTCCGAGCCGATATTCACTGCACCACAACGCACATCCGTCACTAAACGCTTACAGCACCTGGTATTCCCAAGCGGTCACCCATCAAAGTACTGACCAGGATCAACGTTGTGATCGAGCGAGAGCCGGTGTATGCAACGTGATAGGCCGTAAGCTACTTATCTGATAAGATTGGCAATTTATTTGTAGCTTAAATATTCTTTAAAATTGTATCTTCGTTTTAATATGAATAAAAGCCGGGTCACTTCTATGCATGACGTTCTTATTCAAGGGATTAAATATACAATTAAAAAAAAAAAGGAACAAAACAAGAACCTTTTGATTCCCAAAATGGGCGATGCCATTGCATCCAAGGAGGCGGTAAAGAAAACGAGAATTGTTATAAAATGAGTGTGTTAGAAGAAATAAAGGGGCGGTATAACGACTTTGTCTGTGTGTGTGTGTGTGTGTGGGTCTGTGTGTGTGTGTGTGTGTGTGTGGGTCTGTGTGTGTGTGTGTGTGTGTCCGTTACCTATAGACTCCGAAATGGCTGAACTGATTTTCTTGAAAATTTACACAGTTTTACTATAAGCGCCTGCGAGTGTTTTTAGCTAGGTTTTGTGTCGAGGTACCCCCGATAAATATCGAAAATCGATAATCGAAAAAATCGGGTTATAGAAGGAGTGGTCCGATTTTAATCAAATTTGATACACTCATAGACAATGCCATAAGAAACGATATTCAGAAGTTTCAAGGTTGCAGTTCTTACAATAGTGCAGAAAATCGATAATATATATATATATATATATAAAAGCAAGATGTTTGTGTGTGTGTCTGTTTATTTGCCTGTATGTCTGTATTTGTTTCAGCCCTTTTATTTCAGTTTTTACTTCGGGTTTGACTCTAAGTAAGTATAATTGTAGTTCTTAGTCTCAGCCATAATACCATTTACTCAGAGGACTTATTTAGCCTTCAAAATTCAGTTTACTACGAAAAAAACTTATTTGATATTGATACCAGGAAATCAAAATTTAACTTACATCCATTCATTTTTCTTTCAGTCTACGGTTTCGCTTTAACTGGAAACAACTATTGCTTTTTAGTCTTTCGTGCTAACGTCTAAAGAGTCTGAGCTCCAGGACCATGGATTAGTTTTAAAGCTTTCATTACGCCCGAGCAACGCCGGGCTATACTGCTAGTTTTAAAGTAAAATTAGCATAACAGTTATACACGAACTCAAGGTTTTATTTTATTTTCATGTCTGAATTTAAATGTTTGAACGCTTTTTGCTGAGGTTAACTGAACAAGACTCGCTAGATTAGACAGCTGACCTTTCCAGAGGTCATTGTTCTAGTTTTGTAAGTGTTGCGATATAGCCACGGATGTTCGTTTGGCGTCAGCTGTCTAAGAAAAGCCCAAATAAATGTGTTTATAGTGATAGATTGTTTTAAACTTGCAGTATACGTAATGACAAGAAGGAAGTATCCTCATATGGGTGTGGCAGCAGGATGGGAAAGATGTGGGTATGAGAGACAGGAGGCCGCAGACAGAAAAAATAGGAGCCACTGTTCTGAGCGACCTCCTTAAGGTCGCTGGATACGGTGCCCATTTAAAGAAAAAAAAAAGGTCTGAGATGATGATAAGGAAAGCCTCCTAAATACAGTAGGTTATCCGGTAAAAAAACTGTACGTGGTAAAGGAAAGAAGATTCGAAAATTTGCAAAAGGGGAAATTATTGAACGCAAAAAAAAAAAAAAAGAGAAAAAAGAATTATAAATCTAGAGTGAAAGATAGATATAGATATAGGTGAATAGTTATTTAAGAATAAGATATGCAAGATAAATGGATACGAAGAAAGAAAAGAGAAATTATAGATCGTGAGATAAGCGATAGTCAACGCTGTGATAGATTTATGTAAATAGATATAAACATTTGTAGACAGGTATAATGGAAATGAGGTAAAACATTTTTAAACAGATATGCGTAATATATATATATATATATATATATATATATATATATATATATATATATATATACTGTAAGCAAAATGTTTATGATCACCCTCTGGATTTCAGCGTAAATAATAAATAACGATTCTATTCTCATTTAGAGTTATCCACTTGCAATAAATACTAAAAATAGTATGAAATATATATATATATATATAATAAAACAAAGTTTCGATGTTCAAATTCGTTGTATCGCCGAATTTGAACATCGAAATTTTGTTTTATTTTCTTTTGTTTTATTTTATTTTATAATTGGCTCTGTAATTAGAATATAATAATTGCATTGAGCCCTCTACCTTGATCAAATTTAATATTAATTAAATTAATATTAATTTGGATCGGGATTTTGGGATTAACCTACCTGCTTATCCTTTAGGATTATATATATATATATATATATATATATATATATATATATATATATATATATACTGGATTTTAAAATTAAATACATATAGGCTAGGGTTAAATAGGGACTTAGGTATTTTGAATCTTTATAAATATTTCAATAGTTAAACATTTTTTAGCTAGACTTTAAAAAATTTTCTTTAAAACAACATTTAAAACCACTATTATAGTTAGGTTTACGTTTAAAAATATCCCAAAACTCTATCGCTTTCTACGTCACGTGATGTAAACATCTCACGACGAACGCTTCTAGTTGAAATTTTAAAATCATTTCTTTCTGATGAAAGGCCGAGGCAGGTCTAAAATATCAAATATATATATTATAATAGAAATAAATAAATACTGTCAAAAAAATATATTTACAACTTACAACTTTTTAGTAGTTTTTCCTATAAGACAGTATACGTGGATCATCATTATGCTATATATATATATATATATATATTGTGTGTATTTTGGCAGCATTTTTTCATTAAAAGATGTTTCATTGAATGATATAGACAAGTTCTGTCTATTTATTTTGTGTAAGAACCGTTCGTATGATCTGATTAGCTTGATAGTGTTGTCATGGAAAGACGACAAGAAATCGCAATAATTGTTGATTTTTTTATTAGGTCTGAGCTTTCGGCTTACATAAGCCATTATCAAAGGATGAACATTTAATGTTCAGTGAACATACAACATTCAAATTATTATAAACAGAATGGAGTTATACAGAGAAAATTAGATAGGTCCATTTTTTGTGTCGCACATGGTTGTAGGTCGAGAAGGAATGGTGGTAGTGGGTTTTTTGTTCAATTGAGTGTATAGTGGCATGAAGGATTGGTCTGGGAACTGCTGCTCCTATGGTGTAGGAGGTAAGTATAATAACTATGACCTCTCTCGTCGATTATAGGCATTGAAGTATGTTAGTAGAGGTGTCGAAATTTATTTTATTTAGGCTAGGTTTAAACTGTTTAATGTAGATAGCTTCTAGAATTTTAAGTTTTCGTTTATTATTTTCTTGTCTAAGTATATGGGTATTTTCAACAAGTGTTTTCCTAAGAAGTATGTGTTGATAGCCGTGGTGTTTTAAATGTCGGAATATGTTAGAATTTTCATTTAAGTGCAATGTAAGTCTCCGCGAAAGCGAGTTAGTAGTATGCCCAATGTAGGTATTATTTAGTTTGTTAGAGATACATTCTCGAAAGGGGCATTTGAATTTATACACTACATTGTTTTTTTGCAAATCGCTAACGGTGGGGGAGGAGTCGTTGCGGACGATTGAGTTGGATGTTGTGGATTTAGCGTAGTATATGATAAATCTAATTCTTTTGTTGGGGTCTGTCGGAGAGATCTCTCCGACAACAGTTCTCAGACCAACCCCTCATGCCACTATACACTCAACTGAACAAAAAACCCACTACCACCATTCCTTCTCGGCCTACAGCCATGTGCGGCACAAAAAATGGACCTGTCTAATTTTCTCTGTATAACTCCATTCTGTTTATAATAATTTAAATGTTCGATGTTCACTGAACATTAAATGTTCATCCTTTGATAATGGCTTATGTAAGCCGAAAGCTCAGACCTAATAAAAAAATCAACAATTATTGCGATTTCTTGTCGTCTTTCCATGACAACACTATCAAGCTAATCAGATCATACGAACGGATCTTACACAAAATAAATAGACAGAACTTGTCTATATTATTCAATGAAACCTGTATTAATATATATATATATATATATATATGTATATATATATATATATATATAAGTCAAAAGTTTGGAAGAATCTTCTGGATTTAATAATTACTAAGTCCCGTGCCTGCTTTGGTTTAATTTCTTTGCTTCTAATCTACGATGATGAAACTATTTAATCCATTAGCGCATAGTGCCCGATTTGGGTGAGATGTATGTATGTATGTATGTATGTATGTATGTATGCCGCATTCACCCTAGTCGGGTTGAGCGGGCTTCCTCTCTGACGGAGCAAGTCTCATTGGGATTTGTTTTTAAGGGCAGGGTCCCAAGTCCTACCCCGTTATTTAACCCATAACTGGAGGGAACGGACGGATTAATACCTTTCCCAAGGGTACTAGTGCGCAAGTGAGTGCAGTGTGCTCGACTGAAATTGGAACTCGGCTCACCGATTTCCCCCTCCAAGCCGACATCCACCGCACCACAACGCACATCCGTGAACGCTAACAGCACCTGGTATTCCCAAGTGGTCACCCACGTAAGTACTGACCAGGCTCAACGTTGCTTAACGTTGATTTGGGTGAGAAGCGGTTAACTAAAATTTAAGTCCGCTAACCCTCAGATTACCATTAGCGAACAAGTTAAATAACGCTGAGTTGAAACTTTAATTAAACTTTATGCAGTAATGCGATAATTTCGTTCTCCTTATTATAGGATAGAACATTTCAAGAAGAGAAAGCCTCCTTTGGTCCAAAATTAAACAGTAAATTAGTTTACGTTGTTTACACGGTTCACATTGTTGTCTTCATCTTTATTGCCATGTTTGCGACGTTTCAGCCGTTGTACGTTCCAGGCTTCTTCCTGTGCGGGAATTTCAAACCAAACCCTTTATTTCGATTACTGGGGTATATAATTCCATACGTTCTTATCACCTGAATAATATTCCTAGCACTTAAAGAAGGCCGGTGCGTACAACCGCTGAAATGCCATAAATAAAACTGTAAATATGAGAGCGACAGTAACTAGTTTAAATAATGCAAATACTACTTCATCTGAAAAGTATAGACAAATACAGCAAATTAGTTTTTAAAAGGCTTGCAACTATCAATTTTGGGTGATTCTTCGAAATCCAGAGGTTGTTCTCAAACATTTTGTTTACAGTATATATATATATATATATATATATATATATATATTACTCATATCTGTTTGAAAATGTTTTAAAAAAACTTAAGACGGTAGTGTATTTGTATACGTATACACACACACACACACACACACACACACACACACACACACATATATATATATGTCATTTTTCTACAAGCAAGGCAGTACGGCTACTGTTGGGCAGTGGGTTACTTGAGAGGAGATCAAGAAGAAACAAGAACAAGATACAGGGGGTGGCGGGCAAAGAATAAAAGAAATATGAGAATAAAGGAGATGAAAGATAGCTATATATATATAGCTATATTGCTATAGCTATATATATATTGTATGTATATAATCATTTTCCCCAAGCAAGTCAGTATTGCGATTGGTGCACAGGAGGTTACATGAGAGGAGATCAAGAAGAAAGAGGAACAAGATACAAAGGGTTTTGGAGAAAAAATAAGAGAATGATGGGAGTACTGGTGAACAGGGCGTTATGTGAGAGCAGAGAGAGAAGGAAGAAGAACAATATACAGGGTGGTGAGGATAAGAGAAAGATGGGAATCAAGGAGATAAAAGATGGCAATCATATATATATATATATATATATATATATATATATATATGGTTAAATAAAATAAACATAAGAGGAAAACTGTATTTTAAATTGCCTACGCGTTTCGTCCTGTGATGGACTTTATCAAGGGAAAAAAAAACAAAAAACAAAAAAAATCGGAATGAGCTTTATTCTAAATTACGCATCTATAAACAAACAGTTTTTTTCAAAGAAAACGGTCAAATTCTCTTCATCTTAATATCTCGTGACTTTGCACTACACATGAAGAAATTCTAAAAACTAAAATATTCTGTTAATCTTTTGAAAAGATTTGTGAGCGTCTTTGTGGTTACCAACACTGTTTGTTTATAGATATTTAGAATAAGGGTGTGCGCTGTGGTACAGTGGATATCGGCTCGGAACGAGAAGCCGGGGAGCCGAGTTCGAATTCCAGTTAAATCAATTGTATTCACTTTCGCGCAAATGCTCTTGGGAAAGGTATTAATCCGTCTCTTCCTTCCAGTTATGGGTTAAATAGCAGGACAGATTGGGTTCTATAGTCTTGGTCGGCAACCAGTCTACCGCATAAAGCAATGGAAACCTACTGCGGGATAATCTTCTGCCCAGTCAGTCATGTCTCTTTCGAGACATAATCGCCCAAGCGTGTATCACGTATGGCACTTAACTGACTGAATTTAGAATAAAGCTCATTTCGTCTTTTTGTCTTGATAAGGCCATCACAGGAGGAAACGCGTAGGCGATTTAAAATACAGTTTTCCTCTTGCGTTTATTTTATTTAACCATTCTGTCCTTAATCTCAGATTATAACTGAGTATATATATAAGGATTCCATGTCTATCTATATGTGATCGCAATTGATATAGATGTAACAAAGGATAAATAAATGAATAATAGTAAAAAATGAAAGAAAACAGAAAAAAAAGAAAAGAAAAGAGAAGTTGAGTATGAATGAAAAGAAAAAAAGGAAATGAGTAATTTTATGAAAAAAAAAAATCACCGATAAAATGAGAATTTAATAATCGTAAATGAAACTCACCTGGATTCTGATGCCGCAGAAGAATGGCAGAAATTCAGTAGAGTTATGGTAAATACCACTGCTACTCTTTGAGATCCCCACTTCCTGTCCATAGCACGTTTCTTATGGTTACCTGAAAAATAGGTGAAAAGTCACGAATGACAATATGGCGGCAACCCATGCTTTGTCCATCGATCAAATATTTTATACTCCAATCACGCGATGAACATCCGAAGATAGAGATCGCCAAAGGTCATCATAAAATAGAACTAATTGTACTGTTGGCTATGATAAGTTTTTTAGCCACGCCAAATTACAGCGATTTTATCTTATGAAATTGTAGCAGATAAAAAATTAATTAAAATCAACCTACTTCTTTACTTTTACAAACATTCACAATGACGTGTGAAATCCTGGTTTTCTCAAATAGAAAAAAAGGATTGACCATCTGCTTAACGTAAAAGTCGAATCTAGATTTCGTAAGTCGGTGTTAAAATGATTTTTGACCAATGGTAGCGACTTGTAAGTCTTGGAAGGACTTGGCGATCCAGTGTAAGATTAAAAAGTACTATATAAATGACCTCGGCGTCAGTCAAGAGTCAGAGATGGGAGCAGCGAGAGACACCGCTAAAATGTAACGAGAAGCTTTAGGTCAACTCGGACATTGTCCTCTTTCTCTTTCTCCTTATCTATTTCAACAATTACTAGTAGAACATTTTGTACGAACTCTACCCTTAATTTCTTAATGTTTCTAATTGTACATTAACTCCTACAACTTATGTTAGTCTTTCTCTTTAATAAATTTCTATTTTAACATTCAACAAAATGTATATTTTATTATTCCACTCTTCTATACTAATCCACACATTCCAACCGACAACCAACCTTCTGATGAAAACCTTCTCATGATAATTCTGCATAAATCCTGTAAACTGTAGGGAGTTCGGTTAAGTCTGACACAAGGCCGAATCAAAGAAAAATTAACCAGCTCCCTATGTGCGTTGTGGTACAGAGGATATCGGCTCGGAACGAAAAATCGGGAACCAAGTTCGAATTCCAGTTGAATTCATTGCATTCACTTACGCACAAATAACCTTGGGAAAGGTATTAATCCGTTTCTTCCTTCCAGTTATGGGTTAAATAACAGGACAAATTGGGTTCTATAGCCTTGGCTGGCAACCAGTCTACCGCAGAAAGCAATGGCAAGCTACTGCGGGATACTCTTCTGCCCAGTCAGTCAAGTCTCGAAAGATCGCCTAAACGTGTTTCACGTATGGCATTTAATTAACTGACGTCTACACTGATGACTCCTGACGTTCAATGAACACGCACCATTACGCGACATAATAACGTATCTTCTTTTTTTTCTTCAATAACGTATTAGTATAAAGCTACACTCATCTTTGAACTATAATTGACTTATATTTTGCAATGAAAGTTCGCGGAAATAAGGAAAATGGTGGATTTTAAGGAGGGTAAATAATAGGATATCATCAGTGTGGCAAATCAAAAAGAGAAAGTGCTAGGTTTTTCCAGATTGACTATGAAAAGGTTAATAATATTGTCAAGAAATTTAATGAAGAAGGCCATTTTTTTCAACGTTCAGAAAGACCAAGCATTGTGTCTAAGCGAACGAAAAGGACGTTGAAAAGGGGAGTCATCAGAAACCGTTGTCAGAGCGACAAAGATGCCGTCAAAATTAATGGAAATATCGCCATATACAGTAGGAAAGACTCTGAATGATTTTTTAGTTGTTTTATTTTTATGGCATATCAACCTCGGCGGGTCATTTATTGTCAAGTAATTTCTATTTATTGCTGGTAATACCTTTTTCTTTTAACAATTTATTGTTGTTTTTATATAAGTTTTGTGTCTATTAATACTTTTTTCTTTTCGAGTATCAAGATTCATTGTGATTTTTTTTTAAGAGCAAGTCCTACCCTTGTTATTTAACCCAGAACTGGAGGGAAGGGACGAATTAATACCTTTCTCAAGAGTACCAGTGCTTAAGTGAATGCAGTGTATTCAACTGGAATTCGAACTCGGCTCACCGATTTCTCTTTCCCGGTCGATATCCACTGCACCACAACGCACATCCGTCACTAAACGTATACAGCACCTGGTATTCCCAAGCGGTCACCCATCTAAGTACTGACCAAGTTTAACGTTACTTAACTTCGATGATCGAGCGAGAACGACTCTGAAAGAGTTCGGCTAACCAAGAAGAGTTGCAAGAAAGAAGCCATTGATTCTTATGGAGTGGGCAAAAAAATTCGTGAGCAAAGATTATGAATTTTGGTTGTCTGTAATTGGGTCAGATGAAAGTAAATTCTGCCAATTTCGAAATCGAAAGGGGTTTATGTTTGGAGAAATCAGAATGAGACTTGGAACTGGCGATCGGGAAATATGGGGGAGTGACTGGAGTAATGATATGATACGATGTCTTGTTTTGGAGTTAATATGAGCTGATTCTTGTTGACGAGTGGTCGAGTGGTCCAAAATACTGTCAAATATTAGAAAAAGGACTACTTCCGCTTTTTGAAACCAATCTAATTGGGAAGAAGGTCTACCTTTTTAAATAAGATAGAACGCCATGTCATAAGAGAAAAGATGCAAAGGCCTGGAATGAATCGCAAGGAATCAAGTCACTGCCATGGGTAGCCCAGAGTCCTGACATGAATTCAGTGGAGCACGTCTGGGAGCACCTTGACCGAAAACTTCGAGAGCGTGCAACCAAGATCCCGTCAGTGGCAACCCTTAAAAAAACATTGCCAAAGGAGTGGCAAAATATAGATCAAACGATTGTTGATAACTTAATCAAATCCATGAAAAATCGAATGCAAGGGCAGAAACTAGCAAACAGAGGAACTACTCCATACTAGTTCCAGATACTGTCTATTTATGTTGAGTTAGCAACACGTGGATGTGCGTCGTGGCGCAGTGAATATCGACTTGGAACGAGAAATCGGGAAGCCGAGTTCGAATTCCAGTCGAATTCCTTGCATTCACTTCGTGGGAAATGTATTAATTCGTCTCTTCCCTCTAGTTATGGGTTAAATAATAAGACAATTGGGTTCCGTAGCCTTGGTTGGCAACCAGTCTACCGCAGAAAGCAATAGCAAGCTACTGCGGGATAATCTTCTGCCCAGTCAGTCATGTCTCTTTCGAGACATGATCGCCCAAGTGTGTATCACGTATGGCACTTAACTGACTAGGATTACGTAATTAAATTTTGAAATTGGCTGTAGTTTATTTCTCCTGGCTAAAACCCATCTTAGGCTACTGTAAGAAATTAGAATATGCTTCTTATATGATGATTTTTAAAAGTTACCGTTTTTTATTGAGAATATATTTAATTTTTATTTATATTTTTGATAAATTGATATCATGCTATCTAATATCTATTTACCGGAAACTTTTAGTAACTGATTGGGTATTATTTTCACTTTCCAAAGTGCTTTAATGAAAAGGATAAAGGCTATCAGGTCATCCCATAAATAATGTCTGATGGCGATAGATCTAATTATATATTCTATGCTGTAAATACCTAAATAACATAACACTCAGTTATTTAGCTCAATCTCAAATTGATTAGATTGAAGTTAGGCACTGAGCTTTGGGGCCCGGATACCCCACATTAAAATGACCTTGTGTTACATTCCGCCTCGGTAGGGAGGTAAATAAATCTCACTTTGATTTTGAATATATTATTAAGCGTGAGGCCGAGGGGTCAGAACGTTCACGTTCTGGTCACGAATCCCGGGTTCGAATCTCACCATAGCTGATTTCCCAGGAAGAAAATCCGATCGTGCCGCAGCTTTGGAAAGTGCCTGAAAATCATGCCAGGGCTTGTGAATGAAATAACGAGATAACGAGCTAAGGTCTGCTCAGCATAGTTGCAGTATAAACTACGATTGGTGTCTGTGAACCAGCACAAATGTACCTGAGCGGGCGTCTGCAACGGGGATCAGCTAGCCTCCCTACGAGACAAGCATCCTTGAATACGAGTGAGGAGCCATTTATTTTAATATATTATTTATACTTTTGAAAGGTGCAGAACATTCTGTTTGTTATATGTCAGGATATAATAAGCTCTCTCCCTCTTTCTATGAATTAGGCATCTCGGGGGGGGGGGTAATGGTTAACGGGCTTTTCTCGCTAGACCTTATTATAAGTAAGTAGTGAGTTTCATCCTCACTGGGTACCCCATATTTTCGGCATTGTGCTACATCTAAGCGGCGCTTAGAAAATAAACACTCTCTTTCTATATATATAGATATATATATATACTAGCAGTATAGCCCGGAATTGTTCGGGTGTAATGAAAGCTTTAAAACTAATCCATGGTTCTGGAACTCAGCTGGAATTCGAACTCGGATCACCGATTTCTCTTTTCGGGCCGATATCCACTGCACCACAACGCACATCCGTCACTAAACGTATACAGCACCTGGTATTCCCAAGCGGTCACCCATCTAAGTACTGACCAGGCTCAACGTTGATCGAACGAGATATGACCGTAAGCATAAGTGTTATGGTGCCCTATCTACATTGGAATGAACTCTTCCTCCTCAACGTGATATGGCCGTAAGCCTGTATATAAAAGAAAAATTAAAATATACAGAATAATTTCTAATTTCTAAGGTGAGGAATTATCACAATTTACATTATTTAAATTCAGTCTTATACCCATGCTTTTGTTGTTTTTATCACCTGATCGCTTTCTGTCTGAATTTCTGGAAGGAGCAGGTAATTATTTTACATTGTTTACAGGCACTCTATTGTCGATTTGGGTAATGTTCAAGGAATTTCGAACGCAACACATAATTCAATTTACGGGGATAGACCATACCCCGTGTCTAACGTCTGTAAAAAATCTGCGCATAACTTTCTATGTGACGTGTCCTCTTCAGAACGTAGGTGATCATGGCATTCCACATTTTCCTATCCCTAGTGGCTTTTGGCACACTTTCTCCTGTTACCCACACCCAATCCTCGCACTGCCATCCACTTGCTCGAGCCGGTCAAGTTTCTTACGCGCTGCTTTTTCCTGTCTATCTTTTCCTTTATCTAACCTCCGAGTATCAGATTCTCCAAGCCTTCCTTCCTCATTACATGTCCCAGGAACTTTAACTGTCTTTTCCTGATGCTAAGTATTAGTTTCCTTTTCGTTTCCATCCTTTCCACGACCTCATATTTTCGGTCCACGGTATCCTCAGCATTCTTCTGTAGAACCACATCTCGTTTGCTTTAAGTCTCCCATTCATCTTTGATATGATTGTGTTATGGTGAAACACAGCTATTCCTAAGATAATGGACTCTCTCTTTTATATTAATAAGAGTTAACAGGAAGTTAACTCGAGAAGTTCTTGGGAAGTTCTAGAGAGTTCTATTGGAGTTCAGTAGAACTACTAAGCAGTTGATATTAGTCGGCAGTTAGCCGAATACTAAGGAGTCAGCTTTCAGTGGAAGATTACCAAGTCCCTAACATTTGGGTGCGTTAAGTCGATTAGCAACCGACATAGCACGATTATAACTTTCAGTGCCTAAACTACTCCACTGTCCAGTATTCACTGAAAAAAAAACATTGAATATTGAGGAACAGACATAATATAGCAATTCAGTACTCTTTTCTTTATTTCATTACTCTACTCAGCTTCTGGAATGCGTCCTTGACCATGCCAATTCGCCTTGTGATCTCAGTGTCGCACTTTCCGTCTTCTGTTAGAACACTTCCCAGTTATTTAAATTTCTGTACCTGCTTGATTTTAGTATCCGCCGCCTGTACTTGGCATTTTGGGCTGCTCTTTTTGCTGATGACCATACATTTAGTTTCCAAGCCCTTACTTCCTCATGGCATGTCCCAGGAACTTCAGTTCTCTTTTACTGATTTAAATATAAATTTCATTTTCGTTTCCATTCTTTCGAACATCTCATCATTGCTCAAATGCTCAATGCATGATATCTGCAGTATCCTTCTGTAGAACCACATTTCAGCTGCTTCAAGTTTTCCTTCATCTTTGATGATATTATCCAACATTTACTGCCATATTGAAGAACTGACATCACATAGCAATGTAGTACTCTCTTCTTTGTTTCTAGTGAAAGTTTCCTGTGTCTTAATACTTTACTCAGCTTCTGAAACGCATCCTTCACCATGCCAATTCACCCTCGGATCTCTGTGTCGCACTTTCCATCTTCTGTTATAATACTTCCCAGGTATTAAAATGTTTGTACCTGCTTGAATTTAGTATCCGCCGCCTATAGTTGGCATTTTGGGCTGCTCTTTTTGCTGATGACCATACTTTTAGTTTCCTTGTAATTCATTTGTAGTCCTTTCCTTCTTCTTTCTTCGGTTTCCCTTTAGTAGGAGGTCTTTAGTCGATCTAGCATTGAAATATATACGACATGAGAGCTGTGAATAAAGAAAGGAAAAATATGACAGCAAGGAAGAAATGAGAAGCCTCGACGATTGCAGTCAAATATGACTAGTAACAGCGTCAGATAAGGTTTAAGACTCCAACTGAGTTGTACTAAATAAAAACTAGATTAGTTATCTCCGCTAGAGCCAGATCATCCACTAGATACAATATTTATATTAGTAGGAAGATTGTTTCGTCGGGTAACAGAATTATGTGAAATAATACAAAACAACGTAATAGTATAAAAGTAGGTGTATTGACAAGAAAGAGAAGTATTTGCAAGAGGTGAGGATTAGTAGAATACAGAACAAGGTAATTAGTATACAGTATCGTCGTAGAGACGTGATAGATTGACTAGTAGAACACTTCCGGTGCAATACCGGAAATACCCGACTGACTCGCTCACTCGACTTCCTTCCTCAACTTACTTCCTCGAGGTATAATCACTACTATTTTATATAGTGATTTGAATAGTCCATTTCGGTGGAAAGGTGAAGAGCGCCCCAACAGAAATGTATCATGAATGTTGTATCCTCTAATGATACACAGAGAAGAATGAGTGCTTAATATATTTATTCAACAGGATATCCAGTGATAAAGGATATAAAAAATACAGAACAATAAGTTACAAACAATTAACAAGGCAAGACTTGCGAGCAAAAGAGACGAGGGACTAGATGGTGAATATCCGACAAAGTAAATCAGTCTGAATATTACTTGTGAAAAACTTACTAAAAAAGACTCTACATACTTTCAGACTATGAGCGAGTTTATAAGTTAGAGTGCGGAAGTGGTGCTGTCTGCTCTACAACAATAAAAAATTTTTTTTAGCTTAACACACACATATATTAATACGACTACACACATACTCACGAAGAAACACACATACACACACAAACACACACACACACACACACACACAAACACACAAAAGTTCTGATCAAAATATATCGGGACTGTTGCTGCAACACGCATCAATTCGGCATTTAATCTTCTTCAAACTATCCCCCCGTCTGAGGCTATCGTCGTTTTCATTGATGGAAGCATTCCTGGAACTTCTTTATTTTGGATAACGAGCAGGTCCTCGTTGTATTCTCTTGGATTACAACGATGTTTTGAAATTGTATTGCTTTCAAGTAGGATTTCACCTTTAGAGAAAAAAATCAAGCGGCGAGATCTGTAAAATATAGTGGTTTTTAGACCTGGGGAATGTTATGCTGAATCTACTGCAAAAGCCATGGTAACTGATGGAACCGTTTCAGTGTGGTGATACGACCACACTCTACACACTTTCCTTCACAGCCCTACTATAAACACCACTTACCAATTTGGTATTTAATCTTCTTCAAAGAAGTCCCCTTCTGAAGCCGCACACTTTATTCATTGATGGAAGCATTCCTGGAACTCTTTTTTTGTGGGAATAGCAAGCCTCTACAACATCACATTCCCTTGGATTTTTTCAGCGTCTTGAAATATTGTTTCATTCGAGAGGGATTTAATATTTGGAAAGAGAAAGACATCACAAGGGGCGACATCTAGGGAATATGGTGGTTGTCAGACGTGGATAATTTTGCACTTGAAAAACTACCGTACAATCCATGGTCACTGATGTAATCTGTGTGGTATGGTGAGAGGTCACTCGGGACAGGTGCTATAAGATGAAAACTACAACAGATATTAATTCGGTGCTTAATCACCTTCGAAGTAGGCCCCTTCTCAAGTCACACACTTTATCCAGCGTTGTTTCCATCGATTGTTGCATTTCTGGAAAAATCTTTTTTGGGATAGCGAGCAGCTAGCTAGCTAGTAGTTCTAGTTTGGGCGTACAAGCCTTTCTCAAGATAATTAAATCTAAATCCTTTTATCGGCTGACAAATCTAAAACCGTACTGCTGGCTTCAGACGTCATTAGTTTCCATCAATTTCTACGTTGTCAATCTGGCTTAGATATCCAAAACAAGATTCATTAAATTCTGTGAAAGTCAATTTACTGAGAGAAAGATAACCCAATGATCTTGGACAAAGTTTCGGGAATATCATCGCTACAGCATGCTGGGTGATAGAGAGATAGATAGATAGATAGATAGATAGATAGATAGATAGATAGATAGATAGATAGATAGAAAAAGAAAAGACTGAGATAGATAGATAACTCTCTTCAGATACCTTCTGTAGGAGATTTTGTAGTTTTTTTCCAGGTCTGCAATCAGCACTGTATCGTCTGCATATCTTATGTTGTTCAAATTGTGGCCTCCGATGACAAATCTCTGTATAAATGTGGATGTAAATAAGTCTACTTAATTGTATACACGCAGGTACACACCGATAAACAAATATTTATCAGGTGTCAGCAGAACAGCGCTCGATGTGATATAACAAAGGTATTAAGTATATATTAATAAATATACAAATTATCCTAAGTCGAAAGCACGGCTTGAAGTTTAATGCACTACGCCCTCATCAGCTGCATATTATGAACTGACCGTCTTTAAATTTAATTTATTTTTGGTACTAGCTTTGCTTAATGTCGTTATAAATTATAATTTTGTGATGTCAATTTTTATTTATAAAATTTATGATTTTAATTTGGTTTATGCCGAAACCTAAAAATGAGTGTAAAATCGTAGGTATTTAAAAAAAAGTAAATATTTTGGGAGCCATATTTGACGAATGTTATGCGGAGGGCAACTTTTATTTTTTAAATTTATTTTATTTTCTGCTGACGAAGGCATTGAAAAAAAAACGAGAAGAAATTATAAATATATATATATATGCATATGCATATGAATATATATATATATATATGCATATGCATATGCATATATATGTGCATATGCATATGCATATATATGCATATGCACATATATATATGCATATGCATATGCATTTATTTAAAAAATACTAAAAGAAAACGGTAGAAAGATAATAAACACTATTTCAGTTTATGATTGAAAAAGCTACTTAATAGTTTCTCTAAAATACCAGTGGAATAACCCTGTCCTTCCTTAAATATTTGAGCATAACAGTTTTAACAAACTATTCAATACAATTATAAATCGGAATTCAGGTAATAATTTGAAGAAGAAAGACGGTTCAAATGAAAAATATTAAAAACTGACAACGTTTTCTTTTTCACTGAAACAGACGTTCAACACATAAGCGCGTTATCGCATTTTAAACTTTACTTCCTGTTTTCCACTTTTCCTTCCTTCCTTCCTTCCTTCCTTCCTTCCTTCCTTTAAAACCAAATACCAACTTTGATATATACCGTCAATCCTCACAGTAAAAGAGGAATGAACTATGGCTTATCTGAGATAATTGCAAGTTGGATCTTAATAAAAAACAAAAACAAAAACAAAAACAAAAAAAACCTGTCACAGTAAAAATCATAAACAGAAATACGGGTCACTATTTAAAGAAATAAGGCGACATAAATGAAAAATGTAGCAGTAAAAATTATGAGCAGAAATGCGGGTCACTATTTAAGGAAACAAGGCGACATAAATGAAAAATGTATCAGTAAAAATCATAAACAGAAATGCGGGTGACTATTTAAGAAAATAAGGCGACATAAATGAAAATCTGGCAGTAAAAATCATAAACAGAAATACGGGTCATTATTTAAAGAAATAAGGCGACATAAATAGAAAAAAATCAAAATGGGACGATTTTCCATTTCACTGAAGCAAACGTTAAAATATGCATTTTTTTCTTTATTTTACCACCTTTTTCCTAAAACCAAACTGCACTTTTGATATATTTGTCCGTACATAATCGCATTCACATGATCCATTGTTTATTTGAGGCAACGGCGCGGCGTAGCGCATGTGCTAAGTAACCAACAAGATAGCCAACTAAAAAACACGCAGTATAATACGATACTGTTAATATCTTTCGTAGTTTAGCAAACCAAATAAGTAGACTATGATAATTTCTATTTATATGGGAGCGAGAAAAGTTCTTAGTCTGTTGGCCAACGAGATATGACAGCAACCAAATTACTACTTGCCATTGCCACCACCCCCAAGCGTTGCCTCTAAGCATTGCTACCAACCCTGTCAACAACATCTTGTTTTGTTACGTATAATTCTGTTAAAAGCACTATTAGTGTATTTTCCTTTGTGAAACTGTTTTTCTTACAGGATAAATTACACCAACGACGCAATAGAAGAAAATATTCTTATAAAAGAACAATGAGACGAAAGTATTCCTGCTGTCATCCAAGAAAAGGAAATAAAACTTGGCATTAAGTACCAGCACACTATTTTCACATAAACTGGCATCGGCATGTTAAATTTATGAATAAATATCACATTAATTTTAAAGCCAAAAGAATCTGCAATATGATTCGTCTTCATCTGGCATCTCAGTTTTGGTCATTTTTCGGTAATGTAGCTTTCGTGATTTTTCTGTAAATATTTCCATGGCAAATGTTGTGATGAGTTTTCCTATTTGGAACCTAAACATTTTTCTATATGTCGTGTCCGAACGGGCGATTATAGACCACAAATTCCTGACTTTTGTAGCTCTTGTTAAGGTTTAGCTTAGTGCTGTCCCTCCTAAACACCGGTATTTCATCTATTTACACAAGCTCACTAGGTAGATTACTTGCTGCTTTTCTTTGTCCAACAAAACTTGAACATGTGCTGTGACTGTCAAATTCCCCAAGCAATCTTTCTTAGAAATTTCATCTGTCTCTGTTTGAGTTCGAGTTTGAGTTTTGCTTAACGGCATATCAACACCTCTGTGGGTTATTTAATGCCCAAAAGGTGGGTGTTTAAGATTTTTTTTAATGTTCGGTTATAATGAGTAGGTTGATTGGGTCACATTGTAATGAAAAAGTTTTGTTTTTATTCTTTTTTATTTTAGAGTTTGAGTTTTGTTTAATGGCATATCAACACCTCTGTGGGTTATTTAATGCAAAAAGGTGGAATTTTAAGGATTTTTTTTAATGTTCGGTTATAGTAAAAAGGTTGATTTAGTTAGATTTTGATGAATTTTTTTTTCTTTTAGTAATTGAAAATGTCTTGTTTTGTATTCAAAAATGTATTGTTGGTAATAATTTTTTTCCTTCAAAAATGCGTTATGGTAATATTTTTTTCTTCAAAACATAACCAGGACCATCTGTCTCTGTCTGATTCTAAGTATAAGTGTGTTTTTTTTGTGTTTCCATTTTCCTTAAACATTCCTCCTGACTCACGTGCTTAGTTAATAGTATTCTTAGTATACTACTGAAGGATTACATTTCTGTTGCTTCATATCTCTTCTTCAGCTGTGAGTGGATTGTCCAGAATTCACTGAACAGTTAGGCAGAGTCATACATGATACACGCTTTGGACGATCATGTCTCGAAAGAGACATGACTGCCTGGGCAGAAGATTATCCCGCAGTAGCTTGCCATTGCTTTCTGCGGTAGACTGGTTGACAGCCAAGGCTATAGAACCCAATCTGTCCTATTATTTAACCCATAACTGAAAGAAAGAGACGGATTTGTCGTTCCGAGTCGATATCCACTGCACCACTGAACAGTAGGACTGATATTATTAACAGTCTATTAAACATGATTGTTTCCAACGAATGTTTCCTGTTCTTAATATTTTGCTTAGCTTTTAGAATGCATAGTTCGCTATTCAATGCGCCTTCGGATTTCTCTCTCTACCCTCTCTCTCTGTCTCAATCTCTTTATATATATATATATATATATATATATATATATTAAAAATGACAAACCCGTAAAAACAGAGAAGATAATCCCAAAATTATCTAATTAACATAAAATATTACTTGATAAAAATATTTGATAATGGACTTTCCTGTCGACGGATAAAGATCCGACAGCCTCCCTCGTTCAGTTTTTACCGTATGAGACACGTTAGATCCACCGGGGATCTGTATACAAGTCGACATATTGATCAACAGCGAGAGCCTCGGGTTACAGCAACAGGAATATTTGCTGAAGTTTTTCGCCATTGTCATTCATTCTTTAGCCGGACAATACTACTGATTTCAAAATTTCTGATATCACACTAGCACAAATATTAAGTTGTCCTAAAAGTTCGTAAACACTTGCGAAATGGGTCTATCTGGTCCAGCACAATCGAGACAAGCAATGGGATGGGTTCAGAAAGGGCAAGAGACACCGGCGGTTACAAAACAAGATCGATTGGGCAAGAAAGTCATGTTGTGCGTTTGGTGGAACTTTGAAGGAATCGTGCATTTTGAGTTGGTTCCGAATGGTCGTGCTGAAGTTTACCGTCAGCAACTCTACGAAAAGTTGAAGCAAAAGTACCCGGCTCTGATCAACCGAAAGCCTGTTTTGATGCAGCAGGACAATGGCAAGCCACACCCCGACAAGAAGACCAAAGACAAGTTTGAAGAGCTGGACGGTGTTGAGGTTCTGCCACATCCAGCCTACAGTTCTGACTGTGCTTCATCAGATTACGGCCTTTTCCGCTCAATGCAACACTTTCTGAAGGGCTGCCGATTCGACTCGGTTGATGAAGTCGAGGAAGCGTGTCAAGAATTTTTTGATTCGAAGCCGGCTGAATGGTACTTTGACCAGATCCGAAAGCTTGCAGATCGATGGCAGAAAGTCTTGGAAAATGATAGTCGTTATTTTAAGCTATTATTTTTGTTGTTTTTGCGAGTAAAATTTCAATTCTTTGCAAGTGTTTACGAACTTTTGGAACAACCTAATATCTTCAGTTATTTCTATATTGCTTGAAGTTAGTATGAAGCATATTAAAACTTGAGAGGTTATTCTTTAGCTTGTCTTTCTACCTAAGCCACGACCTCCGACGTTCTTTTGTCTACTGTCTATACACAAGGATTTGAGGTATTTTTTAATCACTCGTCCTTGAAACATGACCGGACCAGCAAAGTTATGACTGCATGAAGGAGATCTCAATTCTACCAATGTTGCATTTTACGAGAAGGTCAGGAATGGACACCCTCTCGTCAAAAGTATAGCCACAGGTAGCACGGAGACAACTTTTCTGAAAGACATCAAGCTAATTGATATGGGATTTATATGGGGGCCCACGATTATGGGGCATAGAACAGTGTGGTAAAAACCATCGCTATATAAATCCGTACGTTTGTCCAATTTGATTCTCTCTCATTCCATAGGTGCAGTGTCATTTGTAGCTTTGGCGATATATATATATATATATATATATATATATATATATATATATATATATATATTATTATTATTATTATTATTATTATTATTATTATTATTATTATTAAAACAACATGTATAGAAACCAAACATCCCTTTCTGCATATTTTTGGAAATTAAAGGACACAAATAAGAAACTCAAAGTAAAATTGGAAAATCCTGGAAAAAACTAGAACCTCTAATTCGCTTAACGAAATCTGCCCTTTATGCCTGGGTGAAAAGCTGCACATTTTAAGGTATCCCAACAATGGAGAACTATTAAACCGTAGGGATGAATTAGCAATGTTATGTAAACATCGAAAATATTTTTCGTTAAAATTTAATTAACCGATAGAGATTAGTCATAACTCGTGTTGTAATATAAAAAACAACTTACTGTTAAAATTATTTGCCTATTTTAAGTATTATGTAGCCCCACTAAACACCTCATTCAGATAAAATAATCCTCTCCAAAAGTTAATTAATATCCATGTTTAATCCACAAAAAAAAAACGAAAATTATATTGATAAAATAAAATAAACCCATACAACACTAAAAAGTCACTCTATTTCATCCACTCATAAATAGTAGTAAAATAAAAAGTGTCTGCCCTTTCTTAAAAGACCTAGCATCACAATATAAGAATTACCCAGACAAAACTAAAAAATGACCTGTCCAAAACTAAACTACCCCGCCTTCCTCTCCTAACCCAAAGCCGTATCTCTATGGTTGCAAACTGCCGACTGACTGGCTTAGACATACTAAATTCCCATCCCAACATCACATACATATCACATTCCCAAAAATAAATCGTTTCCACCATTTATTTCCAGTTCCACTAACCACCCGAAGAAGGGCACATGTGCTCTGAAACACGAGAATTTTTGTGTAGTGATACTATGCTTTTATAAACCACTGTAACAACTACTACAATATAAAGCTCTACTTTGTATCAAGCACTCTTGATAAAAGTAAATGCTTGAACAGTGGATTTAAAATTTACGTGTTCTGTCACTTTCTTACAATATATATATATATATATATATATATATATATATATATATATATATATATATTGAACATTCTTTTTAATCGCTACTCGTATTTGAGTCGATATACTGTTTTTAATCAAACAGTATATTTATTTTTACCGGCCTGATTATTTACGATAAATTTTGTTACGAAAATGTGTGTCATTCTACAGCTTTCGAAGCTACGACCCTTATCAACATAGAGGAAGCCAACAATTGACCTGGTGCGTTTTAGACCACTCGACCATGGATGATTCCACAGCCTAATCGAAGTAAAATCGAGCCTTATATAACACAATTTTTGATTCTACGTAAATAGCCATCTCTGCTCTGAAATGTATCGTAATGTCAACAAATGTAAACGTATGGCATATAAAAACAACATAAAATACTTTTTGATTAAAAACAGAATATCTACTCAAATATGAGTATCGATTAAAAATAATGTTCAAACAAATAAATTAAATATGTCGGTTTTTAAAACTATTTCGTTAATCTTCGCGATTTTCCGTAATATATATATATATATATATATATATATATATATATATATATATATATGTAGAACATGTATCTGAAAGTCATTACTATCTCCCAAAAATACTAATATAATATTCTCTTTTTATTTTTTAAATCATAACAGCCCATCCAAGGCAATAAAGCCACAAAGACAAAAGAGACTACTGACTGAAATGATAAGAGAAGAAAAAGAAATATTATCAAAAAGCTGGAACAATAAAAGAGCAATAAAGAAGACAGCAAAAGCCAATTTTTTAAGATTTAACTGTAAGACAGTTCTATAAGGGAGAAGTTCGAAAGAAGATACTCTTAGCATAGGACTTACGGTTACATCTAGCCACATCAACAGTGAATTGATGAGAACTTCTTGACATTCTAGTCGCACTATTAAATTCATAAAACTACCATCGCGAAGAGTTCATCCGAGCAACTACTATGAAAATATTTTTTACAAAAGACACAGGGAAGCTATATTATGGCGGTGGAAAATGACTGAAGTCAAGATGCCAGGTCAGGACCAAGAATATTGCTGATTCCTCTTTGGTTGTAACTAAGAATCTCTAAATATACAACGGTATATACAACTCTCATGTCTTCGTTCCTTTCTTCTTTTCTAACTGAATATATAGTGGACAAAAGCCAGTGATGCCACGTGAAAGTACCATACGCCATGCCATCTTCAGGTATCTATGCCACCGGCATACTTATCCCCACTACTCTTACCATCCTTCTCAGTTACTTGTTGAACAATGTACCACATCTAATGTCAGCATATCTGGCAGGAAGGCTGACGGGTAGGCTGACGGGCGGAGATAAAGAGAGAGAGAGGGACAGACAGGGAGATGTCAACGAAATTAGAACATGGAGGTATTTTGATACCGAAGTCGCTAGGCTCCATCCAGCAACTCCACCTACCTGTTTATAAATGCCTCCACCACACCAAGCACTGTGACCTTCACCTTCATTTAAGAATAGAGGCATTTTCTTTACAGATCTATCTATTGTATTTGTTAGGCAGTGAGAAGAAAATGCTTCAGCGAGAAATAATATACGCTACGTGTTCATAAGTTTATCTGCTTTTCGATTGTATTAGCGTGTGTTATCGACCCGGCATCTGTGGCATATTTAATTTTTTGCGTCGTGTACTTTAGATTCGAACGCGTATTGACATGGCCAAGGATGCATTCCAGATTCGAACGCGTATTGACATGGCCAAGGATGCAGAAGCAGAGCAAGTTATTGAGAGATAGGAACATTTCGTTGGAAACGAAGATGAGTGTACTGGATTGTTATGTGATATTGTTCTTCAATATTCTTTTTAATTGTTCCACCCCAAGCAAAACGGTACCGCCACTGATGCACAGGGGGCTACATAAAAGAAGAGTAAAAGCTTAATCAGGAGGAGGGCGAAGAGATAGACGAACCAGTTACAGTGGGTGTCAGAGAAATAGCAAGAGAAAGATGGAAATACAGATGTGATGAGAGTTGCGAAGGTAGAGTCATAAATGAAAAGAACAAGATACATAGGGTGATGTAGAAAGAACGAGAGAAGGACTGGATATGAAATGGGAATTGGCATTGCATTTAAATTCCTGGAGATTGTAGCTTTCAGGGAAGCAAGTATACAGAAAGAAGTTCCACAGGCGGGAAATGCGAAAAAATAAGCTCTTGAAGTAGAAGTGACGGCTGCATTTGGTAGATTTAACTGTAAAATGTGGGACCTTGTTGCCAGTCTGGTTGCTCGAGGAAAGTTTTGTGAAGGGTGCGTCAGTGAGAAAATCTTGTCAGAGCAGAAGCCATGAAAATATTTGTAGAAGAGACAGAGGGAAGCCACATTCCACCGATGAGAAAGTGGCTGGAGTCGAGCTGCCAGGTCTGGACCGATCACATATGGCAGTGTATGCTGGGCAGTCATATCAAAGATGAAGAAGAGACTTAAAACAACCGAAATGTGGTTTTACAGAAGCATGCTGAGGATACAATGGATCGAACATGTGAGCAACGATAAGGTTTTGGAGAGGATGGAAACGAAAATGAAACTAATCCATAGCATCAGGAAAAAACAGCAGAAGTTCCTTAAACATGTAATGAGGAAGGAAGGCTTGAAGAATCTGACACTCACGCGTCAGATAGTGGGAAGGAGAGACAGGGGAAAGAAACGCTTAACATACTTGATGGGCTTGAGCAACTAAATGGCAAAGCGGGGTTGGGATGGGGTAACAGGAGAAAGCCTGTTAAAAGCCACAGCGGATAGGGAGATATCGAAGGCCATGATCGCCTACGTGTTGAAGGACTCAGAACACAGAAGAAGAAGAGGATACCATTCAGGACGTGAGCGAACATGGCTCTTTAGAAATTTCTTTTGTATGTAACCTGAAGCATTTTTCTGTTTTATGCCTTCAATATTTCCCGTGAGTGTCATATTCTCTAAGCCATCATTCTTAATTAATTTAATTTACAATTTAATTTTCCTTTTTCTGAGTTTAATGAAAATCATTCTTGAGTTACCGTTATTCTTAAAAATTCCTTGTTACTGACAGATCCAGTCCACGGGACATTCAGCAACCTTTTGTAGAATGACATATCTACTGTTTAAAGTCTTTTTCACTGGTCCTGGGTATGACGATAAACAACATTCGACAGCAAGACCTCTGATAGAAAGATCGGAGCGTAGAATCACCTCTTAATTGCTGTCGCTACCAGCGGGGTAGCATCTGTTAGGTTCTCAACTAAGGCCAAATAGTGAACCCCACCAAACAAAAGCCAAAGTATAAAAATACATTTTCATAGTTGTTAGGGCGCCGCTCCTATTTGACTACATAATGAATTATTCCCATTGCTATATATAGCAATGGTGGATTCTCTACAAGAGAGTCGTACCGAGTCACTAGACTGACGACTCTACGACACTGTCAGCTCTCTGCCTTCTGGTAGAGGGCGCTCTCTGCTTCCGAGCAGAGAGCAATAACCCAGTCGTGGTTCCGCCGAAGGGTAGAACCACGACTGGGGAAAAATAGACAGACATTTTTTGGCCCGGCTATATGGCCGGGAATACCCACTATAAAATGACCATGTGTCACAACCAGCCTACGTGGGAAGGCTAGTAAATACAGTCGGACCGAGTCACTGGACGACTCTACGACACTGTCAGCCCTCTGCCTTCGTGCGGGGGGCGCTCTCTGCTTCCGAGCAGAGAGCAGTAACCCAGTCGTGGTTCCGCCGAAGGGTAGAACCACGACTGGGGAAAAATAGACAGACATTTTTTGGCCCGGCTATATGGCCGGGAATACCCACAATAAAATGACCATGTGTCACATCCAGCCTTGCGTGGGAAGGCTAGTAAATACAGTCGGACCGAGTCACTAGACTGACGACTGGACGACACTGTTAGCCCTCTGCCTTCGGGTAGAGGGCGCTCTCTGCTTTCGAGCAGAGAGCACTAACCCAGTCGTGGTTCCGCCGAAGGGTGGAGGCACGACTGGGGAATAATAGACACTTTTTGGCCGGGCCATATAGCCCGGAAAGCCCAGATATAAACTGACCATGTGTCATATGTTGCTCTTACTGGGAGGGACGACTAAATAATGAGTGGTAGAGAGTCACTTGAGATTCAGTGCGAGTCAGTGAAGAGTTAGTCACCCTTCCGGTGGTGTACCGGAAGTAATCACGTATACACACGTCTTACGACAGATTGGACTCTTGTATCTTTCTAATGTAAATATTACTAATCACTTCTGTACATACTAACCGTCTTTCCGCGGAATACAACTTATCTTCTGATTCTGTTGTTGAGTTATTCATTTATACTTGGCGACATAACAATAGTAAAAGTACAAGACATTTTTATATAAAAATAATAACTCCAATACAGATTTATATTAAAATTTGTGAATTTAGACAGCAAATTTTCTTTTAAACATGTCAGATTAAATAAATTGAAAATATTGTCTGCTTATTAATAAAATCCGTTCATACTCACGGATAATCTTTCGAGTATTACAATTGAAAGATGTCAGAAATGAGTTGTAACGTTGTCAAATGTTATTATCATTCATTTTTCAATTTACCCAAGTACTTTCAATCTCCTTCCGCGATCATCTTCAGGGGTGTGAGTTATAGTGACAAAAGATAACCGCAAAACTGTGTTGCTAAAAATTACTGTAAATTTGTTTTTTATCATAAAGAAGGTTGGTTGAACCAGTTTATTGGAATAACAGAACATGTATACAAAATACGAGTGTTATTAGTCAGCAGATAGAAGTATCTGTCCAAACTGTCAAGTTATACTGCGTCTTGACTGCCTCACAGGAAATCTGACAGGTTAGTAATCACGAAGGAGGAAGAGTTCATTCCAATGTAGATAGGGCACCATAACAATAAGACCCAAGGGTCTCTCAAGGAGGAGGATTTCCGAATTAAATTTTTCAAGGAAAATGAGAGTTTGAATTTAGAACGACATAGAGTGTCGACAAATTGTCTGTCGACGAATTCTCATTCGGTGTACTGTCCGTACACGAGAACAAAGGATATCTTGTTAATTTTAACGCCCCTAAAACTAACCTGCTCTATATTAATCATCTCAGTGATTCCATTCAGCCTTGCATCTGTATGGCTAATGCTAACCTCCATTTCAGTTGCGTCAAGTCTTTCCCAGAGAGTTTCTTGAGTTAACATGAATCGAAATGCCGTCAAAGTATCGGATAAATTCCTATTCTTGTTTATCAAAACGCCAAATCGTCAGTGCTTCCTGTATAAAACAACAATATCCGATACAGGAATTAGTGTGTCAAGGGAATGAGATAAGCTTTAACACGAGTCTTCAATTTCTACGTTGAGTCTCTTAGGAATCTCGGGTAATGGAATTTTGTAGCCTAAGAATGTAGTCCCATTCCTAATCAATTTGGTGTTAAAATCAATTCTGCAACTACAAATTAAATCATTTGAGCATTGCATGTACATTGATTCCTTGAATGTTGTAACTTTAGCCTGATTTAGGCAACTGTTCTCACTAAACTTCGGGAATACTGGTCATTATCTATCTATCTATCTATCTATCTATCTATCTATCTATCTATCTATCTCAGTCAGTTCAATATCTATCTATCTATCTATCTATCTATCTCAGTCTGTTCATATCTATCTATCTATCTATCTATCTATCTATCTATCTATCTATCTATCTATCTATCTATCTATCTCAGTCAGTTCAATATCTATCTATCTATCTATCTATCTATCTATCTATCTATCTATCTATCTATCTATGTTTCTGATTCTTTTATATCTTCCTGGCTGTTAATTGCATTAAAGCATGCCCATTTTTTTTGCACACACTGTTTCCCACCTTTATCACTCCCCACACGTATATATATAATTTCTTTAATTTAAAATTTCTATAATTTTTATCTTGACATCAGAATTATATTATGCTCTACACTATTTGTTGTATTGAGTTTTTTTAAAAAAAAGTACAGGCCAGAGAACTCGGAATTGTAAGACTTGAATCTCTTCACCAGGATTTATATATATATATATATATATATTGATTGATTGTTTTATTACTTAATTTCTGATCATAATAAGATTAGACCAGTGCATATTTGTATTAAAAAGTGTTGAATACAATTATATTGTAAACGCTTGAATATTTTCCATTTGTAAACGTGTTATTACTTGACCTAGGTTTCTACCATGAGTGATGTCTTCAGGCGATTTTCAATAACTATATATAGTGCTTGGAAGGGAACTGTTTACGGTGTGGTCATTTCCCCATACCACAATGGTCCCATCATTAAACATGACTTTCGCAGCAGTTTTCGATCAAGGGCAACTTTCCCGAGTTCTGACAACTAACATATTCCCCAGATCAAGCCTTTTGTGAATTATTCTTTTGGGAAAATTAAATCCCAATTGAATAAAATTGCAAGATGTCGAGGGCATCCAAGAAAATGCGATGAGGCAGCTGTTCACTATTCTCTCCCAAAAAGGGGTTCCAAGAATTCTTCGATCAAGAACACTGTATAAAGTTTGTGGCTTCAGAATAGGACTACTTCGAAGGCGATCAAACACCGAATTGTTTTTTCTTGTAGTTTTATAGCATATATACTTTTTACTGCTCAGACCTCGTATATATATATATATATATATATATATATATATATATATATATATATCCAGGTGAAGAGGATCCAAGGTTTTACGGCTTTGAGCTCCCAGGCACTTATTTTTTTTTAAACAGTGTTCAATACAGTAAATATTGTAGAACTTAATATAATCATATAAGCATGAATTAATTGAGCATTGCGACACGGACATGTCTATGTTTCGAGATAGAATCTCGTCATCCTCTCGAAACATAGAAATTATAGAAATTTTCATGTTGCAATGTATACTTAATTCATAATAATATGATTTTATATATATATATTTTGTTATGGGGAAACATCCTATTCCTCTGATAATGGACTCTCCTTCCTATATTAATAAGAGTTAACGGGAAGTTCATGGGAGTTCTTTCGACTTCTATAGTCCTACCGAGTCACTTTTGTCTGACGTGCGTTAGTGACTAGCTGCTTGTTAATTTTTGACCGCGTTTGACCGTGTTGTATTTTTTTTGCAGCCAAGACATACATTGGAACCTCATCTTTGACATAAGTTGGAATTTTTTCTTTTGTTTTATATATTATTTGATATTTGGTTGTTTTAATTTTCGTTTTTCGTTTCAGTTTTTTATTTTTATTTTTTTATTTGGTCGGCTTCGGCCGCCATATTATTTCTTTTCTTTCGTAAAGTCTTACGTTTTATTTTTGACCCCTTTTTCCTTTTGTTTAATTGTTATTAATTGTTAATATTTTTTGAGCACATTCCAAAAAAGGCAAAGAAAAAAAAGTGAACTTTTGTTTAAAAAAGAAAAATGACAGTACCAGTTATTTTTCCCGTTTGACTTTCTTTTCTCGGTCGCAGGCCGACTTTATTTATTTTGTTAACCGCTTATTTTTTTTTTTCAGTCCTTTTTTCCCTTTTTAATTTTTACTGTATTCTTGATTGACTGTTAATTTGTGCTTTTTGGTAAAACTGTTAATTGTCTTTCCCTTTTTGTGTGTGCGTCGTTAAACTGTAATATTTTGACGTACTCGTATTTCTGTTCGGCCAAGCAAAAGATTAATCCTTTGGCTGACTTTATTTTCTGCGTGTAAAAAAAAAAAAAATTATTTAATTTTATTCTCGCTTCAATTTTTACGTAAATTTATAATTTCATACTTGTTTGTGAGTTTATAATTTCCTGTTTTGTCTTCGGACGTTTTATTTAAAGCCTGCGGGCTAAAAGTTTTATTTTTGTATTTTATATTTGGACGTATATATTTGTGCCCCCTCCCCCCCCACATTGTCGTAATTTTTTGCTTTATTTGCCGCTAATAATTTTTTGAACTTTGCTACGGCAAATCCATTTTGTATTTTACAACAGTTCCCCATTCCTTACCCCCTCCCCTTCCCAGTACTATTTTTAGCGGGAAAAATTAAAAAAATAATTTTAGTGTAGTAGCAGTAAAGCGCCAAAATGGCCGACGGTGGTCGGTCAGTGAAAAGAGACCTGTTTGGGTCTTCTTCCAAGGCAGACCCACCTGATAAAAAGAAAAACAACACCAACCCCAAAAAGAACAACCAAAGAAATGAAAAAAGTAGCCCTGCTACAAAAAAGACAAACGAAAAGATACAAGAAGCATCTGACCAGAAGACGGCTGGGGAATTACCCTCATGCTGGAAGTCCCCGCCAAGTTGTATAATTAACCTAGCGGAGTTCTTGGAGAAGGCCAAAGGTTACGAACACCTTTTGAAAGAGGACGGGCTTTTGGCTGACCCCAATGAATTACAAAGGTTCAAACATAAAATGGTGTCAGTCTTTGTAGTCGACAGGCGGACACGCAAAATTTGTCGGTCTACAAAAGACACAGTCATCCGATCACTGCTGTCCTTGGAGATCAAACCCCAACGTGTAATTAAGGGCACCAGATACTTCATGTGGGACGTACTGTTACCCACGGCAGAAGACTGCCTGGAGATGGCGCGAAAAGAACTCATCACAAAAGACCTAATTCTAAGATCAGAGTACGAAGGACGCCGAAGGACGCCGAAGGACCAGCGTAGCGGTATACGAGGTCCCTCCTCAGATTGTCGGAGAACATTTGGCTGCCTATTTCTGCCGATATGGCCAAATTCTGTCGGCCTCCTCTGACAATCTGATCGGGGGATGGAGTTTTGATATAATGATCGATAAGGAAGCCTTCGTCTCCATCCCCAACTGTTTGGACTTTTGTGGCCGGAAGATGCCGGTCATTGTGACCGGTAGAAAACCAAAATGCTGGAAGTGTGGCGAGACTGGCCACCTCGTCTCTTCCTGCCCAGGGATGAAGGCCTCTGGACTTCCGGCCACTGGCGACGAAAATACCCCTCTGGCCGAAAATGTAAAATCCGCAGCGCCTGTAATGGGCCTAGCAGCGGCTCGGACCGGTGTGGTCAAACCTCCGGTTGGGGCAAATCCCCCACTCTCCCGGACTCCAACGCCTTCCGCAAATGTGGCCCAGGAGAAGGAGGAAGGGGAGTGGCAAGTCGTTGCTAGGGGCAGAGGGAAGGTCCGAACAGCGGGGCCTCAGGATGAAAGACACCTACAGCCCCCTTCCCTCCATCAGCTCTGAGGGTGACGCCCCAGCGTCTTATGCTGAAACAGCTTCTGACATTCAAAAGCTGGGTGAGCCTTCCTGGCAAAAAATTGATCAGTTAAGAAAATTGAAAGATCAACTTAAGAAAGACAGGCAGGGGAAAACCAATTCTGGGGGGGTCTCAATGTCCTTCATCCTCAGCCCCGTCCAGTCCATCCACCAAAAAAATCATGGCCCCACCACCAATGACGAGGTCACTAAACCCCACCCCTTCTAAATTGACTATCCTTAGGAGTGCCTCGAAAAGGGTTCCTACATTTAACACTCCTATGTCCACACCCACTCCCTCCCCTTACCAAACACCTAAATCTTCTCCCAAAAAGAAGGAGAAGCGTCATAGAAGTCCTTCGTCATCTCCTGACGCAGAAAAGAAGTCAGATAGAAAAAGGAAACCCCGCACAAAATACAGTAAAGGGAAGGACGTGTGCAAAGTAACGGAGGATCAGGCTGAGAAATCATTAGAGCTGGCCAAAAGGCACAAAGAACTAAAAGCCCTCATGAATTTTCGTAAGTTACACGGAAAAGACATTGAAAACCCCCAAAATTTCCCCAGGGCCAAAAGAGTTCTTACTGTTGTTAGAGCTGGCCCTGGAACTTCAAATGTGTTCCAAATGATGGAGGAGGCAAATAGCGCCTTCGCCTTGGACCCACCTATGTCTTACTGCAAAGATGAGGAGGTGGCAAATTTAAGACAGTTCTGTGCTGGGAGGCTCCCCTTTTTGTTCACCCCTCCCTGTACAGAGCTATGAAACTAACATTTCCCTTGGACGTTGGCGGCCTGTCCCATGACGGAACCATTAAGAGTGAAATGGGCACAGGACCAATGGGACAGGCCGTCGGTGTTTTCGCCCCGGCTATGTTCAATGTGGAGGCGCAACCCTAATCGGTTCAATCATGGCACTCTGGTTAGCTAGTCTGAATGCCCGGGGCCTGAGATCAGTCTCGCAGAGCGAGACTCGTTCGTGATCTTCAGAGTCTCGGGGTGAATGTATGCTGTTTGCAGGAGACCCGGTTTTTTGCTCACGATCATGAGAGGATTCTGTCTAAAGATTTCCATCTTTTTTCAGCATGTTTTGATGGACGTTCGAGAGGTGTTTCCTGGCTGGTAAGCAAGTCTTTGGATGCGACGTGTGCCCTTGTTTTTGCAGATCCGGCGGGCAGACTTTGCGTCCTGGAGGTTACCATAAAAGGTAGGGCCTTACGTTTCATTGGGGTTTATGCGCCCAATGTCCATGCTGAGCGGCCTGCTTTGTTTCGGCAGATCGAGCCGTTTTTGACGACATTTCGTTCGGTAGTGTTAGTGGGGGATTGGAACGCCGTCCTTGACCCCGAATTAGATCGTATAGGTTCAAATACGGGTACTAACAATCCTGACGTAAGGCCGTTTCGGGACTTTATCGACAAGTTCGATCTTGTCGATAAGTATCGTAACGAGCATCCGCGGGAAATAGTGGCGGCTCGGTTTCCGTGGTACGTTCCAGTTACCTCGACCGAGTTTTAGTTAAGAGAGTCGAAGTAGGGCTCTTAGAATGTCCAAGTTTTCATTCGATAGTTTATTCGGATCATAGGCTCGTCCGGGTCCGGGTAAACTTAGATAAGCCTAAGCCTAGGTTGGCTGGTTACTGGAAATTGAACGCATCATTGTTTGATGACAAAGATTTCCAGCACCAGCTGAAACTAATGATTCAGCGGGAATTGACGGGGGCTGTCATTGGAAACAGGTGGTGGGATAAACTTAAATCAAAAATTAGGTCTTTTGCTGCTGACTATAGTCGTCGGCTCAATCTAGCTAGTTTAGCAGAGCAAAAGACAGTAGAAGAAAAAGTTGATCGGGCTGTTAAATCCCGTGTTAGTGGGGACGTAGCCATAGCTAAGGCCGAGCTGGCCTCCCTGCTTATCAGGAAGGACCAAGCTCAGGTAGTTAGAGCTAGGTTAAAAAGAATGTCTTGCGAGACGACGAATATGGCCGCTGAACTGCGGTTGGAGGAAGTCAGGAAAGCTTCCCAACGACATATCGCGTGCGTCACATTGCCGGATAATCGGACCGTGACTACAAACGCGGGCATATGTGAGGCTTTTCGTGATTACTTTCAGGAACTTTTCACCAGGGAGCCCGGTCTGAGCTCTGCTCAGTTCGCCACCTATTTGGCTGACTTTCCCCGCCTTGAGGCGGCTGAAGCGGCTGGGTGCGAGGGGCCCATAACAGAGGATGAAATCTGGGAAGCGCTGAAGCTAGTTGGCCGGGACAAGTCTCCGGGATTAGATGGTCTTCCCTACGAACTGTACTTGAGGCAGTCGCCCGTGCTTGTCCCTCTGCTGGAACTGATTTTCAACAATTGGATGAAGCAGGGGTCTATGCCTCAACGCTTCACCAGGGGTGTGATCAAGTTACTACGCAAGAATAAGAACGGTGGGGATGGTATAGGTAATTTTCGGCCCTTAACTATGTTAAACGCAGAGTTAAAGATTTTGGCCAGGATCCTAGCCCGCCGTTTGCAGCTTGTCCTGCCTAGTCTGATTGGCTCGGAACAGACTTGTGCTGTGAAGGGCAGGACTATCCAGGACAACCTTCATATGGTACGCTTGATCATTGAGCAAGTCGACAGTGAAGCCGCGCTGATCAATTTAGATCAGTCTAAGGCATTCGATATGGTTGACCATCGATTCCTCGAGTCTGTCCTTTCAGCCGCTGGTTTCGGGCCGTACTTTCGCTCCTGGATTCGCCTCTTGTATGCAGCTCCCGGTGCGCTGGTGGAAGTGAATGGGGTAAGATCGAAGCCTTTCGTATTGTCTCGCTCCATTCGTCAGGGTTGTCCGTTATCGCCTTTACTCTACGTGCTTGCGTTGGAACCGTTCCTTCGTAAGTTGAAGACGAATCCGGTCCTGCGGGGAATTTCACTACCTGGTGCTACCACCTCGGCCAGGTATTCCGCCTATGCTGACGACGTTTCGGTTCTGGTGTCGAGTAAGGCCGAGATTGACGAAGTCGGCAAAGAAATCAGAGGGTACGAAACGGTGACAGGGGCCAAGATCAACCGTGATAAGTCTGTTGGCTTGCGGTTGGGTGCGTGGAAGGGAGTTTCTCTTCCCGGACCTTTCCTCTGGACGGACGGGCCGATTAAGATACTCGGCATCTTTTTCGGTCCTGATCTCCAGTTGGAAATGAATTGGTCGGCGGTGCAGGAGAAGGCCGAGGCCGCAATTTCATTGTGGTCTCGGAGGAATCTTTCCTTAAAGGGGAGGGCGGAAGTATGTGCCTCGCACATCTACCCTATTCTCCTTTACCATCTTTCTGTGCTGCCACTCCCGTGCGCCATGCTAATGGATTTAGTTAGGATGTTGTTCTCCTTTTTGTGGGAGGGCAAGTCCTCTAAGGTGTGTCGCGAGATCTGTTACCTGCACCCTTCTGAAGGCGGTCTAGGCATGCCTAGCGTTGAGATTCGTCAACATACGCTTCGCATTGCGTTCCTAGACCGAATGTGTCAGCAATCGGATGGGGAAGGCAACTTCTGGAAGGAAGATGCCCATAAGAATTTCCCATCCCTTAGAAGTGTGCACTCGTCTGAATATGAGGCCAGCCGTTTACCACGTGGCGAGTGCGCCTTCTATCGTGAATGTCGGTTAGCTCTGAAACGACTCCAACGGGCGACGGATGGTCTCTCCGACGTCCAGGCGTTGTCGCGTAAGGCATTATATCAAATTTTAGTTCGGGAAGCCGTTCAGGATGATTTGATTGGCGAGCTCGGTCTTACGAGGCGGGAGGCTCGCTCATTATGGCCGTGGGCGTCCGGGTTGAAATGTCTCACTAATGATGAGGCATCACTCACCTGGCTGGTGATACGTAGGGCCCTCTGGGTCGGCAAGAGGCTTTGTTCAGCGGGCTTGGAGAAGTCTCCAAACTGCGTGCGATGCACTGGGGAGGTGGAGTCCGTGGACCACGCCTTCTTTCAGTGCAGAGTCGTAGTACCGCTGTGCAAGTTTGTTGAAGGCATCATAGTTCGCATACTGCGCGGAAAGTTCTTTGTCCTCGAGGCCAGTTCTGTCTGTAGCAATGTGTTGCCGCCACTGACGAAGGCTGAGCACTATGTGTTCTTTTGCTTGCTAGGAGTTATGAGAGTCGTGATATGGAGGACGCGTCAGAAGGAGCTCTATGCGGACGAGAAGTTCACCTCTTCCCAACTAATCTTGTTCTTTAAGCACCAGCTTAAAGTCAAGATTAGGACGGAAAGGCGGCGGCTCCCTCCATCAGAGTTTGGCAAAAGGTGGGTACATCTTGCGCGATTGTGTCGAGTGAGAGGAGCTGATTTGGAGTGGCATATTGATGCCGGTTAGGCATGAGGATTTTGTTCCGACCACTTTGAACCTAAGCACCCCTGCCCTCATGTAGACTAGATTAGGCTTGATTTTTGTCTTGAATTGTCTTTTATAATTTATTCTTAGCTAGAATTTGGTTGCTCATTGGCCCCTTTTATTTCTGTCCCCATTTTTCTTTTTAGTTTAACTCCCCCTCCCTTCCCTTGCTTAGGTGACTAGATATATCAGTTCTCTGGTGGGTGCAGGACGCTTTTCGTATTTCGGGTGTGACTTTCGTATTTGTTTTTGTGCATCGATTTCGTCCATTTAACAGTTGTATCTATCATGTGATAGAATATGTGGGGGGGGGGTTTGTTACTAATACAGTTTTGTTTAGTTTCTTGTATATCATGCGTTTTTTCTTGTAAATATTCAGTGGGGTTTTTTATATTGTTATTTCCCTTACCCCCACAGACAATCATTGTACATATTGGGAGCTTAGATAGGACTTCATTGAGACATTGTGATATTTTGGTGGACGTAGAAAGAAAGGTTAGTAAGAAAGCGTTGTTTTGGTGATAGGAATACTGTGGCATGCCTGGGTCAGTGATTGTGACTAGCTAAGTTTAACGTTAGGACTAGATGAAGACCAGCCTTCCCCATCCCCGTATTCGGCCTTGTGCCACATTTTTTGTAGTAAAATACAAAAATAAATAATGTTCTTTAGACTTCTATTGGAGTTCAGTAGAACTACTAGGCAGTTGATATTAGTCAGCAGTTAGCCATATACTAAGGAGTCAGCTTTCAGTGGAAGATTATCTATCTATCTATCTATCTATCTATCTATCTATCTGCCTCTGTGTGTGTGTGTGTGTGTGTGTGTGTGTGTAAGGCACTTGAAAGAGAAAATAGGGGTGGATATAAGAACATTGTAAGCCTATGAGCGCATCAATGTCCATTCAAAGATTAGATTAGAGTCGGGCCCCAAGACATTCGATAATAAGACTCATGAATAGATATCGAAGTGATCATATCATAAAAGGGCCGTAACTCTGTCACCATCTTATCAATGAATCAGTTTCAGCTATGAAAATTCGGTTCATTAAATTTAGCCGGTTCCGCGATAATCGAAGTTGTGTGCCCTCTAGCACCAATTTCACATGACGAGAATTACTTTTGCAGTCGACCATTTCAAGAACGATATTGAATACGAGAAGATAGCAAAAAAAAAAAAAATATTATGATAGAACACGTGACATATTTCAGTCATTTTCGTATTATGCTTAACTATTTTTCTTAGGAAAAATGATTTGGCTTAAGCGATAAAGAAACCACTTTATAACGCAGGGTGCGTATAAATAAATTGTCGTCTGAATTATGCAAAAATGAAAATAAAACTGACATCTCATTTTAACAGATACACTTAACAGCATAACACAAAAATATCTCAAAATGCTAAAGAGTAAATTTATTCAATAAAATCGTTAACCCTCAAGCCTGGGTCAAAAACTTATGAGAGTATAAAAATAAATTTTTCTGTAAAAATATTAGTAATACAATTCGTGAAAAAAATATTAACAGTAATACATTTGACTCTCAAGAAAAACCCTCTCTACAAAAATACGTCAATAAAACCTGATCTGCAAACTGATTTCTTTAAAAAATACATATTCTATTCATACGAACCTATCCTAAAAAGTTTGTCTACATCAAATAACCCATTGTGATATTGATGTGCCGTAAAACAAAATAAAGCCAAAACCTGATCTACAAACCGATTTCTTTTACAAAGAATACATATTCTATTCATACAAACCTATCCTAAAATTCTTGACTGCATTAAATACCCCATTGACATGTTGATATGCGTCTTAGTGGCTTTATTGCTTTGCTCAAGGTGAAATGAGGTATATATATATATATATATATATGGAGAAATGGTAGACTTTGAAAAAACTAGCTACTCACGTATCTACGCATCGTTCATTCAGTAATGAATTTGAACACACTCTGCTACTGGCATGTGTTTACATTGTATATAACATGCTAAAGTCCGCCTTCCTCTATCGAGCGCCCATCGCTCAAAGGTAGAATCGCCGACTGATGTCAATTGGATCGGGTTTCAATACTGGCTAAAAACAATCGGATGTCTAATCGAACTGATGAGCTGTGATACATCCAAACAGATCTGTCTGCGGATATATATATATATATATATATATATATATACACACACACTACCGACCATAAGTTTGGGACCACGCAAATTTTTAACAAAATCAAATTCGCCGAGTTTGTATTTTTTGTTATTCTTATGCAGATGTCAAGTAAAAAAAAGTATTCTTTTCAACTTTAAATAAACATTTACTCAGTTTGCTTCTTGACTCTTCTTATTTTGATCAAGTTTTTGCCGAAAATTCAGATTTATTCAGATATTATAATTACGGTATAATTTATTTTTGTAAACCATATTACTACGGCATAAATGGCAAGGAAGAAACAGATTAGCATTGAAAACAGAGCTCAGGTTGAAATTCTTTCGAAAGAAGGATATTCCGAACATGTTATCCCTAAAAAAATTAAGCTTATTAAAAAATGGCGTGCATTATTTCCTTCAACGACTTCGTGAAACTGAGTTAAATATTGACAGAAAAAGATCTGGTAGGCCCAGAGTAACATCTATTGTAGAGGATAGGCACTTGATCATATCTAGCAAGAGGAATAGAAAAAAAACCGCACCGGAATTAACAATTGAAATGAATTCTATTCGGCAACATCCAGTATCTGTTACTACTGTTGAGAGACGACTTCATTCTGCTGGGCTTAAAGGCTGTGTAGCAGTTAAGAAACCAACATTAAAGAAGGAGAATGAGGGATGAAATTGATCGTACAGTTCTAAATGAACTTCCTAAAAATGAAGAAATGTTGTTTTAATGCTTGCAGGATGCTTGGAAATCACTTTCACCAACTTATTTTTATCAGTTATTAGAGAGAATGCCAAGGATTTGCTCTGCAGTAATAAAGGCTCGCGATGGTTTCTTTGATGAAAAGAAAATATTCTAATTGAATTCATTGCATTCACTTACGCGCAAATACCTTTGGGAAATGTATTAATCCATCTTTACTTCGTCCAGCTATGGGTTAAATAACAGGACGGATTGGCAACCAGTCTACCGCAGAAAGAAATAGCAAACGACTGCGGAAAAATATTCTGCCTAATCTTGAAAGAGACATGATCGCCGAAGCGTGTATCACGTATGGCACTTGTATGACTGACTGACTAGATTGGCAACAACGTATCATTTTACAGTTGAAATGTCTAGTATGTTTTCTGCGATTAGTTTCTTGTATCGCATTTCTAGTTTGTGGAATACTCTTCCGGCTCCATGCTCTGCAATTAACTTTGATCTTTAAAAAATTAAATGCAATGTCAATCAATATTTGATATCTTCCTGATTACTCTTCTATTATACTCGGTCCTTAGTAATGTTTCTGTGTTCTAGTAATTCCACACCCAGTAACACCTTGTGTCTTAGTGGCTTTAGTTCCTTGCTCGTGGAGAGAGGATGTTGGTAGATAGTGTAATGCTTCTCGTTTCGTTGGGATTTCTTGACCATAAAATCTAATGAACTAGGTTAAAGTTATAAATTACAAGCAGTATAGCCCGGCGTTGCTCGGGTGTAATGAAAGCTTTAAAACAAATTCATGGTCCTGGAGCTCAGACTCTTTGGACGTTGGCACGAAAGACTAAAAAGCAATAGTTGTTTCCAGTTAAAGCGAAACCGTAGACTGAAAGAAAAATGAATGGATGTAAGTCAAATTTTGATTTCCTGGTATTCATATCAAATATGTTTTTTTCGTCGTAAACTGAATTTTGAAGGTTAAATAAGTCCTCTGAGTAAATGGTATCATGGCTGAGACTAAGAACTACAATTATACCTACTTAGAGCCAAACCCGAAACAAAAACAAAAATAAAAGGACTGAAAAATTACAGACATACGGGAAGATAAATAGACACATACACAAATATCTTGCCTGTTATATATATATTATCGATTTTCTGCACTATTGTAAGTACTGCAACCTTGAAACTTCTGAATATCGTTTCTTATGTTTTTGTCTATGAGTGTATTAAATTTGATTAAAATCGGACCACTCCTTCTATAACCCGATTTTTTCGATTATCGATTTTTGATATTTATCGGGGGTACCCCGACACAAAACCTAGCTAAGAACACTCGCAGACGCTTATAGTATAACCGTGTAAATTTTCAAGAAAATCGGTTCAGCTGTTTCGGAGTCTATAGGTAACGGACATACACACACACGCACATACACACAGAAAAAGTTCCATTTATAAATAAGTTTAGATTACAACCGATACTTGAGAAAGGCATGAACTATTATTACTATTTGTGGCCATAATTCGTATCATCCTGTGCAAGAAATAAGAGAGAGGGTTAAGCAATGAATGTCACCCTTTTTTATCTTCTCCACGCCATGTCCCTTCTAGGCGTGGACAATCATATATCTCTACGACATTTTATTCTTTGAAATTTTAAGCAATATTAACTCTCATACTATATCTTATCTTGGGCACTTCGACCTGGTGCTAATGGTTAGCAATCTTGTCTCGCTAGAACCTATTACAACTTAGTAGTGAGTTTGATCCTTACTTTCGGCCTTGTGTCACATCAAATCGACGCTTAGAAGACACCTCTCAGTTGCTGTTCTATAATTCATTCACAGTATCGTGTTAGGTAGTTTACTCGCTGTTTCTCTCTACCCTTCTTGTCTTCAGTATATCCTGTTAGCGACAAATTCTCCAAACATTTTCTTCACTATTTCTCTAAGTGTTGTGGATCCGGTTGAGGAACCACACAAAATAATGAATAACAAAACAGATATTGGAGATAGAAAAATAGGTGATATTGAACGTAAATATACAAACTTGAACACAGGTTAGTAATCCAGGAATACGATTATTAAGGAATATATATATATATATACATGTCTTTGAAGTGAAGCTGTGCTGGAAATAGTATATTCGTGTAATAGTATTCTGGCTGAGTGGAGCTCAGTGCTATTATGACTCCTGACGCGGTATTCTCTGTGTAACTTCGGTATCTCTCGGTAACTTACGGATCAGTCGCGACACTCGTACAATGTCTCTAATGGATCTCACGTATCTCACTATGGGAGGAGTATATGTATACTCATTTCGAATCCATTATCATAGAAAAAGGGGAGATCCCACAATACTAAAAATCACCACACAGCAAAAAACCGCCTCTTTCGTATTATGAGTATAAACTTCCGCTTTTGTTTTAATTTACTCAAGTTCCTAGTTACTGACATTCTTAATACATTGCATTTTCAGTATCCTTCTGCAGAACCATATTTCTGTTGCTTCAAGTCTCTTCTTCATCTGTGAGAATATTGTCCAGCATTCATTGTTACGCTAATGGTAATAGGAAAATATGACACCGAAATCCGAAGGAGCATTGGGATACCAAATTTGCCCTCCAAAGGGTAAGCAAAGTAATAATAAACAAAAAAACAAACAAACATTGGAAACGAAGAAAAGTGCTGTCCTCATATTTATTGCCATAGTTTGGTCGTTGGATGGCCCGGCTTTTTTCAGGTGCTAGAAATTTCGAACTGAATTCTTTATTTCCATCAGTGGGGTATAGCCCTCTCGTTCCATGTGCAATGCCGCTTCCGGATGCTATGCAGTTATCTCCCTTCAACTCGACTCTCTAAGTTATTTGTTCACCACTGATGTAGCCAGGTATTAAACGTGGAAGAGAAGGGGTACGAGGATAAAAACTCTCAGAAAACAACATTGATCTGCCTACCCTATGTGAAGAGATTATCGAAGAAAGTATCTGTGGTCCATAAAGCATCAGAATACCCTTTAATTGTGGTTCTATAGTAGGAAATTATGATTACATCTAGCTTTTTCAACAGTAAAATGTTGAGATCTATCTGCCAGTCTAGTACTGCTATTACAAATCGAGGTATCAATACAATTACTACGAGAGATAGTTACCAAATAATTCCTGGCGATTAAATTTTAAGCCTATGAATCTTATATATTTTATTATGAGGGCTTGGAGAGTTTGACACACACATTACATAACGAACTCCAAACAACATGGAGTGATAGATTAGATGACTCACCAAGGTGAGGGGAAAAAAATGACAAACCTAGCTAAGAGCTACAAGGGATAGAAAATGTGGAGGGCCATTACTGAGTTTCGCCTGTTTATAAGCAACTCGATGTCTTCATACGAAATGAGAATATTTTCCTTTGAATGATGATCAATTTTCTTATTTTTGATACGCGTTCTGGCTGACAGCGGTCGAACACGCCGCTGATCTTGACAGACCATCGATCTCAGGGATCAGTTCGAGTCGAACCAATGAACAGGAAAAAGCACTCCCGCTTCCGCTTGTTGCTTTCCGTAAAAAAAGTTTTTTTTTTCCTCTTCGATGACAAGGATTGATAACGACTGTTTCGTTCTCGTGGGTTACTGAGAAACTTTTTCGATGCTAACCTGCAGAGTGCGAAACGTCTGCAAAAGAGGTTATATATTTCCGTATGGTTGAGAGAAATACCGCGTCATTTTCCAACT